>JAXQKC010000098.1:0-544681 GCA_037042735.1 Aureobasidium sp. Y128-05A
AATCTGCCGTTCAACTGCTTATGTATGGCAGAGCGGACGGGATGCCCAGTTTTCAGCTGACTGTGGCCGTACGTGCAGTTTTACTGTTTGATGCCCGATATATCTTCTCAATCAAGCATAGAACGATACGGCTCTCGTATTCGCACTGGTAGATCCTGTTAGGGCTTTTGGCAATCGCATCTAAGCCCTATATCATCATCGCAATCTCAACTCCCGGAATGGCAAACAACGCGCGCGGTCCTGAAATGGACTTTGTACACTGTCAAGTGAGTTTTCGTAAGCTCTTCCTCCTCGGAAGATGATCGTCTTCCTCGGTATCCCATTGGAAGAAGGATTCATGTGGGGAAGTGGGATAAGAGCACCTCGAGTCATTAGTGCAAGTGGGACGACTGGGAGTTCAAGATACATAAGAAGCATTTTTGATGAGGACATGACGAAGAGTAGATTTTCAAGTCAAGAGTCATGAAACAGATCCGGGAGTCATGCTTACGCAAAGTACCGTGAGCGGCAGATAGTTTGGTTTGTAGGCATCAGATGTCTTGGTATCAGTCTGCCGCATGTCAGGGTCTTGCGGCATGATTTGCAGGATTGCAAATACTCTAGGAACATCATTGCCTCTTCTAAATAATTATAGATGGCTATCAATTTTGATTCCTGGCTCAAAGGACCAAATAATCGATTCAACACAGGAACTAAGATGAAGGTCGTCATTTGGTCGAGTCCATAGACTCCATACAAGTGGGCTTGGGGACCAGCACTTGCCCAGCAGAGACTTGGCGTGGCAGTCATATTGGCCCTCTTGTCTATCTAGCCAGAACAGAAGGTTGCTCAAGGGAGCATCTTGATTTCATTGTTTTGTTTGTTGTAGTCTGTCATTGATGTATACTAGAAGAGAGTTGACCTCCTGCATCATGCGTTCATGCATAAGAGCGGACACGGAACCAGGGTGTTCCGCCCAGCAGTAGGTGAGGACGATCGCACCAACGTCTTTTACGTGCCAGCCAGCTGCAACGGTGCGTACCAAACTGTTCCAGTGATCGAGTCATCAACCCAAGCTCAACGCGGAAACAGAGATCCGAAGTCGCACACGAGCATGCACAAGATAGCATTGCAAAATCCTCTGAGTTGCTCAGTAGTTACTGGAAAGCATATCAAGAATAGAGTTCGATATAACATACATACCCGGGGTCAACTGTGCTATTGCATATGTACTGCTTATGCACACCAGAGCTGCTTATCGATGATGTATCGATGTCTGCCGCGCTGCGGTTTGCATCAGAGCTGCGAGCCGTTCAAAGACTTGAATTTTATGTAATGTCAAGAGCGACATTGCCGGTAGGTAGCTAGATGAATTTCGGTAGACGAAAATGGCAGGAAGAGGTTGCATTCGTCCCAGAATGCCAGCCGATAGGTCTGCTCGATACCATTCCTGTAGCTTGAAGCGAGACTGATCAGCAACTCGGCAGATATCCAAAGCAGATCTGTTGGGTACGGCAGTCGAGATCTTGCATTTCTGCTGACCTGCAGCTCTGCTTTTTGGGAACTGACAGGTGGATCTCAACTCGTGACTCTGTTCAGCAGAAACATGGACCATTGTGAGTACGTAGTCATGTGTGCGATCAACGATTGGCGTGGTCATCCATGTTGAACAAAGGCTCGACCGAGCTCTTATTCAGTGGAGTGATCGACAATGACTCTAAGTTGCAAGACATACGAATAGCGCAGAAACAAAATCTAATCAGATCCTTTCGTTCCCGATCAGAACCGAAAATCTACCTCGTCGTGCAAAGAGCTTGGATAAGAGGGTGCCAATACGAGTCAGAGCGTGAAGCGCAGCGCGAAGCTGCGAGACAGGCGGGCCTGAATCAGAGGGTAGCAATTGGCAAAGGGACAAAGTCAAAACAAGACAGTGGCCAGCATGGTGGTCTCTACGGCGATGGTAGCACGCCACAGGGTGATTGTTTAGTGGTCAAAGAGTGGTACTCAAGAGGTCCCACTATGGTTAGGAGAGGATATTCATTTGGGGATCGCAGCGGTTGGCTTATCAGGGTTCCACGTCGGATCATGAACGGTGGTTGAAAGGCGGGAGGAATGGGGATCAGACAGGCATTGAGAAGGGTCAAAACTCTAATAGACAACAGTCAGCAGTTTCTGCTCAGCCATGAGAGCATGGATGCGGGTGGCATTTTGTTGTACGAAGCGTTGAAGATGCTCGCATGCTTGTATTAGGTTGAGCATGTCGGAATGTGGACAAACACTGTTGTGGACGCGTTCGCGAGGAAAGAAGGTTCAAGGCCGACAGTGGAGACGAATGCTTAGTGCTTGGCTGTTCGAGCGAGGCAGCGTGCGGTCTCGTAGCAGTTAGCAGAAGGCGCCGTGTCGCTCCGGGACGAGAGAATTGGGTTGAATTGGTGAGAGTGGACACCCCCGCAGCGTGCACAGGTGCTCTGAGGCCTGTTCGGGTCGGGCTGCAAGTGCAATTGCAAGTGCACCCTCTCGTGGGTTGCTGCTGTTTTCAGGGAAACAAGCTCTCGGTGCTAGTTGCTAGGTAGTCGCTAGTTGTCGAGGCTAACTAAAGGCAAGACCCTCTTCTTCTCCATCGTCTGTCTTTTGCTCGCACCTGCCCCGACGACTTCTCTTGTTGCTGTTGCTGCTGCTGCTGCTGCTGCTATACCCAGCTTTTTGTTGCTGCCGTTGCCGTTTGGCTTTATCATCCTGCGCCCTCGTCGCTCCTGCCGCCCCCTTTGAAGCCTTGGCCCCAGCGTCGCTACGTGCGTTAGCTCTACAGCCTCAGAACAATATCCTTGTATCTGTCAAGTGTCAGCGCGCTCTCATCTGTTGCTGCTTCTGCCTTGTTTGCTGCGCCTCTGCTGCACTCGATCAACTCACCACTCGATCGATCATCTGCGCCACCTAACAATTCTGCACACGCGCGCAAAAGCTGCCCGACCGCCGCAGCATTCGACCGTCCGCCGCCGAGATTGAGCTTCGCAGATCCTTCGCACACGACGCACCACTGCTACACCTACACCTTTTGTAACTCTCACCTGCTTTCATCTGTCCAGTCAAGATGGCGGGAAAAATGACCTTGTATAAGTTGGTCGTGCTTGGAGATGGCGGTGTCGGCAAGACTGCCCTCACCATCCAGGTATGTGCTCAGCTGAGCTGCAGCTCCGAGGAATGCGAGCGCCAATGCTGACCATATGCACAGCTCTGTCTCAATCACTTTGTCGAAACCTACGATCCGACCATTGAAGACTCATACCGCAAACAGGTTCAGATTGATGGCCAATCATGCATGCTTGAGGTGCTCGATACGGCGGGCCAGGAAGAATATGTCTCGCTGCGAGACCAGTGGATCCGCGATGGTGAAGGCTTCGTTCTGGTGTACAGCATATCCTCACGCGCCTCATTCCAGCGTATCAAGAAGTTCTACAGCCAGATCCAACGCGTCAAGGAGTCTGCACAAGCCGGTTCACCAACCTACCCTGGCTCACCCAGCCTTTCTGCTCCCACCTCATCCGGTCCTGCTCCCGTCATGCTTGTGGGAAACAAGTGTGATCGTGTCACCGAGCGCGAAGTATCCACCCAAGAAGGCGCCGCTCTCGCTCGTGAACTGGGTTGCGAGTTCGTCGAGGCTTCAGCTAAGAACTGCGTCAACGTCGAAAAGGCTTTCTACGATGTCGTCCGTCAACTACGCCGCCAAAGACACAACTCTTCCAGTGGAAGAAGCGGTGACCGCAAGAAAGATTCTGGACGCTCGCATACTGGTGGCAGTGGTGGAACTGTCAAAAAGTCCAAACGATCTGGCGGAAAATGTGTCATTCTCTGAGCACTGATCTTTTTCATTTCTGCGCTTCATCATCACGACGACCACACGACTTCGCAGAGCCTTATTTCCATTCGACCATGTCATTTGCCTTTACCATCGCTATGACGACGACCAACTTCTTCCCTTGACCATCGTACCTCTCTAGCCCCTCTCTTTCCCGGCATGACACTCGATAGAAGTCTCTAGCTCGTCGACCTTTCCGCATCGAGGCCGCGGCTCTGGGCTCGACCGTGCTCCAGGCTTATCACCAGGTCAGTAAACGTGCCAGGGAGTTTGGGCAGATTTCTCTTCAGCTGTTCATGACATCCGTCCGTTCTAGCGGGGCATCCTCACGACCTATACCTCCAGCTTCGAGCCTTATCGTTCATTGTCAAATTTTGTCAGCCATGATAGGCCTCCGTCCTACCGACGCCTCTCCTGCACAGCGGGCATTTTAGGATTGAGATTTACTATCTCAATGTTTCTTACACATTGCACTATACTCCACGTTCTGCAGGACGTGTTCGTATATGCGACTCGACCTTGTCTGCTCCGAACCGGATCAGCTAAGGCTACAAACGGAGGCCTATTCGCATTTCACTTCTATGTACAAACGTTTTCTCGAGGACGTGTTTCTCTTGTACGGTGACACGCACCATCGCTGCTCTGTCCACCCATCTCTTCTATCTCTCGATGTTTATCGTCACATTTGTCCAGCGAGGCGCTCAAGGCGTAACAATTTCTTTTTCAGTCCGGTATGTGCCAGAAGAAGCAAAACGAAAAAGGGGGAAAGGGAAAAGAGGTTGGATACTGCGTTGGGTATGTATGGATTGAAGAAAAGGTTTTTTTTTCCATCTTCAAAAAAGCAAAATTCAATTGTATGTCTGGATTTCTCCCTCTATCTTTGACTTCTTCATGAGAAAACCAAAACACTTCCATCAAAAACTCTTGCACATTTGTTGGTGGTCGGAACGTTACGTTTTGGGATATCCCGACGTCTGTCTCACTGCGCTCGTGCCCCGACAGGAACATGAGAAAGTCAAAAGACAATCTGCTTCTCGAAGAAACTCTGTCCACGATCGTTCTCAAACTCTCACCAATGACAGCTCATTCGGGGGATGTCGAAACTCTTTTTTCTTTCTCCTTTTGAAACGAGTTTCTGTCAATTCCTACCCCAAACTCCAACAAGAAGGACCCCAAAGTGACAATGACGACCTCCAACTCCGAGTCATGGGCATTTACCTCTGGCCACCTTGGACACGGGATCAGTTGTTTCTTTTCTTCTGTGATTGTTGCTGCTCTGGCAGAAAAGTTTGTTTTTCCTGGGTTGATATGCATCCGTGATGACAATTTCTTGGTCGGTTAACTTGGCTTCTGATTCTTTGTCTGCCCGTCCGTCTTGTAGATCTATGGGAAGCTTTGGGAATGCATCGGGGTATAGTGTTGATCAAAGAAAGAGAAGGCTATTTTGGCGATAAAGTGATGATTCAATGTATACATTTTGCAATGGCTCTGGATCGGATATACACAAGCAGTTAAGTCGGGGTTTGATGTCCTGAAACAATCATACCCAATCGCTCCAGCTACCTCTGTACTGAAAAGGCTCCTGACCTTTTCGTGCGGGTTGCTCGGCCGCGAGTGCCCATTCAACACCAGCAGCAGCAAACTGAATAGTATCCACGTTTCCTTCTGCCTCTGGGATGTATCCGAGTTCGCAGGACGAAAAGCCTACTTTGGGGTACTTTATATAGTAAGCATCAAACTCTGGGTTCAGTGCTTGAGTGAGTGTTTCCACACTGTTCTTCTCGTGGTGAGAAGACCATGGTTTGATGCAAGTAGTGGTTTTGCATGTTTTGAGAACGAGAAGTAAAGCATCGAGGCGGTACACTACTTGCTGCCATGAACGGCCAGCAAGAGAGTAATCCTTGGCCAACTTTGGATCGGCGAAGAAATTGTGCATTTGAGAAGGATCAGAGTGCAGATCGTAAAACTCGTGTTCACCAGTGCACCAAACGGAATAGTACAGGCTGTAGTTGGCGCTCACAAGGCGCAAAGCTTTGTAAGTGTTGTTTGGGTACGACAAACCACCGAAAGGTTCTGCGATGCCAAATTTACCTTCTGGCAATCCAATGCCCCAGAACTCGACGTTGACATGTTCGCCGCGAGCGGATGTGTTGTCGTTGAATACGGGTATGGCCAAGCCATCAAAGTCGGACCGAGATGCGCCGGCGAGAGATAGTAAGGTAGGTGCCATGTCGGTATGGGAAGTTACGATGTCCTTGGTAGCTCCTGCAGGAATGCCTGGTCCGCGAATCACTAGTGGAATGTGGATATCAGTGTCGTAGCCGCACTCTTTACCAGGCTGCATGCGGTGCTGACTAGCATGGAAACCGTTATCAGTTGTGAAGAAGACATAAGTGTCTTCGAGAACACCTTTGGCATCCAGCAGATTAACCAAGCGCTCAATCATCTCGTCGACTGATTGCAGAGCGCGAAGTCTAGCACGTTGGAACTCGTCGTTGTACTCAATGTTCGTGTCGTTGAGTCTGGGCAGTTGAGCTATCCAACCTGCTCCACTAGCCTGTTCATCACATCGTCAGCTTCAATTGCTCACACTATCGGACAAGCTTCTAGCTCACCTCTTCAGGATTGAAGTCTTCTGTTCTAGGAATCTTGTAGTCCTTGAAGAGATGTGCATGACGTGGGGCATACTCCGGGATCGCAAACTTATTGACGGGTCCAGGTGCAAGGACTTCCAGTTCATTCAGAGGACCGCTTGCTGGATGCGCAACAATATTGCTATGAGGTGCGGTAGGTGCAACGGTGACAAACCAAGGAGCACCGCCTTCAATAGCCTCCTCAAGAAAGCCATACGCCTTGTCAGCCACGACATCAGGCGAGTATTGGCCTGAATAGTCCTTAGGTGCCTCTCCGTTTCTGGTCATCCTTGCATGCCAGTAATCATAGGTGAAGGGGTCCAGTAAAAAGTCGGAGCCATTGTAGCCCTTGACGTAAGGTTGGTTGTAGTTGTTGATGGTATGAGCGTTCCAGAGCTTGCCTGTGTAATAAGTGTTGTATCCAGCAGCTTGCATCCACAAAGGAAGATAATCATCGTTGATACCCTCCTTGACAATTTTTGGGTAACCTCCATAAGGCGGGCCAACATCAGTGACATTGGTATTGTGAGCAGCTCTTCCAGTCCAAAGATTGACTCTCGAAGGGCAGCAGATGGCAATTGTGCAAAAGTGGTTTTCGTAAGAGGTTCCCTTGTCGATCAGATGCTTTTGGAGCAGAGGCATGTGCTCGACCGATCCCATGTGTCCATCTTGGTCATCAGTGATGATGAAGAGGATATTTGGCTGCTTAGCCAGGACTGAATTGGCTAGAGCAGCCCATGCTGATAGCTTGAGCAGATTGACTTTCATCCCGCGTGTTGATGGATGAACTAGGTTCGTATAGCTGTGTGGAAGTGCAGTGACACGCTTCGAGGAAGTTGGTCGGTTGAGTACGACCGCTCACATGTGATCTACTTCAACAATTTGAAGAAGCTGCCTTCGCGTCGACAGTTCCTTGAAACAGTGAGCTCAATCAGTGCATGAGGTGCGATGGCGTAATCGTATTCGTGGATAGCCGGTGCTCGTTGACAACGGCACACGCGTTCTCAGCGAATGCTTCAAGCATGAGTACAGCTTCAATATCCATCCTTGATCGACAATTTGTCTGGAGCTACAGCACAGAGAAGACAGTATACGCGATGCTCTTTCACGATACCGATATAGACTCACAGAGCATGTGAGGTAAGAACCCTCACGTGTCGCGTGCTGTGAGCAACCGTCGTTGGCAACCAATTCCGTCCAGCAATTTTACAAGAACACGACCAAGGACATCACAAATCAGCACTTTCAAAGGAATTAAACATGTAACAAATATGTGGCATTAGTCATATACTACTAGAATCTAGCTTAAACAACTCTCATGAAGTACATCCAAATGTGGTACCCTGAAGCGCACACGTTAGCACTTTTGCTTCTCGAAATTTTCAAAGTGAATTGAGTGTAAAGAGAAAGTAAGTCAAGACAAATTGTCAGATTAGTCCAAAGCATCCGTCATCAAGAATCGGAACAGGTCTCCAAACCGGATAATCATCATGTTGAGTTTGACTCGCTGGGCAGATAAAGAAGAGAGGGAAGGAGCTTACCATAGGATCAGGTCGTTGTGAGTTGCTACCATGATTAACCTCAGACAGTTCTCTGGATCGTTCGGTCATGATCGTCAAGGCGTTGTTTGTTGCATATAACAAGTGCCTCAGTAAATCATGATCGATGCGCTCCGGAGATGTGTGTCGGTTGGTTGCATGTTGCAAAGACAGGTAACTCTGAAGCGCTGCGAAGATTTTCTGTTTGTAGAGATCATCCATTTAGCCGGTGTTCTACCGAAGAGGGTCTCCCTGCCACATTCCATCGATCGTGTTCAACCAATCTCATGTGTTCAAGTCTATGCAGTGCTGGTCACTGCGAGAACGAAGATTTGAACGAAGTTTGAAGATGATAGTGGCGTCATAATAATACATCTGAAAGGATAAAAGGTTGGTTGGTGTTTGTTCTCGTAAAATGCAACAACCATTCCCAAACGCCTCGCCAGTAACACACAGACAAAACCAAGATGAGTAGAGTACAAAACACAATCAAGAAGAGACTGGAAACGAACCTAGGCGGACTGAACCCTTCTAGAATTCTCCACCAGTTCTGCCACCACCTCCGAGAGCAGAAGCACCCCAGACACCAACCAAACCCCACATACCAACTCTCCATCCCCTCCAAAGACCACCAATACCCTGTCCCTTCTTCTCTCTTCTTTGCGGCACCAGGTCAGGTCTGGCAGGAGTGCTCATGCGGCTCTGTGGGGGTTGCTCGCGAATACCTTCCTCAGTCATGATACTCCAAGCAGTTCCGAAGACGCCCTTGTAGGGACCGACAGGAACGATTGTGTCCATTTCTGGACCGCTGACAGACTTACTTCCACGGAAAGAGTTCATTGCGGCTTTGTTGTATGCGTGTTTGTGAGACGTTTTGAGGTGAGAAATTTGGGCGCGACGGAGGACAGTCTCGAGGGGTAATTTGAGGAAGAGCTCAGTGGTTGAGGTAAGGAACGTGGCGAGAGAGTAGGTGGCTGGTGTCGTAAGCGGATCGATGCGGAAGTATTGACGAAGGACGAGCGGAGTACTGGTGCTCAACAGAGTAGGAAGCGTGGAGTGGAGGAGGGTGACGGGGAAGAGCGAGGTAGGAATTGTGAGACTCGGCAGGGAGCGGAGGTTTGGTAGAATGGCACGAGGTTGTGAAGTGGTTGGTGTGAGGATCAGTCTAGAGATGGTCAGCGTGCGAAGATGATAGAGGTAGTGTAGTCGCATACCTCGTGCGGACAAGATCAAGGGGAGCAAGCAGAAGGCCAGCAATGGCAGAAGCAGCGACCGCAATACCCAAAGAGGCCAGGGGTGAGGGACTGTCTGCTAGATCAAGACCGCCCATTGCACCGGCAACGACCTCTGCGGGTACAGAAGCTAAAGACGAAGGGTCAGGCAAATCAAACAGAGCAGACAGCAGGTTCCGTGTCCAGCCCTCGACAGCCTTGAGCAGAACGTTGTAGATGAAGGTGGCATTTGTAGCCTTCCACATTGCAGCAGCACCAGCTTGCTGCCATAGCTGTGATAGGGCCTCCATGACCGAGTCTGGCCTTCGTAGCTGCAAGACATGTGGAGCAGGCGACTGGTCTCTGGACGAACGTGAAGGCGGGGTACGAGGACGACGAGAACGGGATCTATCAGACTCGGCCGCCCTTGTGGGTTTGGTGGGAGTAAAGTAGCTGGGCTCATCGGGGTCCGACTCGTCATCGCTCGGAGGGTACTGGTCGACAGCAAAGCGAGCAGAGGTTCTTCGTCTCAAGGTGGATTCGGCATCGAGCTGGGTGGCCAGGCGGACTTGTAGAATCGTCTTTGCGACATCAAAGGGCTGTGCAAGGAGGACTGAGGTGTATTTCCACAAGGCTTGATCGAGGACCTTGCGACCAATGTCGGCGACAGAAGCCGAGTCGCCATCATTCAGGAAGGACGAGTAGTCGAGGTCGTCAAAGACATGGCGAGCTGAACTGCCCAGGCTGCTGCTTGGACCGGCCGAGGAACTTGTCGCGTTTGCGTCCGCAGGCGGCAGGCCTATCGAGGGAGGACGGTAGTAAGGTCGTAGAGGGTTCGGAGTGTCGCGCGAGGTCGACAGTTGTACTGGATGTGCCATGTTTGTGTGTGTATATCAAGATGTTTGGAGCAGTCGCGCCGTGGTCGGAGAAGCTCCAGACTCCCGCGTTTTGCTGCTGACCACTTTTTGACTTCGTCATCTGTGACATTCACGATCAACACCTTCCATTCTCAAGCGCTTTGTGTACGATTGCACCTTCCTCGCATTGTCACAATGTCCGCCGCTGCTTCCAGATGCGTCGCTAGATTAATACAGCGCTCGATGCGCCCCTCGCTCTCTATCTCGTCGCCGCTTAGATCCGCCATTCCGCACTCATCATACCAATCCACCCGCCTCTCAATTGCTTCCAACACAAAGTTCCCTTCGACGCGGCCCTTCTCTTCTTCGTCTTCCTTGTTGCACGGTCACCTCGACCCTCCCAAGCCTGGAGAGGAGCGCAACGTCACCTTCATCGACAAGGAGGGCGATGAACACACTTTTGTAGTAGCCGATGGCGACAACCTGCTCGATATTGGTGTGTCTCTTTCTAATGCTGGAAGCCTACACTCAAAGGATCTAACAACATCTTAGCACAAGCCAATGATCTCGAGATGGAAGGCGCATGCGGTGGCTCATGTGCATGCTCGACCTGCCACGTTATCGTCTCAGACCCAGACATGTTTGATAAGATGGAGGAACCTGATGATGACGAGAATGACATGCTCGATCTGGCTTTTGGCTTGACAGAGACAAGTCGTTTGGGTTGTCAAGTCAAGATGTCCAAGGAGCTCGACGGCTTGGTTGTCAAGCTCCCTACCATGACCAGAAACCTGCAGGCCAGCGATTTCGCCAAGCGATAGACATATTACCATCCTCGACAAAGTTTGTATATAAGCATTCTCCCCCTGTATTAACACATCTTGAAGCATAAAAAACTTGTTCAAAACATCTATTATCCTCGTCAGCCTTTTTCGTATTCTCCAACGCCAGACCACGATGAGCGAGGGTCACTAGTGTTTACTCAGCAGCAAATCGACTTACAACACGTAAGCGATTCAGCTTGACCTCTGTATCAAAAGTAGAGCTGTATCACATCGGTGGTTTCTCCATTCACATAGGACTAAGGAAATCGTTTGATTAGTCATTCACTTATCTAGTCATTCTTTCGGATCGGGAGATGGCAGGTTCGAACCCTGCTCACGGCGTTCTCTTTTTGATTTTCCATACGTGAAGTCTTGTTGTATACTGTGATGTACGCTCTAGCGGTCTTTCATCTCTTTGGTTTACATGTACACATGTGCATGTAAAATGTTCTTGTCTCTCCAAGCACATGTTACTACGGAGAAACGAGGGTTGGAAAACACTTCGGCGTGTAGATATTGGGTTTGGTCATGAATATGGCTGTGCTTGGGACTCTGCCTTTGCACCTTCTCCATCAGGTAGTGGATTGACCGTGACCCACGTGGAGGAACGACCACCGTGTCATATCTTAACCAGATATCAAACTTGATCAAAGTATATGAGTCGAAAAACCCTGCTGATTGCAGCGTCAGGTCATTCTTTACATCATGATACTATGCTATGGTGAATTTACAGCAGAAGAGCAGAGAGAATGTGCAAAAGCCTGAAGAAATCTGCAAAGATGGCGAATAGCAATATGTAAAAGACGAGAACAAGGTGCGGACAAAAGACAATTTCTGTCTCGATGCTCTTTTGATTTCGTCATACATGCTCGATGGTGATGAAGTAATCAGGCGGATGTAGATACCGCATGATATATTGAATGGCGTGTCAAGAGCTCAGTCAAAGTGGGAGATGCTACTTCGGGTACTGCTTGCGAAACAGAGACACATACCTTGATGGATAGAGATCAAATACAATAAACTTGCTACACGGTTCATGTCGAACGATACACACGTGGCACGCTTGCACATCCACTTTCTTACTTCAGAGCTTGTGATTCGACGTGATATAGACACTAGTAATCAAAGACAAAAAGAAAAGAAACGTCGACAGACGAACGAGATATAAACAGAAAAAAAAAGCAGAAGAGACCCCAAACATGTTGAGGTGGCGTCAGCGACTCCCCAAACTCCTTCTAAGAAAAAAGCAGAACTGTCCTCATAACGCCTCCAACAATCTATCATTTTAACGTTGATCATGAACAAGATTATCGCATCAGAACTAAGATTGGCGGTCCATGCCAGACCTGGTATCCTGTCGCGAAAGAGCAGCCAAAGCATGAGCGGCGTCTTGAGTATCCATCTCCATGTAAGGAGAATGTTGGGATCGACCATCGAGACGATACACATGCTTGATCTGTTGATAGTCGTCACGCCTGAACCTGACATTCCTCTGTTGTGCTTGCTGGAAGAAGTCAGAGCACGAAGTTCTCTCGCGAGGCTTTGAGTCAAGCTGCTTGAGACGTCGAAGGGTGACGGTGCCAATATCTTTGGAGCCGGAGTCATCAGAACGTGATGCTGCGGCTTCCTTGTCTTTGAAAGCGACTTCAGCGAGCTCTCTGCACTGTCTGGCTTTCTCAGGATCAGCCAGACACATATCGCAGGTACCAGGACCAGAGGCTTCAGTTCGCGCCTCCAGAAAACTGGGGGTGGAGACGTCAGAGGACAGTTTGGGTTGCGTGATAGCACGCGATGAGTCAATAGGCGGAAGGTTGGGAAGACTCTTGTTGTTGAGCTCTTCTTGTTGGCGACAGATGCAATTCTCTACATCGCTGCAGAAACCGCAATGTTCGTCTGTACCAAGTCCAGATGTGAATGCAGATGGTTTGCGTGATGCATATATGTTAGTGAAGTCGACTTCATACTCGTCATGAGGATCATGGTCCGATGGTGGTGTAAGAATTTGATGAACAGATGAAACAAGGTTCGAAGCAACAACAGAACGCTGGACCATGTAAGCATGATGACCACTACGGGATAGTTGGCGATTGGACAAATACCTGAGGATGGGAAGGATGAGCATGAGCATTGGCATGACGGGCCTTGGCGGCATCTAGATTGAAGTATTAGTATGGTTCTGATTCGTTGAAGACATGACTTGAGCAAGTTTGACGCGTGAAGAGGAGAACTTTTCTTCTGAAAAGGCTGCACAAGTGGATGGGTTTTGACAGCAGAGTGATATAAAACGTACCAAGTTCCCTCTGCATCTCAGCGATGCGTTCCTTGAGCTGACGATTCTCAAGATCGGCTTGAGCCAACTTAGCATTGCCATCTGCTAGCTGAGCGACAAGTGACGCATTCTCGGCGTCGCGCTGCCTGAGCTGTTCCATCCAGGCAGAACGGTCGGTCTCATAACTTTGCCTCAATTGTTGATTCTCAACTTCAAGATCATTGCATTTCTGAGCACGGCGGTCGCGGAAATTGCGCTGAGCCATTCTGTTCTGGGTCTTCCGCTTGTCCGAAGAGTCATTCTGGTCGGCCATAGGCTTGCGACCAGGCTTTGGTCGAGGCTTGAGCACGACATCTCTACTGAGCGGGCCATTATTGACGGCCGAATCATTGCGGGGACGCTTCAAGGCTGGAATGGCGATCTTGCCAGGTGGTGCGTCGTCGGGCGATGCGGCTGAGATGGGCGAACTGCAAGCATATGGTCAGTAATCATGCCTCTATTCACAAGTACTGCCGGATTGATCCGAGAAAGATAGTGACTTACTGGGCATCCATTGTGCTGTCCAATGATCCGATGCTTCTCTTCAGCTGAGGCGGAGCGCCATCTCCAGCGGCGCGGAACAGAGCGACAGATGGGCCATCCTGTGTGGTGGCGGAATAAAAAGACGAAGCTTGTGGTTGAGATGGTGCAAGAGTCGTCATGTTCGGGTTGTGGTTTTGGAGACCGAGGGTAGATGGGTAGAACATGATCTTATCTGATCGATGCATGTCGTCTGTCGTGCTTTGCGCCTTGGCGGCCGAAATCGCTCCTGTTGGCCCATGCACCATCGGCCTCGCCAGCTCAAACTCGTAATGTGGTACGAAGTTCTGCTCTGCTGGATACGGATACACTGCTCAACCGTCAATCAAGCTGCCTCCAATGCCCATTTATAGAGCTCACCATGCCGATTCCGAGCTTGCTGCGACATTGTTGTCTTTGAGCTTGCTTGATAACTCAATTCAGACTCCGGGAAGTTACACGACTGGAAAAACGGCTGTCCATATACCAACCTTCGTGGTGGTAGCTGCTGGAAAACTGGTTGTTCCAGTATATGCGTCTCTTGTATGCGACTTGGATCTGCAACTTCCGAGTACAAACCAAGACACGGCTGTCTGGGATCATTGTTCACGTATGGACCTGCTGTAGCATAAATGGGAGCAACATCGCATCGGTTCGTGACCACCCCTTGATAGAGATGGTCAGATGTCGTCTGAAATTGACTGCCCATGGCCATGGAATACTCGTTAGCTGTTGTGTGATGGTTAATGTTCATAGTACATGGTATGCTATAGTGCTCCGATGAGGATCTATGATCGGGTGAGTAATGATAGTCTGGAAGCTGCATCCTGTGGTGCATTGCTGTCAGGAACCGAGGACACGCGAAGACGAGAGCTTTCGTGGGTGCATGCGCGAGCTTTGAAGGAGAGCTCGACATGAACCCAAGTCACAAGACCGTGGTCCAACCAACGCACCCTGATGCCTATTGTGATGGAAGATAACGCGAATTGACTTTCTAATGTCGAACCATGTAGGCTTGTAGCAAAGATTAATGGACTCGATTGGTCGCTCGCGCGGTCGAACTGTGTGGCCTGCAATTAGACTTTGATAGGACAGCTTCGAACGTCAGACCAGAGATGACAACTGTTGAGCATCGAGAAGTCACTGTCGAGTCAGTACAGAGTATCCACATGTATTTTCCTCAAAATCTATAGGAGGCATATAATATGATAAAGACACTGCTTCTTGTACAATAGATCGTAGCATGATCGACCCAAGATGCTGCCACAGATGCTGGGAAATGTCATGCATTCGAGCTGCCTTCCGACCACACTCGGCGGGCTTGTGCTCGATAAGTCCATGTGTCTCGTCCATAAACGTATCATCGTATGATTGTCGCTTAACTCAAATTCTTCATCTCTTTCGCAAGACCTTCGATGCTATCGACAGGCCCCTCACCGAACATCAAGTACTGAACTCCAAGGTAAGAATCGCAGCATGCCTGGAAGATACCACAGAGCTTGAACGACCAAGGGATGGTGCTCTCGGCAAGGAAGAAGAAGGACATCTTCATCGCATCACCCAACAGCCAGTTTGCGAGAACGCTCAGACGGAAGCCTTTGCAGCTGCGATTTCTCTGGTTCGACATGATTTGAGGGAGGGGCAAAGTAGCCTCAATTCCCAAAGCCACATAACCTTGAAGTGCGACGTATGAATCCAACCGACCGAACAGAATCTGGAGGACCAACAAAGTTGCGCTGAAGTACGCCAGGAACATCCAATATGGCTTTGCCTGCTTCCATTGCCAGAAATCGAAAGGACGCTTGATCTGAGTATCGCCTTCTCTGGATGCTGCGAATGGTTGATGAATGTTGTTGGCAGCACTGGCGAGTGGGCGATTCTGCAGAGCAACTCGAAGGAGGACGAGTTGCACAATAACCATCAACCCAGCCTGCAAGAGAAGAGATAAATCGAAGCGGGCTCCAAGCCAGTAGAAAAGTCTATGACCCTGTTAGTTGGCTGATCTCAGATATTGAGCATATTTTAAGCTCAATTTTGACACGTATTAGACCCACTTCAGGATTGACGCTACCAGCATGATGAGGGGTATGTCGAGTGAGAAACCGGCTGAGGACCTCGTACGATGGATTGAATAGATCTGGTCTGCATAACTGGTGACAGGTGAGGTGACAAGAAAGATCGGAGCAAGATGCGTGATGAGCCAAGAGATGATGCCCATGGTGGCTGACTCTCGTTTGTGTTAACGAGATGGCTTCTTTCCTGGTGGTATGGTATTTTCTTTGATGGCCTTTGAGATGGTTGCGCTCATTCAACCAAATAGACACCAATCAGTCGGGATGTCCAAGAGACTAGTGCTTGGCGTAAGAGCTTGTCGTCGACAGTCGTCAGGAGACGCAACTTGGAAGATGAACGAGGAATTGGTCTTCAGATGGGCGTCATTACAACTACGAATAAAGAATCGAACTTGTGGCAGTGTGCAAAAAGTCAAGGAAAAAGGGACGTTATGGAAATTCTTCAAATTTATCAGGGGTCGTCAGAGAAAGGCTGTTGTTGAAAGTCGAGATTGTTCAGCCCTACGGAGGAGCCCCATATTCACCGCCACAGGACAAGCCACACAGTGAATTCGCAAGCCACAATTTGGCGGGCATGTCTTATCGCGGCGATAACGGAGAGGCTCTCTATCTGGCTACATCACTGTCAACAAAGAGCTAGAGACAACACTTAGCATCGTAGGTCTTTCATTTGATATAACTCATAATTCTTTGTGTCTTTGGTCTCGTTGCTTGCTGCCTTTAGTATCTTCTAGACGCATCGTTTAGCTCCTTCCTCAGCATATATATCATGTAGGTCTTCCCTTTCTCGCACATCTCTCGTCGTCGGAATTGCATCTATCACAATTCCATTCATCACAACTATTCATCAAATCCTTCTCTGTTACAACTAAATTCTTACGCCATGAAGTTCTACGGTAATCAGGACGACGACCTGCCTGAAGACTACACCTTTGAGAACCGCAACGAGCACGCACAAACCAAGATGGGTACCCGTACTGCCTTCTTCTACGGTAACACAATAACTCCCCTCTTGTAGACCCCGTTTCGACTAACATTTTGCCCATCCAAAGGCACCTTGATGGCTCAGGAAGTTCTCTACAACGTCATCTTCGGCACTTCCACAGTCAGCAGATACAACGTCCAAACTGTCACCCAGACTCCTGCCATCCTCCACAATCACAAGCGTTCTCGCGTTAAGTACTGCGATTATCCTGGTGTCATTCCTCAGCAAGGCCACTCTGTCCGCGGCACCTACGTCACTGGCCTCACCGACGGCGACATCTACCGCCTTGACATGTTTGAGGGCCACCAGTACGAGCTTCAGACCGTGCGTGTGCGTCTGCTGAAGACCGAGGGTGATGAAGCCACTGGAGAAGGCAACGTCGAAGGCGAAGAGGTCGAGACCCAGACCTACATCTGGACCGATAGCGTCGAGCGCCTCGAAGACAAGGAGTGGGACTACGCCGCTTTCAGAAAGGAGAAGCTGGCCAGATGGTCTGGCGGCGAGCCTGAGGGTAAGCCTTTTCTCAAGCAGTCCTGAATATTGAATCAGTGCTAACACACTCGCAAAAGAGCAAGGCTGGGATGATGAAGAGAAGCCTGAAGAGAGCATCGACCCTACTGGCGGTAGATTCGGCAACGGTCAGATTGCTCAGGACCTCAGCAAGGAGCACGAGAATTGAAGCAGCAGGGAGGTAATGAGGGCGAGCCTCTGAAGAGCGCTGTCTAAACGCCAGACACACACGACCATTACGACATTGAAGTAAGCACGCAAGCATGACACGAAGATCATGATTAGACAGACTTAGAACCACAACACCTTGAATTCATTCTTTGGTATCTCATGTGCTCCCAACATCGTCTTTTGTCTCATTGTGATGCTATAGAAATGCGGAGTGCAAGACTGATCTTCTGGCTTGTCCATTGAGAGCTCAAACTTCTGATGTGGGCTGTCAAACTCTCAATGGACACCCTCCATTTCCATCAAAACACTTTGCAATTTCATAGCTGCATCTTTGTACATCCCTTCCTATTTGAAAAGGCAGAGTTGGCTTTGTGTTACAAGAACCTGATGTCCTACTTCCATGTCGTGGAGCCAGGTATATGCACAGAATTCACAAGCCTGCACATCTCATTCATCAACACCCTATCGGCTAACTACTATAAAAATGCAAAATGTTCTCTAGAGAACGAGTATACATCCACAGAAGTACATGTGTAGAGCGGATAGAACATAGACATGATGGATATTGATGTGTACCCGGTCTGCTCATTCAGTTTTGCCAAATAACGGAACTCCTTAATTATCCCTAAGCACCAAGATTTCACGGTCGGACAGCACGACTGCTCGAGTTCACCAGCCCGCTGCTTTGCGATCACACGAAAATGGATGTAAACGTTATCTGCCCCGTGCATTTCGTACTCGGGACCCGGACTGCATGTGGAAAAGAAAAGTATGTATTCATTGTTGAGCAAGAAATGCCTCGGTATAGACATAAGCAACGTTTTGGCTTGTCACAAGCCCCAAGAATTCTTCCGCAGTGAGGATGGTCTCATCCTCCTGATCTTGTATGACGATGCTGGTAAAACGCAATATTTGCACCACGACTTCTCTCTTGCCAAACTCCAATGCTATCGCCACTAAGAATCTTGTTCTTCTTCCAAGTCTACCTGCGAGGCATCTCGAGCTGCTTGCTCGAGCTCATGTGTGAAATCCATCGTGGTGCGGATAGCGCCAGGCTGATTGTAGTAGTCGCCGCTCTGCTGATAGCTGTAGTTGTCGTTATTGTCATCTCCGGTACGCTCGCCGGAGTCGCCGGCGGTTTCTCCAGTATCGCCGAACAACATCTCCTCCTCTAAAGAGCGATTCACCGTTGGTGTAGAACCCCGAGAGAAAGGCTTGTTGTACGGACTTGACTTGAGAGGGCTCAACTCGCGAGGGCTCTGCTGGCGCATTGGCAGTGGGGGTGGCTTCATGGGCGAACTCTGGACCATCCTAGAGTCTGTCTGCGCCTCGAGAGGTTTCATCGGCGAGCTCAGTTGCTTAGACATCGGAGGTGGACTTGTGGTAATAGTGTCTTGCTTGGCCATCTTCGAAAGACGCGCTTTTTCTTTCTTCTTCTGTTTTCTGGCAAGACTCTGCTCTTCCTCAAGCTTGATTAGCCTATCACGTATCTCTGCTCGTTTCTTCGATGGATCAAAGTCGGCAAAGTCATTGTTGTGGTCAAGTTCGCGAGACATGACCTTGCGAACGAACTCAGCAGGGTCACGCAGGAAAGCCTCCATGTAGCCGATCAGGTAAACGCCACAATCACAAAAGTTCGTTTGCTGGGGCAGACCGCGAGCATTCATTCCTTTGAGTTCGGTATACTCAAATTCAAGACCTCGCTTGTCGCGACCTTCATGGACGACATATTGCTTCAGATTCTTGACTTCTTGAGAGTGTGTGCCGCTAAGAGAGTCGAGAATAATCAGAGCAGGCCTGTTTTCTGTCAGTACACATAAATCTCACTGAGAGCTGAATGATAGAACATACGTATCTGGGTCCACCTTTGGCAGCGGCGGTGCTTGCTTTTTACCCTTGCGCGAAATGGGCTTCAACTTGCTGACAGGGGGTAAGTCCTCTTCTTGTTCTTGTGATGCGTCTAACG
This sequence comes from Aureobasidium sp. Y128-05A, assembly GCA_037042735.1. Taxonomy (NCBI): domain Eukaryota; kingdom Fungi; phylum Ascomycota; class Dothideomycetes; order Dothideales; family Saccotheciaceae; genus Aureobasidium; species Aureobasidium sp. Y128-05A. The sequence continues at coordinate 19,430 of JAXQKC010000098.1, forward strand.
AGATGCGCTTCACCCCTTGCGATAGACCGTCTTCTTTGATCTCTTGAGGTGACTCGGGAATCTCGACGTCGTTCGAAACCGTTGATTGCGATTGTACAGGCTCCTGGACAGCCGACTCAGGCTCAGCTTCAGACTCTTCTTGTTCATCTTCAAGACCATCCAGCTTCAATTTCCGCTCAAGCTTGTCGAGATTGCAAATGATCACGAGGAACCAGTGGTACTGCGTGTTGATCGGGACAGCAACATATGGATGGCTGAATAAGTCGATATTTCTTGTCCAACGTCTGACACCCTCGTAGTTGAACCCTCTCTTTCTTGACGGTAAAGTGGTGAGAGACGAGTAGAAAAACGAGTTGAAAATGTGGGCCTTGCCCTTCAGATCTGGATTGTTTTCCTGCATTTCTCGAAGACAAAATGAGATGATGTTGTCGTTGAGCAGCTCGCCATCGTCCAGTCGTGCAATGTCTTCAGCATCAATCGTGGTTCTGTTTGTTCCAGCAGGAGGGTAGGTTAGCGGAGCGTCCCATTTGGGAATACCATGTTTCACAGTCCAGCGCTCAATCTCGGGCTCTGCAGGAACCGCAGTCTTGCCGTTGTCCTTGCTTTGAAGTCTCCGACTGCTTCTCACGGGTGTACTTTGCTCGATGCGAGATGTAGGTGGTGGCAAAGAGAGGTCCTGTGCTGATTCTCTAGCTGGTTGATTGGTGAAATCAGATCTCATCGCACGAGTTAACCGAGGTGTGGGTACTTGATCTGGAGACTCAGGCAGCGAAAATCCTCTTTGTGCCGCCAAAGCCCGTTCTCGAATCTTTTGTTGACCTTGCCGTTGACTCATGGCTTGGAGTTCAGGGTCAGTTGTCTCGATTGCTGGCGTGAAATGTGCCTCTGAAGACTTGCACACGTTCGCGAACTTGTCCCTGCAAGGTTATCAGCATTGAATGTCAACGCGAGTATCGTGACTTACTCTGCTAAGTCCCTGACTTTAGCTCTGTTGTTCATGTGATCGACGGCCTCCATGAATAAATCGTAATCATCTGCTGTATCGAATTCGAACCAAATCCGACCGCGTGAGACTTTGTCAGCGGACCCAACTAGAATGACGGCAGGTGAGCTGTTCGTGCTGCAAAACACGGTCTGGGCGTGATTGCTGCTAAGCTGGATTTTACTCCCTTCATGGTACAGCGTCTCGGCATTCTTGATAAATTGGATGAGCTTGTGCTCCCATGAGTAGAGGAGGAATAAGTTTTCCCAGTTGCCGGCTTGCATACGAAGCGACTTCAAGGGAATATTGCTTGCTTCCCGGGCTCCAGACTTTCGTCCTTTTGAAGTAAAGTGCGTAGAAATGATGCGATTGGGAGACGGCGATTGCTGGACTGTAGTGCGCCTGACCTTTTCGGTTGAGGTTTGCACCGTAAGTTCACGTGCTAGTTCATCTTCACTTAGTTCCTCGACAAGTTTTTGATCCTGTTTGGCTCTGACAGTATTCGAGGTCGATTGCATCCTGTTTTTGAACTTTGGTTGAGCCTGGTCCGCCACTGGAGCCAGATCAGGTTCTCCGTCGTCTCTCACGAACGTCTCGGTAAGAAGAGGTGAGCGAGGCGTTTCAACCTCTACGCGATCAAGGACCTGGGTGGCAGGCTTCGCATGGTTTCTGACTTCTTGTGCTCTGGACCTTCCCGTGTTTTGACCATCGACCACCCCGTAAGATGTCCTCTGAGCGGCTGGCTGACGAGTAGATCGCGGTGGACTGCGCTGGTCACCAAGAATCTGAACATCGTCGTTATCGTCGACAGAAACAGGATCAGTGAAAGTCCCACCTGGACGGGGCGAGCTCTGTAGTGTTGCACCAGTCTTGGGTTTGCGACCTTTTTTCTTGCTGGAGTTCAGCTTTCCATGTACATCTCGCACTTCATTATGCGTAAAAGGATCGGCTTTCTGGCTGGAAGCTTCTTGACTCTGACTGTTCAGGCTGATGATGCTGGATGGCCTCCGCGACGTTGGACGTTGTCCTTGTAGACCGCGATTTCCAAATGGATCTCCTAGTATGTCGTCAGAGTCATCGTGCGAGAAGCCGTGATTTGTCTTTTGACGCTTGGCACTGTTTTCGTAGACGTTCGCGCCTCGATGATTAACGATAGATAAAGTGTTCAAACCAGGGCCCGATCGGTTCAAGGTATTTCCTGGCTTGAAGCCCTTACTGCCAGCGACCTTTCTTTTCGTGTTATTCATGGTAGCCCAATCGTCCTTCGGTATGGGGATAAGAGTAGAGCCTTGCGTTGAGCTGCAGAGCATCAGTCAGGGTAGGTCTCGAGCACAGTCGGTCTCTCATACGGAAGTGAATCTCGAAACAATCTCTTCTCATCGGCACTGGCCACTGCGCGAGATTGATTAAGTCGTTGCTGGCCTCGCTCGTGACCGGTACTCGGATGCGTGAATGTTTGTCTAGATCTTGACGATTCTGCTGGGTGGCTGAATGTGGTCAGACGGGTGACTTCGAAGAAGGCTTAATGTGATATAGGTACTCTTTTGCAGATGCGACTCTTCCTTGAGAGGGACTGGAGTGTATAGATTCTCTTTTGTTTCGCGGCCGTGTCTCTGGGCTGGGATGACTGGGTCAGGCTAGTGTTCGAAGAGTTCCGTGGATATGGCCTACTGTCTCAGCGACGCGATTTGTCTTGGTTCCGTAGCGGGTTGAATGCGTAGGCGTTTGGTTCGGGCGTGGACTTCTGGACTGTGGGAACATTGTCAGGTTGCGCGAGTTGATCGGATTCCAGGTGGGGGCGTACCTCGTTATCGAAGTGTGGTACGTCGACTCTGCTCTGCTGTCTTCACTTGGCTGGGCATCACCCTGACACTAGATCAGTGTCTGTGGCATTGCTTTACTCATGACGCCTCACCTTGGTGTCCGAGTCGTGGCCTACGAGTGTGTCGTAGGCTCGCTTGATTCCTCCTGTGAACCCTTCTCCGATGGAGTTAAGAAGACCGGCCATGGATCATAGCAGAAGAAGAAGAACATGTGCACACGATTGTCGCAAAGATGCTGTGGCTAAGAGAGCGCGGTGTTTGTGACTGCCCGCACGCGCAAACTTTTGGACTCGTCGTTAATCAATCTATTTGTTCCGACGCCGCAGTTTCACTTTATAGCTGACCAACGTCGATCTCTATCTCAGTTGTTGGTTCGAGTACTATTGAGTCCGTCGTGGCTACCTAGTTTTGAGAATTCGCATTTCTAACGACATCATCGCCTTCCTTGTGCTCTTTGCGATCGCCCAACACCTCGGACCGTTGCTATCCGGATGCGGAAGTCATTGATGTTTGATCAGTCATGTGCTGACATCAGAAGCAAGAGCATGACTCGCAACGAGGAATCTAGGTAAAGATCAAACCACATCAACAGAGCGTCTCTCATGTCTTCTATATAATTGCGCAAATCTGTTCTACACGCATTGTTTAGGTGAGACGCGGTGCACAGAACATGTTCGTTCGGTTCTTATAAGTCGAATGAACACTACACTACAATAAAACGTTGTTTTCGAGCACGTCAAGAACTCCTTTCCCTGTGTGCACACATTCTGGTCGACCGCACGAGCACTCAGAGGTTGAGTGAACTCGCAGTCAGACAGAATCGCAGTCGAAAAGCCAAACTTGTTTCGATTGAAGAATTCGAGGTCGTTACGGCATTGAACAGCAACTTGAAGGCGCGTTTTCGAGACTCACACGGCGACGCGTCGAAATATGCGAAACCCTGCAAAGCAACCAGTCTTCGAGGACGTGTCTCGTATCTCAAACGCGCTGTACCATCACTTATTCGAGCCTGATGGGAGTACTTTATATGTCAATGCAGGTCGGGATACTCGATGGAGAGAAGTGGCTTGGGATTAAGGGTTCATGATCGACAGCCAAGAATGCCGGCCCGGGTTGTCTTCCACTCAAAGCCGTTTCCTCAAACTCGTGGCAGTGATCAAATCGAAAGTTGTTTGGGGTGGACCTTCCTGCTCAGGCACGTGGAGTTTCCCATTGGTCTTTCCTCTGGAAAGCGTCATAGGGTTGCTTCAATACACTTTCCCAGCATCTTTGCCGTCCATCTCGACGCCGCGACCTGTAACCATATAAGATGCAACCTATGTCCTCTCGATAATGCGCCATCATCTAAAAACTGCATTGACTATCTTATTATCATTAGCAATCATGTTCGCGGCATTACTTCTCCTCGCGGCCCCGTTGGTTATGGGCCAGTCAGATATTGCTCTCTCGCAGGATATCCAGAATGTCCTCGCCGTCAGCAATAGCTCTCTGTACACTGTGAGTGGACAAGATACCACCAGCACCGCACACAACACACTAGATGGTGTTTCAGTCTCTGCATGAGATTTGAACCCGAATTTTCATATTGTATCGTGCGGCTCGAGCAGTTTTGTTCTGATACCTCACATGTGATATGATAAGTATTGGTTTTTGTTGTGGCTATAGTGGCGCAATGTCTTCCATACTAGAAACATACTGATTGTACATGTAGTATCCTACAGATCTGACTCAGGGTATCATGCCCAAGGTAACAATTCATGAATGATCGACGTGAGTACGGCAACACTAATATGATTCAACAGCAAATCCACAGTCACAACGACTACTGGAGAGCTAAGCCATTCTGGACTGCTCTCTCGAATGGTGTGATCTCAGTCGAGGCTGATGTGTGGCTTTACAATGGCACACTCTATGTACGTATTCCCTGTCACGCTCCAATTGACAATCGCATGGCTATCGAAGTGTCAGCTACATTTTGATGAATCTCGACTCACGCTCCACAGGTTGGACACGAGCAATCTGCACTCACTTACGCTCGCACATTCGACTCTCTCTACATTCAGCCCATCCTCTCTGTTCTCAAGAAGCAGAACCCAAGCTCTCCCTTTGTGACTGCGCCCACTCACAACGGTGTTTTCGATACATCGGCCGGCCAGACTCTTTACTTGTTTGTTGATGTCAAGACCGATGGCAACACCACCTGGCCTTATGTTGTTCGCGCTCTCGAGCCTCTCCGCGAGGGCGGTTGGCTCACCAAGTACAACGGCTCTGCTATCACTAACGGAACTGTTACTGTCATTGGAACTGGAAACACACCCTTGAACCAGGTCCAAAACCAGACCAACCGCGACTACTTCTACGATGGACCTTTGGCCACTCTGAATGCCACTGCCAACATGAACATCACACAATATATCTCTCCCATCGCAAGTACCAGCTTCTATCAATCTTTCGGCTGGCCAAAGGACGGCAAGCTCAACGACACTATGTTGGCCAAGTTGCGTGGCCAGATTGCCACTGCTAGCTCCAGGGGTATTGGCACCAGATACTGGGTAGGCCTTGATGCATATTTGTGTTGATACATGTGCTGACATTACATCGTAGGAAACTCCTAACTGGCCCATCAAGGACAGAAACGCTATCTGGCGTCTGCTCTGGAATGAAGGTGCCACCCTCATCAACGCTGATGATCTTGTTGGATGCGCAAACTTTTGGGAAGGCGACTCTTAGATGCACAGATAGACCAAGTTATCCTAGACAATTGAGAGCACGGATGAATGATTGTTCCTCATTTGCGACCTGCAATCGTTTGTTGCTTGTGGACAAGTCTGGTCATAGCTGAAAGCCACACATCACGTGAACGTGTAACAGTCGCAGTGGTTTAGTGGTAAAATTCGTGCTTGCCATGCACGAGCCCCGTGTTCGATTCACGGCTGCGACATCTTCTTTTGCTCATCTCCTTTCCTCTTTCTTTTTGATTTTGATACATTTGATACAAATTCGTGTTATAATGTCTGCAACTTCCTAAATACCCTGCTTGCGGCGGAAAGCAAAATGCACATCACAAAAAAGCACAATCTTTCTTGGGTAAGAAGTGTGTTTATCGAGAGCTATCAGACTGTTGCTCTCCAAAAAATATCTTCCTGAATTCCATAGGATCGTGCGATGTGATGACTACCCCGATGTTTTGCTGGAAGAGCGCTATTGTGGTGCAGAAGGTCGACATTCGATCAGGATTCTGCCTCTTCCTGCTTGTGCTTCTTTGTCGAAACCTCCTCTTCTTGTTCATCGCCGTGTGCCTTACGCTTGCCGTTGGTGCCCATTTCAGTATCCTTGATGCCGTCGCTCTCAATCTCCTTGTGTCCTTCTTTCACCTCGACGTCGACCTCCTGATTCTCGTGCTCGCCAATTGCCTCTTCGCTATCTGCATCGATGTCGTCTTCATCGTCATGAGGGATTGTAGCAAGAAATTCGTATTCACCGGCTTCACAAGTAGCCTCTCTTTCCTCATCATTCGGATGTTCGTGGAATCTGCAAATGCTATTGCAACAGGGACAATCACCCATGATCTCGCCTCTATCCATCATGTGCTCATTTTCCGATCTTATTTTCATCACGTCGTAGAAGAAGCTGTTGGGGATGTTGTACTGCTTGTGAGGATCTTCGGCTTCTTTGTCCATACTGTGGTGCCAGTGCATGGCGAAACAAGTGACGATCCAACGGTAGAGAGGAGAGCCTCGATGCTCGGTCCAGATCTTGCTCCTGTGAAGTGACTCATAATTGATCAGACCCTCTCCGGGCGACATTACGTAGAGATGTGACAAAGCAGCGCGTCTAAGAGCCAGTGAGTCGATGTAGTCACCGTATAGCCATAATGCGATGATCGAGTCGGGGTCAAACTCTGCGAGAATGCGGCCAGTGTACAGCCAGGCATGAAGAAGTCGAAGGTTCTTTTGCGAAAGGTCGACCTTGATCTCCTGCGGGGGATTCCGGCTCTCTTTCCATTGTCCGTTGAAGAATCTGTCGAAGAACGCCGAGTAGTGGCATAGGACGGCTTTGTTGACGAAGAATGGGGTTGGGTCCTTCTTGCGAGTGGACATCAATACAACTGTTTCTGGATGGCTCGCAATAATTTCACTATGCACTCGTTAGCGACCACAAAGAGGCGTGGTATTGGAGGATCTTACTAGACTCTTGCGGCTTGCCAGAGACCTTTGCTGTAATCTTCCATCTTTTGAGGGGTCGATCTGGTTGGCTGTGTGATAAAGCTGTGGACGTATGTTAGAACTCGAGGTCTGGGATCTTTGCCCTTGGTTGATAGTTGATGAGAGGAGAAGGTACCTGTTGGAGTTGAGAGTCCTCTATAAATATGACAAACGGTGGAGTTGTGCTGATGAATGTGAGATCTCGACGGTTTGCGTTGGTGAGATTTGTGAATGACAACAACAGTGTCCAAATCATTTGTTCAACAATGAAATCGAGGGAAGTCACGCGTCGCCATTGAGTCATACCAATTCCTTGCTGCTTTCACTTGTTCTAGGCAACCGCGGAGCCAAGGCGATGCAAAAACTACATACGCCAAAGTGTAAAAAGAACTCAACATTCCCACGTGTGCTGAAGACAGTCACAGTGGAGCCGCAGAGATACACAAACTTTCGTAGAGAATACGGCCTCCACAAACAGCTTCCTGATGAAGGTTATCTCAATGGACAGACTTATATTTGATTCGCAATCATGCATTTCGACAGCTTGTAAAAGCCCTTCTACATCAAGGGGAGAAGAACCAGTCGCGGAATTGTAATAGTTTAGCCTACGGAGAAGATGTTGTATGTCAATGATCCTATGGTCGAAGGTTACCGACACAAGACGACGACCAATATCCCACAAGCAGCGCCGAGATCCTCTCTTTCTCAGCTTGTCCGCCGAAAATACAATCAACAGCACCTCTACAGAGCTCGACAAGTTGTGTTTTGTCAAGATCAAAATTCAGCGCTGCAAGCAGATACTCGTTACTCAGGGTCGACTCGAATATGCCAACGTCATCGGTAGACAAGGCAATAGGCACACCAGCATCTTGCCACTCGCCAAAGTGATGAGCTGCGAACCCGCCTTCGCTGAGACCAGCAAGAACATTGCAGCTTAGACATAGCTCAAGCCCCAGTTTCTTCTCTCTGATCACCTTTCGTAGTTCTTCGGGTACGTGGATGACATGTCCTAGTCTTTGCGGCTGCCATGATAGCATCTCTTCCAGCTCACTAGGATCCTCTTGAGCAATCTCTGCAAAGTGCAACGTGATACCAAGGCCCTGGGCTCGAGCTTCGGCAAATGCTGGCCGTAGATGAGAGACGGGTTTGCGTGCGGGGTTGCCACACAGATCTATACCAACGACCCCGAGATGACGATATTTCACTGCCAGACTTACGACTTCCATGGCCTCTTCAATCGTGTTTTTGCGGTCGATCGAGAGTATGAGTGTTGCGTGCAGTTTGTCGTAAGGCGGAGCATTCGCAATGTCCTCTTTCGCCGATAATTTGAAGTCATCCATGGATTTCAGGACAAAAGCGACGTAATCTTCCTTACTGATTCCAGCATCCGGTATTGCGCGAGGTGTGGTTCGAAGCTCCAGATAGCGAACACCATCATCTTGGAAGTCTTCCAGAACAGACGTAGTCGCATGTCGTATGCTTTCTTGATCAGAGATCAAAGCATAGATATACTTGTCGAAGATCGGGAAGAAGCTGAGAGTTATTGGCTTAGACCATTCTTACAATTAAGGAGCCATCCTGTTTCCTTACCTGGCAACATTGATTGAGCCATCTGTAGCGCTTGGTATAGCTTTCAGCGGATCCTCCAGATCAAAAGATGGATCTGTGGTTTTCTTCCTCTGCCATATCTTGTGTAGACTTTGTCTGCTGATACTACCTGTCAAGTGAGCATGAAGCTCTACTTTGGGCAGCGCTGTGGTAAAACCAAGATCAGGTGGTTGCGACATTGTTTCGAAGTTGAAAGAGAGATGAGGTTTAGAAGAAGCTAGGTCAAGGAACCCTTGGTTAGTAAGTCGGAGCAGGACAAAATAGCCGACGGACCTGAATCCGATAATAGAGGTTGATCAACTCACGTCACCCATCAGTAGTTGTTTCTAGCAAAGCATTGGGCAATATTTTGAAGAATTGATATGTCATGAAAGCACGCTAAAACTAACAACCCTGTTGCAGCCAAAGTACGGATAGAATCATTTGCTCACTACCGTTTCAAAACCAGCAGAAGCACGGCATTTCAATACAGTACCATCATAACCATCATTTTTCGCGTGACATCGATCAACCCCACAACGCGTCCTTACCGCGACCACTACCGTGTACCACAGGAGGAGTGAGAATTTTGTGGCTCCACGCTTCTTGACCGTCAATAAAAAGACGATACTTGAGCTCTGATTGATCAGAAGTGGGTGGTGTGCTGATACTGAGAGCGCCGAACTTGGAGTTACCGTCGGGCATGTACCTAGACGAGTCAGTTGTTGCTTCAGAGACACCAAAGCAAATCGCTGTACTCACTTAACACACACGTCGTCGTTGTCTTTTTGTTTGTATGTGCGGGCTGGAAGGTAGAACATGCTCAGTGGGCTGACACTGAATTCATGAACTGTCGCACTGATTGGCCACTTCTTGGTCTTCAGCTTTCCTGCAGCTGTATCTAGGCCAGTGACCTTGTCTTCTGTAGGTGGCGGGAAAGATGTGGCAGCAAATTCGTGCCTGTCACCACTGAGGACGACAACTCCGATACCGCCACGAAGGCCAACATCCCACATGGCCTCGAGAATGATTTGTCTCTCACCGAGGTATCCGCCCCAGGTGTCTTCAGAGCCAAAGCGCCAGTTCTTGGTGAAAGGAATGCTAGACACCACGACCTTCCATCTGACGCCATTAGGAACAGGAGCTGCGAGCCAGTCAAGAAGATCCTTGAGCTGCTGCTCACCAAGCATGCTCTTCTTGTAGCCACTGTCAGCCTTGGCGCTGTCGTAAGAGCCATCAGTACCGTCAAAAGGCTCACGGTAGCGGCGAGTGTCTATCATGAAAAATGATGCAGGGCCTTGGTCAAATGCGAAGTAGGTCGCGCCGGGACGAACTGGATCAGGGTTAACAGAAGCTTGGTAGTGGTGCCATGGGTCAACAGCAGCTTCGTAAACTCCAGTTGTATTCTTGTCCCAGTCGTTCGCAATCTCATGGTCGTCCAAGACGTGGATCCAAGGTAACTTAGCCTCAGAACTTACGGACTCCCATTGAGGTGACGAGTACACCTGGCGATACTCCCTGCGGTATGTCTCAGCGTCAGTGCCGAATCGCTTGGGCACGTCGGCATAGATGAAGTCTCCCATGAAGATCATGAAATGAGCTTTCAGCGAAGGTAAGAGTCTGGCCAGATGCTTGAAACCTGGGAACTCGAGAGGGTGTTGCAGAGGGTTATATGGGAATCTGGGCTTGATACAAGATGAATGTAAGAACGTGAAGACATCATTGTTACGAGGGGCGGTACGTCCAATTCTGGGTGCTGTGACGAAGAAGCCAGTATGGTTGTTTGATGCAGCGTATTGGTAATTTGTGTCAGGTCGGAGTCCAGTCAGATGGAAGACACCTGTGTAGTCGGTGCTTTCGTCTACATCGATGGCGTTTTGAGGGTGCTTCCAGCTGGAATCGTGGTCACGGAAGCCATCGTCAGGCGATTCGCCTGCGTATCTGTAACTCATACGCACAGGGTGTTCCGAAGTACGTGGCTCTCTGACCAGAAGCTTTGCGCTGTTCTCAGAAACATGACCAACACGCACGAACGAAAGATTGTGTGATGGATGGAAGAGAGGAGCACGATAGACCATATCGGCCACCATAGCCAACAGAGCGACGTTAGTCAAGAAGGTCACAGCAGACCAGAAGAGAGAGCTAGGGCTTGGCAAGCCAGTCAGGAGACTGCGCAGAACCTTAGGGTCCTTCTCTTCGACCACAATGGTTTCTTGGACATCAATCTCCTGAAGGGGCTCTTCTGTCTCGGGATCGACGAGCAACTCATCGTCACTGTCATCGCGATCAATGATGTCCTTGGTGATAATATCGAGCTCATCTGCTACGACTTCGTATGGGCTCGTGTGAGTGAATTGATAAAAGAATGATGTCGCATAGATAGCGAACGCAGTCAATACGACTGGAGGTGCGACCTAGTGACATTAGTAGTGAACGAGGACCATTGAATGCAGTGCAACAAACATGGCCGGGAATCTAAATCAGTATCGTTAGCGAGCACTCCAGAAACCAAGCAATATAGTAAGCGAACCCAGCGGAGAAAGACATAAGTGGCCAAGCGCAGAACGGTTGAGGATAGCACTGTTACTGGACCTGCGATACTGAACGACATGATGGACGCGCTTTTGTGAGCGTGTTATGATGTGCCAGCAGGACGTCAAGGTAGCATTCCAAGTTCGATACGTGAGAAGAGCTGAGCGTGTGAGTGAAAGCAAGACGAGACGCGTTTGTCGTATCATCGTCATCGGCATGTGACAATGCGGAGAAACCTGCATGCCATGCATGCTTGATGCAATCTTGACACAGCCAATTATGCATTTTATGCAAAAATACGAGCAGTGAATTGAGTCTGTCGAAATGCACAATCCTTGGTCGAAAGTGTCAACAAGAAATAAAGATCTGGATCCAAAGTCCTATTTTACAATTTTACAGTAGTAGAAACAGCCGTCATGTCCCCATCCCAATGTCCCGATATTGCGCCATAGAAGTGCTGAGAGTTTTTGCGTCATATATGTACAATTGACAGCGGCTTTATTTCTTGTTGAACTTTTGCCATTTGCGCTCGTAGTCTTCTGCCGCCTTCATGAACTCGGCAGAACGTGTCTTGCTCTTGGGCTTGCCTGCTCCGCGCATTTTGATGATTTGATCGTTCAAGCCCTCCTTCATCGAGTCCCATGACTTGCCGGCTTTGTTGAAGAGACCAAAGCCTTTCTCCTTGACGCTGTCAAACGGGCTCTGAGGAGCCTGAACAGCGGCGTCGGCAGATGGTGCAGAAGCAGCTTGCTTGGGAGGCACGGAGCTAGTGGAGAACTTTACGTTCGGTGCTTGGTAAACGGGTCTCTGGTCGGCAGGGTGAGATTTTGCCTTGACATCGATGGTCTTGGGCTCTTCCTTGACAAGTCCGGCAGCGATAGCATCACGCTGAGCTTGTGCAGGATCGACCATGGGTGTCAGGCCGAACATACGACGGATCTCGGGACGCTTGAAGATGTGGACCTGAGTCACACCCATGATACCAGTGGTGCAAAGCCATACGTTGAGGGCAGCAGGAAGCCAAGCAGTGGTGATGAAAACGATACCAGGGAAGACGTAGAGCAGGAAAGGTCTGGCGCTCTCAGACATAGGAGTGCCAGTCTCACCACCCATGCGCATGACCATGTGCAAGGTACCACCCATGATGGCGGGAAGAAGGAAGTATGGATCAGTCTGAGTCAGGTCGGTAATCCAGAGGAGACCGCCAGTCTCGAGACCAGGAACAGGGAGGTTGGCCATGGCACGCAGCAAACGGAAAGCGCAGAAACCGAAGACACCCTGGACAACACTGGGTACAAGCATGCCAAAAGTGCTGACACCTGCAGCCTTGTTGATCTGCATGAGTTCCTGGCGCATGGTCATGGCAGTAACTCTGTCGCCGTCTCTCATGGCTTGCATCATCTTGTCGTTCATAGGCTTGGTGATAGGCTGCATTGCGCGCATCTTGGCGCCGTTCTCGCTTGCTTTCATGAACATAGGAACCAAGGCCAGACGGTAGAGGAAGGCGGTTGCGGCGATCGAAGCCCACCAGGGCATACCAGACAGGACATGCACGTGTTCCAGCGACCACTCAATCACAGAAGTTGGGCCCCAGCCGTAGTCAAGGCCGAGATCTTTCAGGAAGCCGAGTCTCTCAGGCAGGTTGGCATAATCGGTGGCATCGCTGATATCGAAAGGATTGCTGTTAGTCGCAAGTGCATCAGTAGCGGATGTGGGTGGAGGAGCGGTCGTGGCGGCAGAGACGGCGGGAGTTGCAGCGGGTGCTGATGTTGAGGCAAGACGAGCATGTGCGGCGAGCGAAATGACAGAGCCTTGGAAGATGCGACTTGTCGAACGGTAATTGAGGGCAGCCAGTGGCCTTGAAGGAGTCGAGATCTAGTTTGGGTAAGTCCAGATCTTCGTCCTTGTGCACACAGGAATCATACAAATCTGCGATTGAGACGGGCGCCTTGACGGACAGCGCCCGCCAGTCCTCTACTCGGCATCATCATGGCTGTAGTTGTTGATGTGACTTGGGACCAACTATTCCACCACTTTTTTCGAGCCTCCACGCATGACCGCGATGCTGTCTACCCCGGCATTTTCCGCGCATTGACGCTTCCGCAACTCACCTCCGAGCTGCGAGCATGTTTTGGAGAATTCATTCATGAACATCTCACATCTTGGAATCCAAACCAATTGCAACTATCATTGTGATGACAAGCTCGCATTCGGGATTGACTATCTGTCGTTTAGACTCAATTTCGACTGCTGTTGACGCTCCAGTCTCACTGCGCTAGCACTTCCGCAACGTTGTCTCGTGCCGATAGTGGATGTATAACAAGCCTTCGGAAAGATTGCACAATTGATATAGCATTCGAGATGCTGTACAATAACAGTCCTTAAGATGATGTGGTCGGAAACATCGCTCATGGCCCTTCGAAAGTAGGTATTATCGTGCACAAGCTTCAGACCTCGGCATCCTGCTTTCTCCACCTCGAGTAAGCTGCCCTTTACCAACTTGTACTCATTCCCGTTGCTCTCGTAAAAACACAAGATATCGAAAGCAATGTCTGAGACACCCGTTCTTGTCGGTGTCGGCGACATAATCAATCGCAACCTCGGAGTTCATCATGCCGCAGAGCCCGCTGAGCTCATGCTTGATGCTATATCCATTGCTCTCCAGGATACTGGTCTCTCATCACAAGTAATCGCAACTCTCAAATCCAAGATCGACAGTATAGATGTCGTTCGTACTTGGACATGGCCATATCCAGATCTACCCGGCTTACTTGCTGAAAAACTTGGTGCTCGACCTAATCACAGTTATTGCTCTCCACATGCAGGTAATCAACCCGCCAAACTGGTCGATGAAGCAGCTGGCAGGATTGCACGTGGAGAGACGACAATGGCGGTGGTCACTGGAGGCGAGGCATTGGCATCACTGGCTGCTTGTGCCAAAGCAGGAGTTATGCCTCCACCAAACTGGACTCCTGTCGAGAAACCTGTGACTCAAGTCTTCGCTCCTTCAGTAGACGAGATGGCCAAGGGTATTGGAGCAAGACATAAAATCGGAGCACCCATCCAAATATATCCACTCTTCGAGAACGGCCTTCGTGCTCAGAGAGGCCAATCATTGGAAGACAATAACACCGAAAGTGCGAAGCTATATGCTGAATTCGCCCAGGTTGCAAACAAGAACCCCCTGGCATGGAGCTTTCCTCGAAATCCAGAAACAGAAGAAACAATCGGTCGCGTCTCTAGCAAGAATCGCATGATATGTTCCCCGTGTACGGCTGCTCGATCTCTGAGCTATGCAAAGCTGACTTCGAATAGACCCTCTGCTGATGAATGCTTTCAATACAATCAATCTCGCTGGAGCGGTAGTTCTGACGTCGGTCTCACATGCTCGCAGACTAGGCATCGCCAAGGACAGGTGGATCTACGTGCTTGGAGGTGCAGGCACACAAGACAGTGACAACTTCTGGGAACGACCAAATTACCACTCGAGTCCTGCAATTAGTCGCACTCTGGACGCTGGACTTGAGGCATGTGGGCTCAGCAAGACCGACATAGACATGTTCGATTTCTACAGCTGCTTTCCCATCGTACCTAAACTCGCCTGCTTACATCTGGGTCTGGACATATTGCAGCCTGAAAAGCCCATTACCCTGCTTGGCGGTCTAACAAGCTTTGGGGGAGCAGGCAACAACTACTCTATGCATGTGGGGGCTCTCCATGATCTTGCGTCGTAGTAGCGTAGCTGATCTTTTGAGTCTAGGCAATCACAGTCATGGCACGAAAATTGCGTGCGGGCAATGGCACTCATGGCCTCGTGCTCGCGAATGGCGGTGTATTAACGTATCAGCATGTCATTTGCCTTTCATCTCGACCACGGGCGGATGGTCGACCCTATCCTGCTCGTAATCCTCTGCCTTCCAGACTCGAGGACAACATAGTACCCAAAATTGATGAAGCTGTCGAAGGAGAAGCCGTCATTGAGGTAAGGTAGTCTAGCCAATCCGAGATTGCTTGATTGCTGATGGTGTACAGACTTATACGGTAGATTTCAACCGTCACAACGAACCTGCACTGGGTCATATCGTGGGGAGGTTGAAGAGTTCTGGGCATAGATTCATCGCTAATCATGGAGATGCGGCAACATTGAAGAGGCTTGCAAGCAAAAGTGAGGAGCCCATCGGCAAGAATGGCTATGTTCAAGCAGATGGGCAGAGTCATGGAAGAAACTTGTTCTTTTTAGGAGCGACTTCTAGATTGTAGAGTCAGTGAAAAGTTGAGCGGAATTTATCCGCAGAAGCGCAGAAGCGGTGTCTCGAGGCAAAGTGTGATTGATGAAGCATTTACTCTCCTCAAAGTCTCTTGGGCGTCAATGTGGGCATTCTGTATCGGGATAGCCAGCAAGCTAGAGACGTATGTGTGAAGACTGCATGTTTTCACGAGCAGGATTCAGGTGGCTAACGGCGTCGCAAGCGAGTATACACGAATACGGCCATGTGCAGATAACGATGATGCTTTAAAGAGACGGGAAGACGATGAGTTATAAGCTGTAGGTACGTGGGCCGTCAGCATGTGATGGAAAAGCGAGCTGTATTTGTTTACGCGTGATGGTCATGGGCCGAAGCCGAGCAAAGATGATCAGCATGACGTCGATCTTTGGCACCCCACCTGCCCTTTAGTTTCTTTGGCGGGTGCGCCTCATGCCAATCCTCAGTGCACAGATAACGAAGGCTATTCTCGTCTGCGTCACTCGCTCTAACTTTCATCTTGACATCTTCAAATCGATAAACACAACGTCTTTGACCGCTGCCTCATAAGGTACCAACACTTCTTCCACCGACTACATCAACCTTCGCACCCCATCCATCTACACTCAAGCTATTATTTCAGCTTGCACTACATCCACAGCAATCATGACAGCTACCGGTTCTTCACCCGAGGTCCCTAAGAGACCCAAAGGTATGTTGCGCTACTCTTACTCGGTCGTGTTAGTTGGCTAAGTCGCATGGCAGGTATTTTGAAGAACAACAGCTCATACATGGGCGAGCACTCCTCTCATGGCCCCCCATCGCCAACCAACGCACATACCGCCATCCACACCGACTCTCATGGAAACTCTGACCGCCCTACCATGAACCGCGAAATGTCCGAGAAAGAGGTCGTCCAAATGAATACCGAGATCAATGCAGGCGGTCGTCGCAACTCTTCGAATCCTCGCAGCAGCATCTCGCGTCGTCAATCAGCTGTCGATGGAAGCCACCAAGGAGAACACCCATCGCCGAGACTGAAGTGGGACGAGGGCAACCTGTTCCTCAACGAGAGCCAGATGGGCGGCAAGATGAAGATTGATGAGCCCAAGACACCTTACGTTGGTCGCTATGACCCTGATGAAGACGAGGAGCCACAAAACATCAATCCTGATGATTTGATGGTCGACGAACTGGACAAGGCCAAGGTTCTCGAAGGCGAAGGCACTACGAAGAGGAAGCCCCGTGAGGTGGATATTCCCGATCTCGACATTGGAGAGCCTGAGCAAGACACGATCGAGCGCAGACACAGTGACTCGGAGAAGAGAGTCATCGTTGATCCCGACCAAATGGACATTGACGGCGCAAGACATGGCGAGACTCCCGATAACATTCCCCAGGAGGAAAGAGAGAAGCACCAAAAGTTTGAGAACATGAGGAAGAAGCATTACGAGATGCACAACATCAAGAACTTGCTTGGGTAAGCATTGTCTATTCATTCCCATCAGCTGCTCCCAGCTAACAATACGAACAGTCATGGTGCCGAAGAGCTTGATGACGAGTAATCCAGCATATATCACGCCGAACACACGCGACCAAGAACTGGTGTCTCTCCCTGATTTCATATTTCCTTTTGCATAGCGGCGTTCTACACTTGGGATGTGTGCATGAATCACTTTGGGAACCTCGGTGATGGTGGCACAGATTGATGACTCCATTTTCTTTCGCAATCAGAACATATCCCATTCCATGTTGCTCTTTTTGTTTTGTTGATCTACTTCTCTTCCCATGCTTGCACATGTGGTGGCTTGTCTCATTTCGGACATTATTGCTCTGTATCATGATTTCGTTCTACGAATTCACATGTCTACTATCGTTCATCACTGCATCAACAAGAATGAATGTATATCTTTAAGCAGGGTTAGGCTTGAGACCAATTTGCAGACGCAGCTTCTCCCTCTTTTCCATCTCATTTCCGTCGCGATCAGCCTCGAGAGCACTGAGCATTGCATCAACAGTAATGACTATAATCACGACAAGATCAGTACTTTGGACCAAACGAGTATCGAGCTAGGAAGAGAACCAACCACTCAGTTTAGCCAAAGCCTTTGGCGTATCAGGAAATTTCTCGAGCTTCTTTCCATTCTTGAGGCTCAGAAGCGGATGCAGTTTATCATCTGCACTAACCAGCTGACTGTTGGCTACTCTGGCAACATTGTTTGCATTTCTGTTTATTTGGCGATCAGCTGCATGCACTATAATCTCCTATCCATGTGCAACCGTTTTGGGCAAATATGGTCGAGGTCACGATAGAACATACACTGCTTTAGTCTTTGTTTCTAGTTTCTCCATCATGTGGAGGGGGTCCTTTGCGCTTCCTGGAGCGGCAGGTGCCTTGGCCTGCTTGATAGGGGTGGTCGTGGATTGAGACATGATTGTGTTGCTCTTTTGGGCAGCGAAAGGCTTCAAAGCGGTGTGTTTCGATGGCTTGATTTAGCTACTAATGAGGAAGCTGGATAAATGTTGCGGTCAAAGTCACAAAACAGCAAGAGTCGAGAAAGAAGAGGAAGATGGAACATGACGGCTGCCTTGATTTTCTATGATGAAGATGCAGAAACATGGTTGTTCCTGGCTGCATGCGAACCTGTTCCTGAATCCCTGTCATGGCTGGCAGACGGGACATGCGAAACTCTGATGATGGCTGTGACGAAATGGAAGTTGCGAGTCAAGCAAGTGGGGGACTTCATCCATGTGATAGAGTCTGTCACACGCGGCACCGTGAGCATGTATTCTCAGGGAGTTTGGTGATGTCCGCCAGAAGCCAATGGTCTATCGGCTCTCCTCGGATACAGCTCTCGTCCGAAGCTGGATTTGTGCCTTCCTAGATGAGAGTGTGTGGCAGGCAGGTTGAGGAGGTGGAAGGAATGAAGGAGCTACTTCGCAGCTGCCGTTTCGAGCGGAATGCGATGGCACGGTGATTGGCTGACGTTAAGTCCGAGCGGCAGGTCGAGCTCGGTCATTGATCAGATGAGATGGCGGGGCCTGGGGCAACTGGAACAGTCATACTGTACACATTCACGAAGCCGCTGATAACACGCTTCATATCTCTTGTCGTCTCAGCATACATCCCTTCTTGCAGTCGCTTCTCTCATACCCTGTCAATTCTCATTCCTCACCTGCCTCCACGAGTCCTCAGATCATCTCGTCAACACAGCCATCATGGTCAAGAACATGCAGGGACTGTCCCGCAAGACGTCAACACAATCCTTCCACCAACAAATGAACTCACCGCCGCCGGCATTCGACATGCCTCAACTTATCAAAGAGAAGCTTGAGGCCGAACTCAACAGAGCCGCCTATGCAGACTACCGCACACAACTCGAGCTCCTGCACGAGCACAACAAGCAATGCCTCCGTCTCGAACAACTGAAGCTGGACAACATGCTGCAATCTGCCACCCTACACGCTCAATCTTCTCCTTACCAGGCTGTGTCCGAGACACCTGCTCCCATCTTCGCAACTTCACAAAACGCCGAGTCCTACGCTAAGCCTTTCTGTGACTTCTTGACCGACAACCCTACCGTATTCCACGCAGTGGACAGCATGGCCCAAGACCTTAAGCACTATGGCTTCACCAAGCTCAGCGAGAGAGACTCATGGCGCATTGAGCCTGGTGGCAAGTACTTCGTCGAGCGTAATGGCAGCAGTCTGATCGCCTTCGTCGTTGGTGACGACTACAAGTCTGGCAACGGTGCTGCTGTTCTGGCTGGACACGTCGACGCTCTTACTGCCAAGCTGAAGCCTGTCAGTAAGATCCCTGACAAGGCTGGTTATGTCGAGCTCGGTGTCGCTCCCTACGCTGGTGGTCTTGGTCCTACCTGGTGGGACCGTGATCTGAGTATTGGTGGTCGTGTCCTGGTCAAGGAAGGAAGCAAGATCGTCACAAAGTTGGTCAAGCTCGGCTGGCCAATTGCTAAGATTCCCACACTGGCCCCTCATTTCGGTACTCCTGCCAATGGCCCCTTCAATCTCGAGACGCAAGTTGTTCCTATTATTGGTCTCGAATCGTCAGCGAAGAATCAAATTGAGCCTCAAGCAAAGGTTGGTACTTTTGCTGCTACACAGCCTCCTCGTCTCGTTCGCGCTATTGCCAAGGAGCTCGGTCTCAGCGATGCCTCCAACATTGTCAACTGGGAGCTTGAGTTGTACGATATTCAACCCGCCACTCTGGCTGGACTTGACAAGGAGTTTATCACTGCTGGCCGCATCGATGACAAGTTGTGCAGTTGGGCCGCCCTCGAGGCCCTTAAGCAGAGCGCCCGTAATGGTACCTCCGGCTCCGGCATCATCAAGATGGTCGGCCTCTTTGACGACGAAGAGATTGGCAGTGGTCTGAGACAAGGCGCTCGCGGCAACTTCCTGCCTATCGTTATGGAACGTGCTGTTGGTAGTCTTGCAGGCCAACATCCCGCCTCAGATCTCATGGGCCGCACATATGCCAACTCCTTCCTCGTCTCATCAGACGTCACCCACGCAGTCAACCCCAACTTCGAATCCGTATACCTTGCCAACCACGCCCCTCAACTCAACGTTGGTGTCTCGGTCTCTGCAGATAGCAACGGCCACATGACAACTGACGCTGCATCTACTGCCATCTTCACTCGCTGCGCAGAAAAGGTTGGCGCTACCCTCCAAGTCTTCCAGATCAGAAACGACTCGAGATCAGGAGGTACTGTTGGACCTATGCTCAGTTGCGCTACTGGCATGCGCGCCATCGACGCGGGTATTCCTCAATTGAGTATGCACAGCATTCGTGCTACCACTGGTACTTCAGACCCTGGTCTTGGTGTCCAGATGTTCCAAGGTTTCCTTGACGGCTTCGAGTCTGTTGATGCCGAGTTCAGAGATTAGACACTTCACATATATACCAAGGCATAAACGCTGGTTGGATAATGCATCAGGCCGCATCTCATAATCAGATAAAGCGCCATAATAAACACCTTTATAATTTGCATGTTGCTCTCCTTATGCCGGGTCGACCTGAAGTCGTCCACCTTTGAGAAGACTCTTCTTACTGAAAACAGTTTCCATCTTGCTCGAGAAACCTGATCCTGACATAAAAAATAAGGAAGGTGTGAACATGAAGTCTGTCTCGTTGATTAATGTTCTGCCTCCCTAATCATCGTTGGAGACCTCAGCTGGCCCCCTATCGAGCTTCCGAAGACGAGATCCTCCTTCCAACCACGCAACTTCCTTCTAGATGTGAGATGGATGGTGGGAAACCTTCCGAGCATACCAGCTACGGAGTGCGTAGAATGATTATGTGCGGAAGACAGATCAGAAAGCATCTCTCTGATATATCTGAAACCAGCAATTGTAAGATCATATCTTCTTTACGGACTTTCAGGACTTTCGGGAACTTCGGGTTTGTCGCTGAGCGTCCAGACCATACTGTCAGGGTGTTCGAAATTGGCAAATCTCTTTTCGGGGACAGGGTCGATAGCGGTGGTGCCTTTGATGTAGATCAGATCAACGCTCTGTTCGAAATCATCGCCGGCACAGGCTACTCTTTGTGTCAGCAAAGTCTTCAACTTGCTTGGCTGAAAGGTATGAAGCTTACTCTTCCACTCTTCGGGAGACTCATGTTCGTGATAAGCGCAAGCTTGGCCTCTTCTGACCCAGCCCTGGCCGCAGTCGTCGTTGTCAAGGACGCTGCAGCATGAATCCACAAAGATGATGCAGGAGGTCTTTGGGCAAGAATACGCATAGCAAGCTTTGGCTGCATTGAATGTGTGGCTAAGGAACTCTGGGTGATCGTGTAGTGTGGAGCGTCCGATATGAATAGCGAATCGATCGACTATCCAGCGTACGAGTCCAGAGCTCTTTGGCAGTTTGTCGAAAGCGTATATGGCGTCCTTTATGGCTGGACAACCTTTACAATGACTGCGCTCGTGGATGTGGGTCATGATGTCCTTGCGCATGGCAGGTACGTCTGCCTTGTCCGCAAAGATGTACAGTTGGAAAAGAGTTTGATAATCAAGGTCCTCAGGAAATCGTCCAGTATACAGCCAAGTGACGAACCATTTGGCCTGCGATGCATCGAGCTCAAGAGTGACGCTGTCTTGTCCAGCTTCGGAAAAGTTGCCTCTCAGGAGTGCAGTGTAGTAGCGTGAGAAGTAGCAGAGCAGATCTTCAGGGATTGACATGTTGAAATCGCCTTCAGCTCTGCACGTGAGCATCTTCTTGTTTGTGGTGATGATATTGCCGACCGCTTCGACAGTCCAGGTGTGACTTTGAGTATCAGATCTGGTTCCCATGACGGCGATTGATTGTAGAAGACGTTCTGGTTGTCGAGATCGAGAAGGTGAGGCAGGTGGGTGAGTCCGAGGTGATGTTTTGGATCCGAGTTTGTGAGTGAAGGTCCTGCGCAAACAACCCTCCCCTTGTGCTAGATATTGTCAGTTCTATCTGCTCTCCGACTAGAGTAAAAAGAGAAGACTGCACGCTGTGATCAGACACAAATGGTTCCAGAAGTAGAAGCGTGTCTACGGAGAGCCGGCCAATTATCACTTCTCACCGACACTGTCCAGTTTCCTGGCAGTATTGTGCGTTGTCATAGCCCCAGACATTACAGATTTTAGTACATAGGGAAACTGAAATCCACGTCGTGTCTTTTGGTTCATTTGTCTTTTGTTCTCTCTCTCTCACTATCTCCTTCAGCTCTGATTTGACCTATTCATTGTCGATGCACAGCGCTTTATTTCTCTGCGCTTCACTGTGATTGATCGTTGAACTGAAATGCTTCAATTGTGTGCGCAGCATTTCAGTCACTGCTCCGTGAAATATGCGTCGTCTGGCTCGTCGTCGTGCTCGTGTGACTTTCTTGCAATCTGATCACAAGCTGCTTGTATCAGTACGAGTTGGCACCGAGGGTTCGTATGTAGGCTGCCACTTACTTTGATACCATTCTTTTTCGTCCACATGCTCATGGTAGTTGCATGCGATCTTCAAGTAGGCTCTGGGATTCCCTAAATCGTCTCCTGGATTTTTGCTTCCCCTCAGGCCGGCAAGCCTTTCTAGTGCTAGGTAGAAGAACTTCTTAGGAACACGCCCATCGGCATCCCAGGCTGCCAATTCGGTTTCGGAAGTGTCTTGAGCCCAGACATAAGCCCAGTAATCAACGAGATAGCGAAACAGACCAGAGTTTTCAGGTATGCGTTTCACATATGTTAGTGCGTCTTCTTCCAAGTCGCCTAGTTCGTTGAAGTCGATGAGCCTTGTCATGATCGACCTGCGAAAAGCCAACATCATCTTCTCGTCAGCAAAAGCGTACAGTTCGAGCAGTTCATTTGGGTCGGTGGTGATTGTGTTGCCGGAGTACAACCAGGAAATGAACTCGGACATGAGATGGCATGGGAGCTCCATCTTTATAGTATCTTTCTTAGCCTCAGAGAATCCTCCTTTGAGGGCGGCGGTGTAATATGGTGAGAAGAAGCAGAGCAGTTCCTTGTGTATGGATGCGCTGAAGATCTTGTCGTCCTTTTCATGTTGATTGTTGACGATTTTGATCATGTATCCCGAGCTAGCGATGATTTTCCTGCTTAAAGTGAGTCAAGAACGTAAGACCAGACAGCTGGGCAGATGGGAAGACATACGTGACGTGTTCTGAATTCCAAGTGCTGCATTCCCATTGCTCCTTTCGAGCCGCTTTGGACTTTGCAGACTCTACAGGTCCATGAGAGATGATGGAAGATGCCATGGCACTTTTTGTCGATAGTGACCGTTGTAAACAGTCTTATGGCTGGTGTAATGGGATTTCTGTTATGGTTTTGGGATAGAAAAGTTAGAATTGAGTCAGGGGTCGAGTGTGCAAAGAGTTGGGATGATGGAGCGCGATGGCAGTCTTTGTCACTCTGCGTCAGTGAGGATCATAACAACAGTGAGAGCTCGTCTGTATGCGGATGCCAATCACTCCAGGGAGCAAGAGCGTTTGGTCCTTTGTCACTTCTTCAAAGCGTGTTCCGCGTGCAAACGACTGTGACTTCTGTTTTACACTTCCTCCCACAGCAACCTGTAGTGAGATCTTCAGACTATCTCAGTGCACAACACTTCCCAATAATGATTGCCCTTCCCACCGAGTTCCACTCTTGAATTGTTTCTGTAGGCTCACTTTCGATTTGAAAGGTACTGTTCGTCTCTTCAGCTCCTTTGTAACAATCTTCAACACATGAAGAGTTCAAATCGTGGTGAGAGGTGCAATCACAAGCTTACATAATTTGGAAGTCTCGGAAGGTTGTGATAGTAACCATAGTCAAGGTATCGCTTTACTGGCAGAGTCAAAGTTTGTTCTGTTTGAAATATCAGGGTGCCTTGACTTGATTGTTGTTCGCTGAACGTTGAGCAAGGGTAACATGAAATGCAGACTCACTTTCATGCAATCGATTGTCACCGTCTATCATTGGTGTCTGGGACTAGGATACCTACTGAGGGTATTTGTTCTTCGGTCTGCACGTGAAGCAGCATGACAAGTGACGCTGTGCCAAAGAACCCATTCGTGAACTCACCATCGTTCTATTGCCTCTCCCTCGTTCGTCTTCTTGTCTATCTTTCTGCTTCCTCAATTCCAGCTAATACTGCGGTCCATACCACTTCCCTTTCGCCTCGATGAGATCCTCAACACTTGGGTCTCTGAGGTATGCGAGTTGAGGTTTTATCACAGTACGCGTAACGAAGTTTCTGCCGCAAGCTTTATTCTGTCAGCATATATGCTCATCATGTTCGAATGCCATAATGCTTACTCATTTTCCATTCTTCCCCATCTTCATGCTCATGGAAGTGACATGCACTGCCCAAGCTTGGACGAAGAAACCCTTTTCCTCCGTTCTGGAGGTGTCCATTGACGAGTTGGGCGTAGAAGTCTTCAAGGAAATCCTCTGGAACATATCCTTGTTGCTCCCAATTCCATGAAGTGATCTTGCCTCTTCTCAAGACTGACATGCGCTCAGCTATGGCTTCTTCCAAAAGGAAACGTCGTAGTCCAGAGCAGCTGGGCAGTTGCGAGATGAGTCTGCCCATGTCAGCAGGCTTTGTACGACTCCTTAGACGTCTGGCGAGGGCAGTCATAACAGATCTGCGAAGAGCGATGATATCCGTCTGGTCAGCAAAGAGGTACAGGGCATACATGTCGGCTTCGTCTTCGAAATTGTTTCCACAGCGTCCAGTGTAGAGCCATTCCACAAACAGTCGTGTCTGCGAGGCACTGAGCTCGAGAGTGAACAGATCCTTGTGACTCTCAGAGAAGCCACCCTTGATGGCAGCAGTGTAGTAAGGCGAATAGAAGCACAGAAGCTCTTTGTGTATACTTTGGCGAACAGATGGCTTGCTGTCATTGGTCTGGCTTTGGATTTGGATCTTTTCGTTTGATTTGCCGATGATATCGCTGGATGTGTCAGTATGCTGATGCTAGAAGGATTGATTGAAATCACCTCATTACCCACCAGCGCCAGATGCGACGGTCGTAGTAGTCCATCAACTCCATCGTGCCTGAACTTGTATTGCTGTTGCTTTGATGAGCCTGGGTTGATGGCAAGATATGTTCAGCTTTACCTTACTTATAGCAGATTCTGCGACGATTTGATAAAGCAACGCAGTCGCAATGTATCGGCTTGTTAGCAAACCAACAAACTCCAGTGAGTTACTTTGCTTTGAATACGTGAAAGGTGAGTCAACTCGCCCACGTCGGTGTGAGGTTCGGTAGGCTGTGTTATTGAGCTATCGACCGATGTCGACAGAAGGTTTTAGACACGCATCGCTCTGGTCGCTCCTTCCAATGGACGGTGACAGTGTCGTAGGGCCGAGACAAGCGATCATTCCGAATCACTCAGGTTGTGTTTCAGTTTTGACTAAGAAGCACAATGTTCTGTACGAAAACTTTTTCTTCTGATACAGTGGAATAAGAAAACATACTACCGGTCAGAGGTCGCACTATGAAACCCGTTCCTGCACCCCTGTAAAATTACATGACCAGCGTGAGGTTAAACAAAATTAAATAAGACAAAAGGTATCTTTGAGAAACTCACGCCCCGAATGATTGTTGGATTCCTTTCAAGAAACGACCAAGTTTAACGACGGCCAGAGCGGGCAACACTGCCTTGCATGCCCTCGATCTCGGTCTCCAGTTGCTTGATAAGCGCGTGGCTGGTCTCGAGGTCCTTGTTGAGGCGGTCACGCTCGGCAATGAGCTTCTGCTCCCAGGCACGGAAGCGCTGCTCCTCGACCTTAACTTGCTCCGTGAAACGCTTACGCAGAGCCTCTTCCTCCTCCTTGAACTTGGGATTATCAAGCTTGCGTGGCCTGGCTTCGCCAAACTTGCGAGTCTCCATTTGCTGTGCGCGGTAGGCCTCGTAGTGGTTCTCCTCTGTGGTGTGAATCAAGTCGAGCATGTGTGCGCGGATTAAGACAGCGCGAAGCTTCTTGAAGTCGCAATGTTCCTCGTTCTCGACCTCAGCAACACCCCAAGCGTATTGTCTGCCCTTGACGCTGCGGCCATCAGGAGTGGTGACATCCTTCTCAGAACCAATGACGGCGAAAGGCATGGAAGTGATGAGTGACTGAGCGTGTCTGAGCGCGGATTCGTCATCTTCTTCGAGAGGAGGCGAGTAGATCTTGATGCCCTGAGCTTGGATAATGTTGCGGATCTGTGTGGGGGGTTAGAATGTGGGGAAATGCAGGGAAAGATTGGATACATACTCTTGACTTGAACTTCAAGAGATCATTGGGGCTGAGAGTATCTGCTTTTGCGATGACGGGAATGAGGTTGACACGGCTAGAAAGACGCTTCATGACTTCGATATCGAGGGGCTTCAAGCCGTGACCAGTGGGACGAATGAAGTAAAGACAGGCGTGGACGCGCAGGTCGATGCGCTCACCACGACGGGGCTGTTGCTCCTGAAGCATGTATGACTCGTGCTGGTCGTCGAGGAATTCGATGATGGGTTGCCATGAGTCTCTGTTGTTGACGTAGTCGCCGAAGCCAGGAGTGTCGATGACAGTAAGGCGAACTGAAGAGCTTGTCAGAACGCGATTGATCAAGAGGAGATGGTGGTGAAGAACAAACCTTTGAAGAACTTCTCCTCGAGCTCGGCCTTTGTGATCTCAATCTCGACGGTCTTGTCAATTTGCTTCTGGTGACGGCGGCGGTGGTCTGCGTAGTTCTTGATTGTGGTGGAGAAGAGGGTGTTGATGAAGGTGGTCTTGCCGAGACCGGACTCGCCAGCAACCTGAACGATGGTGAGTATTTCTGTGACGCGACTGCAAGCATATTGATGAGCTGACCATGATTGTGAAGGCGGCGCCGCGCTTGGCGACAATCTTGTGGCTAGACGAGGCATTAGTTGAGGAGTGATCGGGTACGAGAGGCGAGAAATTACCGTTGGTTGGGGAGCTATATTAGAGTCAGTCATGGAGTCTCGTAGTCAAAGCAGCGCATCACATACGTTGGCAATGCCAATGGGCGAAGCAGAGTCGGCCATGGTGGTCTGTATTGTGTGTGGGATCTGTTGAAGGGCGAAACGAGTGACAGGCGAAAAGTCAGCAGCGCAGAATCAGGCGCGACTTTCGGAAACGACGGTGTATTGAGCAGGTGCAATGGCGGATATAACGCAGGCAGGAGCAGATGGCCTCGTGTGTGTATGGATGGAGTAAGGTCCCTTGGTCTCCTTTCCTGTGCTGAGGAAGCCACGGCCGCAAGGCCCGTGCTCGCCCGCCGAACCCTTTTGCGGGGAAGCAGAAGAAGCCTCCGACAAGCCGACTTTTGCAGCTCAAAGCCAGAAAAAATGTTGGAAGTTGCGACCGAGACATTGACAAGATGAAGACTGATTTCAAGGTGCGCTCCTTCCTGTATGAGTTATCAAGACTTTTAAACTGACATCCCTAACAGTTCTCCAACCTGCTCGGTACCGTGTACAGGCGAGGAAACCTCTGCTTCAGCCCAGATGGCACATGCTTGCTGTCGCCTGTCGGCAATCGCGTTACTGTCTTTGACCTAGTCAAGTGCGCATTTCTCTTGCACTTACTCGTCCAAGTGTGTGTACTGACCTGAACTCTAGCAACAAGTCGCATACCCTTCCCTTCGCCCATCGTCGCAACATCTCCCGTCTCGCCTTGAATCCCAAGGGCAACCTGCTCCTCACCGTCGACGAGGACGGACAGGCCATTCTTACCCACCTTCACCGTCGCGTATCTCTCTATCACTTCTCCTTCAAGGGCCCAGTCTCGTCGCTAGTCTTCTCGCCTTCCGGTCAACACTTCGCTGTCGCTCTCGGCCGCAAAATCGAAACTTGGAGGACGCCTTCCACTCCCTCAGATACTCAGGATGGCTCCCTCGAGTTCGCCCCCTTCGTGAAGCACAGAGAATATGCTGGGCACTATGACACAGTACAGAGCATCGAGTGGTCAAGTGATTCGCGCTTCTTCCTTACCGCTTCCAAGGACTTGACCGCGCGCATCTGGAGTCTGGACCCCGAAGCTGGCTTCGAACCCACAACTCTTGGTGGTCACAGACAGGCTGTTCACGGCGCGTGGTTCTCGGCCGACCAGGAGACTATTTGGACTGTTTCGAAAGATGGTGCTCTTTTCCAGTGGCAATACCTGCCGCCTCGCAACGCCCCGGAGGATGAGATGGACATTGAAGAAAACTTCCGCTGGAGAATCGCCGAGAGACATTACTTCATGCAAACCGGCGCCACCTTGACATGCGCCTCTTTCCACCCAGAATCAAATCTCTTGGTTGCTGGTTTCTCGAACGGTACATTCGGCCTCTACGAACTCCCCGACTTCAACCAAATTCATAACCTTAGTATCTCACAAAACGATGTGGATTTCGTGACAATCAACAAGACTGGCGAATGGCTCGCCTTTGGTGCTTCCCAACTCGGTCAGCTTTTGGTATGGGAGTGGCAGTCAGAATCATATATCTTGAAGCAGCAAGGACATTTCGACTCATTGAACAACCTCACTTACTCGCCATCTGGAGATCGTATCATCACATGCGCTGACGATGGCAAGATCAAGGTTTGGGACGTCGCTTCAGGATTCTGTATCGTCACATTCACCGAACACACATCAGGAGTGACGGCTTGCGAGTTTGCAAAACGAGGAAATGTTCTGTTCACAGCTTCTCTGGATGGCTCAATCCGCGCATGGGATCTAATAAGGTACCGAAACTTCCGAACGTTCACTGCTCCTGAACGTCTTTCATTCTCTTCGATTGCAGTCGATCCCTCAGGAGAAGTCGTGGCTGCTGGTTCTCTTGACAGTTTCGATATTCACATCTGGTCTGTCCAGACTGGTCAACTACTGGACAAGCTCTCTGGTCACGAAGGCCCTGTTTCAACATTAGCTTTCGCACCTAACGGCGGCGCATTGGTATCAGGCTCTTGGGATCACACGGTTCGCATCTGGTCGATCTTTGCGCGCACCCAGACTAGCGAGCCCCTTCAACTACAAGCAGACGTTCTTTGCGTCACAGTACGACCAGACTCGAAGCAGATCGCCGTTAGCACGTTAGATGGCCAGTTGACTTTCTGGTCTCTATCAGAAGGAACACAAGAAGCTGGATTCGATGGTCGTCGTGATGTCTCCGGTGGACGTAAACTCACAGACCGTCAGACTGCTGCTAACGCCTCGGGCACAAAGTCCTTCAACAGCATTAGTTACTCGGCAGATGGTAGTGTGGTTGTTGCATCAGGCAACAGCAAATACATCTGCCTTTACGACGTCATGTCGGGTGTCTTGCTACACAAGTACACTGTCAGCGTCAACCTTTCGCTCGAAGGTACACAAGAGTTCCTTAACTCAAAGAACCTGACCGAGGCTGGTCCAGCAGGCATGATCGACACAACAGGCGATAACTCAGATCTTGAAGACCGTATGGACAACTCGCTTCCTGGTGCCAAGAGAGGTGATGCTGCCTCTCGTCGCATCGGTCCTGAGGTTCGCGTACCAGGCGTGAACTTCGCACCTACCGGTCGCTCCTTCTGCGCTGCCAGCACAGAGGGTCTGCTCGTCTACTCTCTTGACACAACAATCGCTTTTGACCCCTTCGACCTCGACATCGACATCACACCCCAATCCACTCTCAAGACCCTCGCCAAGAAGCAATATCTCAAAGCCCTTGTCATGGCCTTCCGCCTCAACAACCCAAAACTCGTCACTCGTGTCCAGCGTTCCGTCCCCGCTGCAGATATCCCCCTCGTCGTCTCCGATCTCCCTATCGTCTACCTTCCTCGACTCCTACGCCACATCGCCGTCCAAAGTGACGCTTCTCCCCTTCTAGAACTCAACCTTCTCTGGCTGCAAGCACTCCTCAAATCCCACGGTGCTATCCTCAAGAAGAATCAAGGCGAGTATGCTGAGGTCACTCGTCTTGTCCAACGCGCTGTTTCACGCATTCAAAAGGAGATTTTCTCTGTAGCAGAGAACAACGAGTTCATGGTTGAGTACTTGCTCGCTCAACCTGTGCGCAAGCAACAGGATGGATTCAAAATGCTGCAAAGTGTTGAGGACGATGCCGTCAAGGAGATTGAGATGGCTGATGATGATGACGACGACGAAGATGGCGAGGATGGTTGGATCGGTCTCGAAGACTAAGACTCCATTGTAGATTTTGTGTTTGAGGGTCTTGTATGCATTAGAATGGCGGCATCATGGTGTTTTGTTTTCCCGAGAAAAGGATGGTTGGTTTCACTATCAAAAGGAGTTTATGGGTACATATGTATCGGCGTTCAAAGATGATATTTCAGCCATGTAGAGTCAACCACACCTTACACACTCCTACTCCACGCAAATCTTAAGCACCCAAAAACGTGTGATCACGACCCTATTACTTGGAAGCAGAAAGAGACACGAGAAAGACAGAGAAAAAAGTAGTAGTACGACAGATATCAGGAAGACTGAAAACGATGAAAAAGTAAGCAGTTGCAAAAACCAACACAAGCCACCCCTGGGTACACTCAAAAAACAAGTAGACCGTACACACCAAAATGCAACACCAATGTTCTCCCACACCACAAAAACAAGCAATGATCCCCCTCCCCCCTCGAAACCCCTGGATACTAAAACAAAAACGAAAATGCTGGCTGGGGTTTCTGTGGTTTTGACAACAATGAGCTTTCCAACTTTTTAGTTTCTCCTTCTCTTTCTCTTCTTCCTTCGTTTTTTAGGCGTCATTCATGTTGACATCGCCCTTGAGTCGTTTGAGTTCTGACATGGCAGCAGTGACCTCGCCCAGGATCTCAGCCATGGGCTTGGAAGCAGATAGAATGCCAGGTCTGAATGGCTGAACCATATGTCTGAGCGCCAATGTAGTAACGCAAGTCTGTATCAAAAAGTCAGTGTGAATTTTACCAAAAGAACGAGTTTCCGAAATCAAGCTTACCTCGATCCTACTGATTTGATGCTCGACAAAGTTGATGACGAAGCGATCGGTTATCTCTCCGCCGCGCTGCTTCATGCGTTCGAGCAGTGCTGTCTCGGGTGCTTTCAGAGCTGTCAATCCTGTGGTTTCGAGACTGCTGCACAGCATTTCCAGACGCAAAGACACGTTCCAAAGGTCCCATACGTGCTCCGTGTCGATACTGAGTTGGCTGTCCGCGCTCTTGGTTGCGGCAGCGCCACTTGCTGATTCGATGCCGACGTTTCCACTGCTAGGTGCGGCGGCAGCGGCTGCCTTAACTTGTTCGGCCTGTGCTTGTTGCTGTTGTTGGACTACCAAGCGTGCTGCAAGCGAGTGAGGGTACATGAGGTAGATGTATTCGGGGTTCTCCAAACCCTTGAGGTTGCGCTGACCAAGATCCTTGACCTCAAATCCTTGACTGCTGAGTGATCTCAGTTCACGACGGATGGCATTGCCAATCATCTCATCGCCCATCGCATCGTCAGAGCCCGTCGAGCCGTTTCTGTCGGTCTCAATATGTGTCTCGAGCAGACGTTGGATCTCGGCAATAAAGTCTGATGACACGGTGATCTGACCGCCATCAGCGACGGATTGGATACGTGCAGATCTGTTGACCATGGGACCAAAGTAGTCCATACGGCCAGTGACAGGATCTTGTTCGCACACTGGGCGACCAAAGTGGATACCCATACGAACCGAGAGACCACGGAAGATACGGTTGCCGTCAGCATCGAGGACTTCTTGACCGTGAATACTGTTGAGAATCTCTTGCGGCCAGGGAACTTCGAGTAGCTGACTTTGGATGGTGAATGTCCACAAGAGCGCACTAGTGACGGTCTGGAAAGCAACCATGAATGCATCACCTTCAGTCTTGACCTCATAACCACCAATGATGCGCAAATGTCTTCTCATGAGCTCGTTGTGCAATTTTATCGCACTTCTCATGGCAATGGGATAAGACTCCCAAAGCATTGTACTGTTCTTGATATCGGTGAAGACCAAGGTGACCTCACCTTGAGGAGGATCAATTTCTTGGTCCAGACGCGCGAGCTTGGAATCTCCGACATTGTCTCTGCCACGCTTGGGACGTCTCGAGATGGTCAGAAGCTCATCGGGTGCGCCACTCGGGCCCATACTCATGCTGTGAGTCCTGAAGCGAGCGCGTTCTCTCTTGCGCAGATCACTCACGCCAAGCATCATAACCATGATTTTGCCTGTAGCACCAAAGGCGATGGCCAGATCACGCAGCTTCTGTGCAGCACGCATCAGATCACCACGTTCTGAGCGAGCGACATCGACTGCAAAGTCCATGGTCAGGTAGTCCCAGAGCTCACGAGAAGCAATGACAATGATCTCGTCAGACTCCTTTAGCGAGATGCGGGCTGTGTGAGGGCATGCGATAACGCCGGGCAGATGTGGCACAAAGCCGAAAGCCCTCGAAACTTCAAGGGCGTCATTGAGCTTTCCTTGACGTGAGACGTAGCCCCCAGCCTCTCGAATGCGAATTCGCTCATCTGCTTCTGCAGGTGCGTGTTTACGGGTGATGATTCGGTGGCCTCCCTCCGAGTCGATCAACAGAGCTTGAGCATCTCCGACATTAGACACATACAACTCCATGCCTTGGAGATACATGATCGTAGCCACTGCGCCCGAAATCATATCATCTTCGCCCAGTTCCAGGCCTGTGACACTTCCTCTGTGGACCAGTGCGGCACTCGGATGAGCTCGGGCTTCAATGGCTTGTGTGGCTGCTGTGGCAAACTCCTTGTTGAGCGACAGATATGCTCTCCTCAGCGCGTCCAGAGGTGAATCGTCGCTGTCCTCCTGAAGCTTCGCGAGCTCATCGGCAAAGTGATGTCTGAACTTCTCGTATAGGAACTTGGCCACCTTACTGCCTCCCGTGGTCAGAGTGTGTCCATCAAACATACCAAAGAGCAGTCGGTCTTCATGACCTCCAAAACTAGGAATCACCATATCCAATGTTGACAAGTGCTCATGACGTCCAAGCGTATCAGCCATTCCATAGGGAATGTGCGTGCCAATTATAGACCCGGCAGTACGTACACGTCTATCAGGTCCTTGATCGGGTACAGAAGGAATTGTCAGAGTGACGTCCATAAGACCAAGGATCCTCAGATGTTGCAGTGTAGAGAAGTCAGTTAGGTCTCGCGTCTCGCGTCCTGGTACCACATTGACATTGGGCTTGATCTCAAGACGTTTGTTGCCAGACATGTTGAGATACCTTAGCTGGTGGTTCCAGTTCCAGTTCCAATCATACGGCCAGTTTGATACGTTGTACTTCAAAGCATTGCTGCCGACATCCAGAGTCTGAAGCTTCTGAATCTTGCCAAGTTCTGCGGGCAGGACGTTGAATCTATTGCTGTTCAAATGTAGCACTCGCAGTCCAGAGCCTTCTTCAAAGTCCTCTGCTGGTAGGGCAGATAAATCGTTACCTGACAGATAGAGTTCGGTCAAGTTTGGCCATCTCCGGATGGTTCTTGGAGGAATATCATAGAGCTCGTTGTAGGAAAGGTTGAGGACGCGGAGTTCTGGAAGAAGGACGAGCTCGTCAAACACATCATCGGAAAGGCGGTTGTCGGCCAGGATCAGGTGGCGCAAAGTAGATGAAAACGTGGAAGCAAGCCTGTTAGACATGGTTGAATCCTTGCGAGGTCCAGGTGTAGCAGCAGCACTGCTGAGTCCAGACTCTGTCGATCCCCTAGGCGCCAAAGAAGGATTCCTTGACTGAGCACCATAGGTTGATGCAATGGAGCCTTTACGACCAGCTGGTGATCCACCTGGCATCATGCTGTGACCGGCCTGGCTTGGTCTTCTCAACTGGAACGCTTCGAGTTTACCAAGTTCATCAAAATCAGGAGTTTGTGGCCCACCGGTTGTTGTGACAGGGGTTGGTGCCTCAGATGGCAGAGTTGGCGGAGGGGCACCCGGCTTGGGGAATTCGTTCAGGACGTTGGAGGCAATGTTGAGCGACTCTAACCTACGAGCGTACCAAATCTCTTGTGGTAATCTGCTGAGGTTGTTCTCTCGGATATCCAGATACTTCAAGTCCTGCAGCCTGCCAATATCCGAAGGCAAGCTGTTTAGCATATTCTTGGCCACACTGAGATGTTCCAATCTGGTCAATTTACCAATAAGAGGTGAGAGAGCTGTGAAATGATTCTTGTCTAGCACCAGCTTTGAGATATTCGATATTTTCGCGAATAGATCATCGGGCAGTTGTGTTAGTTTGGCCGAAGCAAGGTTTAGCACTGAAAGAGTAGGAACAGAGGTAGTCAGGCCAAATCGGGTGACAGGATTGTGGTCAAGAGAAAGCACCTTAATACGATGGAATGAAGCTTCGTATGCGGCAATGGAGTTGTGTCCAACGAGAAGGTGTTCCAACTGAGGTAGTTCGGCCATGACATCAATGTTGTCAAGTGCATTGAAACGAATATCGATTTGCGTAAGTTTGACGAGTTGTTTGAAGGTCTCGGGGAATGCGCCAGACAGTTTGTTGTTTGTGGCGAACAGGCGTTCCAAATTGATAAGCTTACCAATTTTTGGCAATGCCGAAATGCCATTGAAACTGATATCCAAATCGACAACAGTTCTGAGCTCACAGAGGAAGTCAGGGAAAGTGTCGAGATTGTTGGAGGCCAAGTTTAAGCTGCGGAGGGCTTGATAGCAACCGAAGTAGGCGGGAAGGCTGGTTAGCTTGTTGTTGGAAAGCTTGAGACTGACAAGATTGTGTAACTTGTGTAGGTCTGCGTGCTGCATCTGCTCAAGCCTGTTGTTCGAGACATCAAGCATCGTCAGTCTTGATGCTAGGCAAATACTTGCAGGCAATTTCCATGCTTCGTTGCTGGTATATTTGATCTCGCGAAGGTTAGTGCAACTCTGGATGAAATCCTTGGGAATGTCAAGAGACAGATTCCTGGACAAATTCAACGTGATAATCTCTGTGGCCTTCTGGTATAGAGCGATGGGAATGGTTACCAGATCGCGACCTGCAAGATCGATATGGTTGAATTTTTGCATGCCCTTGAATCCAGGATCGCGATCCAAGCTCGAGTATCCGCTCAACTTTCCAGGCAAGAATGTAAAACGCACCAGATAGCCATGATCTTCACGGCCCAAGTCTTCTGGTCTGTCCTTGTCATTGTAGCCAGCCATCTCCAGCATGTGTTTCTGTATCGCTAAAGGCCGCTCGCCACCAGCTAGTATACGACTCGAGCCAGTCTTCCGCATAACAATCTGATACGTGTCGAGCTCGTCTTGCAGAAATGTCTTCTTAGCCATCATTTGAATAAGTTCGCTCGCAGTTGTGTTCAGGCCGGCGGAGATGACAGCAAACGTACTGTCTGCTCTGAAAATTCGCATGAAGTACATCGATCCCGGATCTTCATCTCGAGCAACCTGGCCTTCGTCGTCGACTTCGCGAAGAGCAGCAACATTCTGATCGGGTACTCTTTTGACTGCCCAACTGTCGGGCACCTCCCAAGTTCCATTATCGTCTTCAGCGAGCTTTGAAGGTTCCATTCCAGGGAAGCCAGTAAAGATCTCGCTAGTGACGGGTGGTGTCATCGGTTGACTGCGGTTGACAATGCCTTCCATCTGGCTCATATCGGTATCGAGATGCCACAAAGCGGACGCGTTGCGAACGGCTTCGGGTCTCGGAGCATTGGGGTCCTTCTTATTGAATTCAGCACTTGGCTCTGCGCGCCTCGGTCCTTTGAAAGGAATTCTTGTGTGCTCCTTCTTTGTCAAACCCAACGCCATTGGCTTGCCATCCGGTCCTACAGGACCTTTCTTCTTTCCAGCTGGGGCGGTTGGAGTCTGAGAAAGTGATCCGGTTGATGCAGGTAAATTCTTGAGTGTGGATTCTGCGGTCTTATCATGCTTCTTGCGGCCAGTGACCCGATCGAATAGGGACCGTTTGGCGCTATATGCTCCAGGCGAGCGTTGACCTTGGGCATCACTAGATTGGCTTTGTTGAGCGCTCATCATACTTTTCATACTAGGCGAGGGACTCGTCGCGCGCGTGCGTGCGCCATTGAGGCTTGTGGGAAGTGTCGAATCCTTGCGGATTGTGCCAGCACGGCTACTCATGATAGAAGCATTATCCTCAATGTCCTCGAGACTGGACTTGTGTCTATGGCCAGGAAGGTGTAGGCGATGGTGACGACTTGATACAGACCCCTTGTCTTTCCGCGTCTGTTGCTGCTGTTGCTGTAGGGAAGGTGCGATCGATTGTTGCGTGGGCTGTGTATGGAACTGTCGGATTTGGTATCAGTGACTGCATGAGGAAAAGGAAACACTCAACAACAAGACTCACGTTCGCTGGGGCTGGTTCAAAGTCCCACGGAGTGACTTCACTACTGGTATTTGGAGTACGCGGACGCGATGCCGATGGACTACCGGGACGAGTGGTTGCAGTGACTTGTGTTGCATTGGATGGATTGCGACCCCTTTTGTCTGACTGCTCGGGCGGATCTTTGGGCGGCGGCGCATTCGGGTCAAACTCGTCTCCGAAGAAGCCTTGCAACTTCTTATGGAACTTGCCAGTGATGCTTCGTTTGGATGAACCAGTCGAGGACATTGTCGTCGTACTAGCCACAGATGGCCTTCTATCTTCACCATGCCATTCGAGCGACAAGTTGTTGCCGTTCTGCGGGATGAAACCCGGCGACATCTGAGGAAGGTCATCGCTGGATGAATTGTAGAAAGAATTGCTGAAAAGATTCGATGAGAGATGCGAAGGGCGGTTGTGGCGGCCATAAGGCGGTGGTGTGAAGTCGTTTGGTTGATGGCGCGAGATGGAGGGCACGGCGCCGGTGGGTTCGAGACACGACAATTCCTTGCGATGGTCACCAAAGTCAGGCGTGTCCCATGCTAGCGTAGGACCGCGATTGTATGTGGGATTGACGACAGTGCTAGGTGATACGTCTACATCAGGTTCTCTATA
Source organism: Aureobasidium sp. Y128-05A (assembly GCA_037042735.1). Lineage (NCBI taxonomy): Eukaryota > Fungi > Ascomycota > Dothideomycetes > Dothideales > Saccotheciaceae > Aureobasidium > Aureobasidium sp. Y128-05A. Next base: position 56,222 of record JAXQKC010000098.1, read on the forward strand.
GAAGAAAGCGTCAGCTCGTAGGCCTCTAGCTGGAGCACACACGGATCGACATACCGAGCCAGTCGCTCGGGCTTTGACTTTTTGGGGGTGGTTTCGGCCATTGTTGCTGTCGCTCGTCGCAGGCCAGGACTCGTTCGCGCGACAAGGTACTACGGAAGAAAAGTCTTGTTCGCTCAAGGCTTCATGCCATCAGAGGGCACTGGGTATTCGGTGGCCGGTCCTGTCCTCGAACTCGGACTCGGACTCGACGGCCAGGCACTCTGTTTCCTTGGCGTTAATCTACTGCTGGTCCGGATGCTTCAGTCGGACGAGCGTGGGAAGTATGCAAGGTGCAAGTGACCGGAGGGTGTCGGGAGTGGAGTTGGGATTATGCGGCGACTATGGGCTGGGACGGAGAGAGTCGCTTTCACAGGTGATGGGCAGCTCTTTGGCATGGGAAAGGTGTCAATTGCGTCACGGGGGACATGGCCAAGTGCGGCAGTGAAATTTTGGAGCGTCGAGGGATGCGCAAATGAGACTAGGAGAGAGAAGGATTGTTGGACGCGGCGTGCTGTGCGGGCATGGTCGATGATGGGATGTCTCGACGGCTGCTAACAACGAAGGCTTGATGCTGGCGCAACTGCTCCATCGCTTTTGGCGTCGCTAAGGGCGGGGCGATCCAAGTTCCAGCCAAAAGGCTCGGCTCGAAAAGGAATTCCCGTCAGACCCGTGCACCAACCGAGCGAGTCCTTCTCCAGTCGGCAGAGTATACCGTACACGTACATCCATGTCTGACCACTCATGACCAATCTTGATCAACAAAGAACACATGAATTCCCAACAGCAGCAGCAGCAGAAGCAGACACATTTCCCAACTCTCTCTGCTGTTGTGCCGTCTCCACCTTCTGCCTACAATTAGGTTATAGTCTGACCCTGTAATCTGGCTCGCGGGTCTCTTCTGCAACGGTCTCATGAACTTCGTTGGAATGAAGACTTACTTACATTGCACGTTAAGCCATCTCGGACTTCACCTGCAAAGTGCTTATCCGCGTACCCACATCTCGAGAATCTTAATTTCTCCCACGATAACACGCCCGGACTTGCCCTTCTTTTCAACTGAGCATAGAAACTATATTATACCAACCGTTAGCAAAAAAGCAAACTTGCCAAACGTCGCCCCATCCATGCCCTCACTCGCAATCATTCATCCGGCAGTCTCGTTGATCGTCACGAATAGCATGACTGTATTAATTCTCCGCTCAACTGAACCCGAGTAAGGAATATCAAGATATCATATAGGTACATGTCTCGAAACTGCCATAACCATAAAAACAACATCCGAACGCCACAGGAGCCGCCCTGTAATCAAAACGGCCTTCGAAGTATACAATGTTGATATGTCCCAGCATCTCGATGATTGCCTTCTCTGCTGGAGTGAAATGTCGTACAGTTCGTCACGGACTATCAATTGGTAAAGCCCTGGATAGGCGTCGGTGCATTCATTGCCCCGTTTGACATTGACCGTCGCTGATGATCCCTACCAGCTCCAGGGAACAATGCCCTTAATTTTTCGTACTTGGCCTCTAGCTGGGGCATATTCGGAGGTGCGGTAACATAAGACGGATGTTGCATGGCTCCGGTTTTGGACTGGTTGTCCGTCTGACTACAAACATAACCCAAGTTCGAATGTAGCCTCAGGTTAATCCTGCAGGTCACGCACATCAGTACTGAAAACCGGAGATGGAATGCTACAACTGGACTTACTGGGTGTACTCGTCGGACGCAAGGGTATCCGGCAGACCCTCTTTCTTAAGATGGGCAGCTGCCTGCGGACTGGTTGCGCCGCCTTTGCCCTGCGCCTGCAACTTGTGCATTTCCTGTAGCAATTCAAGATTGATTTCTAGGAGCAATGATATCCTTTCCTTCTCTTGCGACATATTCACTGGAGACGCGCCGGTAGACGGAGAGTGAATTGGTCGTGATTGTGGGGCAGCCATAGGGGATTGCTGTGGCGAGCCCTGTGTGACTGTCGAAGCAGCATATGGTGGAACACGGTGCGAGGGAGAGGCTGCCATAGGCATTACGGCTGAAGGTGACATGGACTGTGAATAGGGCGGCGCGAAGGCTGATCGAAGCCAAGCACGTCAGCACATGCGCAACTACACTGTCGTCTTTCCATAGACTTACCGCCAGACAGCTGCTGATATTGCTGCTGCTGCGAGACATTATGGGCGAAGTTGGGCGCTGGCTGGGCCTGGAGGGGAAAGGGTGGCTGCTGTAGAGGGAGAGACTGGTTGTTGGTGTATGGAGAGAAAGATTGGCCGAATGAGGCCGCATCCATGGTGGATAACGACATGATCACCCTCGGTATTCGGAACTCGAACTAAACGATAACTATGATCCACTAGCAGACGTCAACAAGCACTTTGGGAACCGTGGCGCTATGCAAAATCGAATCGACAAAGCCTCAAATCCAGACGAACCAGGGGAATTGCCCACCTTGATTTGTGGGGCAACCACGACCTTCCCACCGCTGCCGTGCTTTTTGCTTTCCCAACTCACCAATCCTTCCAACGACGACTGATAAGACTGTCACCGTCTGACCATCTCACCAGCCGATTTGCTGCATCATGTCCGGTAAAGTGAATCCCCTCTCATGCACGATCGCGTCCGTGTTGCGCAATACAACAAGCATCCCTTAGATTTGGTGGCAGGGTTCCGACGAGGGTCCAGGCTCCAACAGCTCGGCTATCAACATCATTGCACAAGTCAGTTTTGCTCCAACAGCATCCACTGACACGTTTGTGCTTCAGGAAGAGGAAGAGGTGCTTATTTCAAGGCCAAGTATGCTGGCAGAGGGGGTCGTAAAGGTCATGCTGCTGAAGATGGGTCTCAGCTGTCGCTTGCACGTGCACCCAGCTCTGCAAGTACATCTACCTGGGCACAATTATCGCAAGCCCTAGACTCAATCGACGGCCAGCAGTACGGTAGGTCGCCCGGACTCTTTCTGCTATCTACGCTTTCCCTCATTTTGGTTCAGGTTCGTACAAACGTCTACAAAATGCACGCTTCCGACACAGCTCGCCAGACTTCACGCTGTCAGTAAATCATGTCCAGGCAGATGCATACGCCTCGCCTTCGAGAATCAGCGTGGCTATGAATTGGGTAAGTCCGGGTCGGTGACGCTTGGCTGTGGGATCAGAACAAGCCCTTTTGGTTCAAAAATCAGCATTGTCTGATCAGATTTAGAACACCACTGGCTTTCCGGACGAGTATGTGGCGTCCGACATCCAACAGATCGCTCTGGCCGACTATCTTTCGAGAGCCGCTGCTGCCTTCATCCGCACTAAACACATGGACCAGTCGGTGGGTTCTGGCAACTCTGGCTGGTCTGGCCCTAAAGGTGGAGCTTTTACCATCAACACTCCAGCCCAGGAAGTCCTACCTCGTACCAGTGCTCTCATTACGTCCGGCGAAGACAAGAACCTCGAGATACGTTTTACAGTCTCTTTACCTGCTCGTGGTCGTACCATCCTGGGCCGGGAAGCCAAGACAATCCTGTGTGTCAATCTCCTGGAACTTGTCAAGAAAATCATGTTATACGAGTCCCATGTGGCAGATGAGCTGAACTCTCATATTCATTGCGTGGAGGACCAAGCGTACATGCGATCTCAACTCGAGGTTAAGGGTTTGGTCGCTTTCATAGGGAATGGCTCGATACTACCAAGAGCCAGTGGGGCCTCCAACCGCAGTATGGTTGGTGAGCACGTCGTGCCTTTTAGATCGCCTCCTGAACTCGAAATTTCTCTGAAACGTAAACATGGTTGTAAGGTACATGGGATGGGCATATCCAAAGGAGTGACCCTCCTCACTGGCGGCGGCTATCACGGGAAGTCGACACTTCTAGAGGCTCTACAGTTTGGCATCTACAACTACCTTCCTGGCGATGGTCGAGAATTGGTCGTCACTAATCCTGCTGCGGTCAAAGTTCGTGCCGAAGACGGCCGCAGTGTTACAGGAGCCAACATTAGCGCCTTCATCAAGAATCTGCCAGGAAAGAGAGACACAGATGCCTTCACAACTGATGATGCCAGTGGTTCGACTTCAATGGCAGCTAACATATCAGAAGCTCTCGAACTAGGAGCACAACTCATCATGGTCGATGAAGACACTTCTGCTACCAACCTCCTTGTGAGAGATGAGCGCATGCAAATACTCATCAAGAATGAGCCAATCACGCCACTTGTCTCGAAAGTGCGCGCTCTATATGACCATCATGGTGTCAGCACGATCATTGTGATCGGAGGACTTGGTGACTGGCTGGATGTCGCAGACAATGTCATCGGAATGGACTCTTACGCTCCTCGTATGCTGACAAAGGAAGCACAAGATTTAATCAAACAAGCGCCCAGAAAGATTATGCAAGACAAGAAGTACGGCAATCTATCCGATAGAATTTTCGGCTTCCCGACAGAAATTCTTCATGACAAGACACCATATGCAAAGAGGAAGGACTTTATCAATATCTATGCTGATCGAGCGATGCAAGACCCATCGCATAACGAAGCAGGTATTGACATATCAGGTGTCGAGCAATTAGTAGAAGTGGGTCAGACACGAATGATTGCTCATTTGATACGCACAGTTGCTGCTGCGGAGGATCCTGAAGGGTGAGTAGCAGTTTATGAGCTCATAGCGGTCAAAGGATTAAGCTAATGCGGAGGCAGTGTCTATCTGAGATCGGCCTTGGCAGGCATTGAGGCTGAGGTTACACTGGAAAAAGCGATACCAGAGAACTTACCTGGAGGAGATCTCGTCGCAGTCCGTCGTTTTGAGCTAGGCGCAGCTGTCAACCGTATTCGAGGCTTAGAGTCACGAGCAGCAAGGGCGGAGGCTCAGACGGGAGAAGGACCAAAGAAGAAGGCACGCATTGACGTTTGAACGACCGGTATGGAGGCTTAGTCGTGCTTGTAGGTGGTGGGAGGATCAATTCGTGACGGAAATAATCGACTAGTACATCAATTGAGTTTGAGTCATGGTGGGCGCCTGAATCCTGATCCTGAGGAGATCAAGCTTCTCCGCAAGAGAGGAAGCAAAAGCTGCACCTAAACATAGCAACACAGACATCATCAGATAGCACATCTTTACTGGAAAGACATCAGCTGTCCATGATGCTCGAACAGAAACTAGCCACGTCGCTAGAGGATAGGTCGGCACAGAACAATGATCCTTCTACCGCAGCGGTGCCAAGGCTTCTTTGCATAGAACACGGAATGGAACAATGCACTGCATACAAACTTGTCAAGTGATCAGAGAAAAGCGACGTAGTTTTGCTGTAGGATTCATGCGCTCAGATCGCGATGCAGACTTGCAGTAGATGTTATTGAGTCAAGAGTCTTGGTTGCACGCCGAGATGGCCCGATTTTGCCGGTAGATTTCTTGTCAATAGACAGCGCTCTCGTACGAACAGAAACTCGAGTTTCGAATGAATATACGTTATGTTCCCACCAACGAAGCTGCACGAGATCAAAGGTCATGGAACAATTCCTCCAGGATGACTGCGCCTACTTTGGCGCTAGAAAAAGCTTTGCGCTGTTTAAAATCATTGGTGAAAGGATGGAGATGAGCAACATTCTCGAGATGCAGACGTCTTGGTTGGACAGTGCTCGGCAATCTCGGCATACGACACAGCCCGAAAGTAGACCTGAAGAAGTAATGACTAGCCCCTAAATAGTCAAGACTGTTGCGGGGAGCTGTTCCTTCGAGGTCGTTTGTTTGGTTCACAAGCTGTTCGTGATCATCACCAAGGGACCAAAAGTGGCGTGGGTCGAAGCGATTGTTGCTGGTGTGCCTGCCTGCCTTGTCGGGAAGCAGACAAGATGTGACACATATAAGAGGAGCTTCGGTCGCACGATCTATCTGCAATAGCTCCATCATCCAAATCATTTATTTACAGCTTCAAGCTTGTCACTCAGTCAACCATTACATTCCACCAAGACAGCAATAACTCAATCCATTATTTGCCATCGCACCGATAACTTATTATTACCTTCACAATGAACAACGACGAGCACATCCGCAACCAGGACTCTGACCTGGGCAAGTCGCCTATCCGCGGTAGCAACAGCGATCACGACCCTCTGGTTAAGGTCCAGCCTCCTCGCCGCGAGGATCTTCAGCCTTCTTACGCCTCTGTCATCAAGCCTGATACTGAAGATGCTTCTCAGCACGGCTGGTATGGCGGCATGATCAATGCTCTGGGTTCCGTGATTGGTAACCTTGGAGCTATTCCTTGCTGCATCGTTTGCCCCAACCCATACAAGCCTGTCAATCAGGGTAATGTTGGTTTGGTGACCAAGTTCGGTCGTTTTGCTCGTGCTGTCGACCCTGGTCTCGTCAAGATCAACCCTCTTTCTGAACAGTTGATTCAGATCGATGTCAAGATTCAGATTGTTGGTAAGTCATGCCACGGATTACACTAGAGACCTTCCAAGCATATACTAACACACGCGCAGAGGTCCCGCAGCAAATCTGTATGACCAAGGACAATGTCAACCTGCACCTTACCTCCGTCCTCTACTACCGCGTTACCTCGCCCCACAAGGCTGCCTTCGGCATCGCCAATATTCGTCAGGCTCTGATTGAGCGTACCCAGACCACACTCCGCCACGTTATCGGTGCTCGCGTCCTCCAGGACGTGATCGAGCGCCGCGAGGAAATCGCCCAGAGCATTCGTGAAATTATCGAGGACACCGCCTCCGGCTGGGGTGTTGAGGTCGAGTCCATGCTCATCAAGGACATCATCTTCAGTCAGGATCTGCAAGAATCGCTGTCCATGGCCGCCCAGAGCAAGCGTACCGGTGAGGCCAAGGTCATTGCCGCCAGAGCTGAAGTCGAATCTGCCAAGCTCATGCGCCAGGCTGCCGATATCTTGTCATCTGCACCAGCCATGCAAATCAGATACCTCGAGGCCATGCAACAAATGGCCAAGTCAGCAAACAGCAAGGTCATCTTCTTGCCTGCTCCCAACCAAACCGTTCAACACCAGATGCAGATGGCCGATGCCGTCGGCGAAGGACCTTCGTCATACCAGGCAATTGGCCAGCATGTCAACAACGACTTTGGCGCTGGCACTGAGGGCTTCCAGAACGCGATCAACAGCCGCGTTGTGGAGAACATGTAGAATGGAGAGCCATCACTGCAGCAGCATGGTGTGCATCCACTGCGGCAGAACCCAGTGCACCCACTGCAGGGCACGTCTTTCGGGTATGCTCCTGCGCCTTTGTCACCCGAACAACACGCAAGACCTCAGGTGAATGGGGACGTCGTGAGGAGTGGGGCATATCTGGTGAATGGGGGACCTCCGGTACATGGAGGTTGAGTATGATGCCCACACGAACGCGATCGATATTGAGATGATTTTATGGATACCCCTTTCTGTTTTTGTTTTCTTTACCACATTCAGATTCTGTCGCTTCTCTCTTCTGCGGACTAGCGTATAGCTAGCACTTCTCTGTATCAGACGAAATCATTACCAGAATTGTTACTTCGATCATCTTTTTCCTCTTTGTGACGATCAATATGTGTCTTCTAAAGTGTATGCGTCATTATGGATAAGCGTGCCTGCTTCTCAGCGACGATCATTGAACTTCCGACGATCAGGGTTGTACTTGTGACAAGCATTTAAAAGGTCAATATGCTAATTATCGCCGCCACTATTGCTTTGAAGAGTTTTTTGTAGGCTCAGTAGATTTGAAATTGCTTTGATTCTGTGCCAGTATGCTTTTTGAAGTGTAATAATCGATATGTGACTGTCAATCCGCGAATTTCGACTTTTTGGTTTCTCAAATTTTGGAAATTGAGTCAAACAACAATCGTTTCACGACCATGTCGAAGTGTAACTTTGAATTTGGACACTTCGTGCGGTCGTGTCAATCAAATTCAGTCTGATGTTCTCTTGTAAGGTGGTCTAATGCGAATGTATAGTCACGAAGATGACGATGGTAAGAGCAAGGGAAGGAGATTGAGAGCCGCAGCGAAGGCAACAGATCTAGCGGACGTCTGCAGCATGGATACGGGTCGATCTTATCTGTTGCCTTCAGTCATGACTCCCTTCACCATGCGCTGAGAATAAGCAGTCTTGTTGCTATCCTCCATCAAGGTGACCTACATAAGATCGATTGAGACTGCCACCTTGACATCCAACTTTCATGCTGAACAAGATCAGGAAGTCGAATTATTAGGGCATGTATTATCGAAACGAACTTTTGCTATCAAAGGATACATTACACAATTAAGCTAAGAAAGTTTCTCAATGTTAACAACAATTGAAAGGAAAGAGCAACAACCATCATCCACATCCACATCCTGCCTCAGTCATCAACATCCTCAGTCAAGAAACGACAAAGGCTGGTTCTTAGAGCCCAACCACGCTGCGTACAACCATCCAAATAATCTCGCTTACATCCTGCTCAACATTCCAAGACGCGATCCTCTCGTCTCTCTGTCTCATCTCTACGGACTCCTGTAAAACCCCTGTTGATCGTACAAACTCCTTACACTTTTCGGGGTTTCCCTTGCTTTGCTCTTTCTCCTGTCCCAAGTCGTCGTTTCTTCTCCTTCGTGCAACACTTGCAATCCCTCCTTCCCCGGGTCTCCCATCGGCTCCAAAACACGAGGATTGTGTACTGCTCCGATGTCCTCTTTTGCTTCCCATCCTAGCATTCTGTCCAAGGCGTTGGTGGGTGTGTCTACAGGACTAGATGTTACGGCTTCGGTTACACGACGTTCTTGGTCTGCCCAATAGCCTTCTCCGTCTTCCCAGACCGAGAGTCTGTTCCTTGTTGCTTCGGGCAGTGTGGTCAAAAGACTTAGAACAGGCTTTGTAGGCGAATATGTAATGTAGTGACATTCTCTACTTTGGCCGTCCTCTTGTTCAACTTGTTCAAGTAGAATGTCTTTTGGTGGATCGTCTTCATCATCAGAAACCTCAGAAGAAAACCCAAAGTCGAAAGGGAGCTCGAGGGATGCTTCGCGCCCGAGGTGGAGGTAGCGATGTGAGCCTTTGCTCAAATCGTCCTCTGACACTTGTAGTGATGAGTTCATACGTCTTAGTGCCATGATGCTTTTGCGGATGTCCTTTGGTGGCTGGGCTCGTGGTCCTGTAATGCGCTTGCTACGGGAAGAGTGTTTTTCGATACCGCCATTGCGGCGATGAGGACTAGAGCTGCCGCTCCGGCGTCGTGGACTGATGCTGCTACTACGACGGTTCTGACGACGAGTACTGCTGGTCGGGTTTAGAAGCTTTGCGCTAGGGATGGTTTCGCTGGCGTTGCTAATGGTTTGACACAGTAGCGGTGGAGTCTTGCAAATGCTGGAATTGGGCGATGCAGGCGGGGACGGTAAGCTTGGGTCCAAGTCTTCCATCCAAGAGGCATGCGGACGAAGAATAGGCATAGATTCGAAGGGTGAGCGGATGCCTTGAGTGAGGGCAGCTGCACGAGCATAAGGTGACTCAACCTCTTCTTCGCTTTTTGGAGACCCAAGCCCCCCATTCTCCTTTCCGTCATCATAGTCAGCTAAGAATGACGGTGGCGATGAACGAGTCGTGGGAGTAGGCTCCTCCTTGAGTGCGAATGGGAAGTTAGGAGAGCTGCTGTCTTCCTCGTCGGAAGAATAAACTGATATTGGCCTATTCGGATCGTACTCTTGCCCACTAGCCGGCGGATCGGTGATCAACATCGGCCGGCAAGGATCATACCTATTTGACCAGGATGGCAGTGGTGGGGATGACGCAGGGTTGTAGACCGAACGTTTCGAATTGCTTGGGGTGACATGGAGCCCGAATGGAGGACTGCGCTCATGCTCCGACCATTCAGTTGATGGACGGGTGAATTCTATTGCAGGTGTTTCTGGTCCTTGCTGTATCGCTTTATCTTGGTCGATGTAGCTCAGCTCTGGCAGACTGGGTATACTGAAGAGTGATGCTTCACGCGATTGTGCAGACTTTGCCCCTGGCGAAACATAGGACGCGCGTCTAGAATTTACCTCACTGTGACAAGGTAATATCTCATGTAAGTATGCCGCCATAGAGAGAGTTGGAGAGCTAGGCGTCAGTGATGCACGTAATTTCAAAGGATCCATGGTGGTTCGCGGTCGCAATGTCACATCACCATTCAGATGCTTGTCAGCCACTGGTCCAAGTGTGCGATCTGGTGATTCTTCTTGGATCCCATCCATCGAAGGACTAGTCGATCTGCTCCGAGCTCCTGGTCCCAATACGGTGGGCGCGAGAGTTGATAGACGGACACAATTTTGTCTGCGATGACCTTTTCTTGCGCTGGGACTGCCCTTCAAGATCGAGTGCTTAGGACCTATGACCAATTTCTCCCACTTGGACATGGCTTCGACACTCGAGTCTCTAGATGCACTCTTCATTGACCTTTGCAATGAGGCAGCGTTGCCTGATACAGTCCTTAGAACGTTTGGCTTAGGCTTTTCCGACGGTGATCCAGTTGCTGAAACTCTCGAGGATCCGGTGTGTCGCCTTGGTGTGCTGACCATGGTGACACCGCCAGTACCGCTACTGAGAGAGCCTGAGGATGATACACGGCTTATACTGACGCGATCTGCATTGAGAATTTGCGGTATCGACAGCCTGTTTGATTGTTTCTCCAAAGTGGATGCAATGCTAGACACAGAATTGCGATTGCTGCCAGTAGAGGTAATGCTCAGACAAACAAGACTTCTCCGGTGACCAATGTAACTTGCTGGTCGGGAATCACCACCATTGGACGAAAGTTCAGCACCTACTTCTGCCGCAATCTCATCTGGACTCGAAGGCTTCTGGATGTTCTTACATTTCGGTATTGGATTGATGCTCTCGAAACTCACAATCCTCTCCCAGTTGCGTTCAGGGCTACTGTTCAAACTTGTTGACGTGCTATCGTTATGCTTCGCCGAAGGAATACCAAGAGCGCTATGCCGGTTTGCAGGATTGTAGTCACTTTGTCGACTGATGTTCCTTGGCAGTGGAGGTAGAGGAGGCAAAGGTCCTGTTGGTGCTGGTCCTGGAGCAGACGCAAACGTGTTCGTCGAGCTGTGCTTGTTAGGATCCGAGACAGTCCCTAACGACTTTGATCGAGTTGCTCGTGGTCGGCATGATGGCTCTCTCATGATCGGCTTGGGGAAAGGCGCGTCAGACAACTGTATTGGTCGTGAAGCCGAGCGAGGAGGTATTTGCGGTAAGTCTGTCATGGCGACCTCTGGCTTGGCGATCAACTGTTCCACAGAAGCAGATTGCATCTCTCGTTCTTTGACAGCACCTCCTTTAGTCGCATTGGGAGAGTTCCTGGTATTAGCTTTAGGCGTGCCTCCTCTGGGACTCTCGATGATGGCCGAGAGTGCTTGCAATCTCCTGGCACCAGATGGCATAAGTCCTATTCTTGGCCTTCGTCCAGGAAAGCTCCACCCCGTCCGTGCCTGCTCTTCAGGAAAGATGAAAGCTGGATGGACGCGATTGTTGACTTGCGCGAAGGGCGGCAGGTGATGTATCGTTTCCGTCGATGCCAATGCACCCCATCCTCCACATGGTACATATGTCGGCATAAATGGTAGTTGACACGCGCCATGTCCTTGCTGTAGCTGAGAAACCTCCACAGGTCGCGCTGGAGGAAAGCCTTGTTCGATTTCCGCGATCTCGCGATTGTGTTCGCGTTTTCGCTTGTATATCTGGAAGGCGACGAAGCAAGCGGCGCAAGCAAAGAGCGCGCCAACGCCTGCGCCGATTCCGACGACGGCAGACGACATGGTTGGTGACGTGCTCTCAAGATATACTCCAGTCAATTGTTCGTGATGTCGTCGTGTGCTCAACCCTCAATTGATCCCAGTCTCATGTTGATCCCCAATGATTTTCACCTTGACGTTCATGAATCGACCACGACTTGGTCCGCGCAAGTCATGGCTGGAGTAAGTGTTCCATAACATCATACTCCTAAGGCACGGAAGGGTTGCCACAACAGGAACTGAGGAATGCTGTTCACGGCCATAGCATTGATAAGGACATCGTCCAGGCCCAAAACCAAAATTGCTGATTCTGATCTTGCTTACCTTATTGCGCAGAGATGATCATCTGCTTCATACATCCATCACATATGTGGACGGCGTGACAAACCACCTACTGGGCGTTCTTCCACAAAGCCATTGTAGCGAATGCGAGTAGAGCATTAACTCTGGTGCACATTCCATAGGAACATGTCAGATCCTCTTGACCACGAGAGTCGGAGATGGCCCTACAGATAGACATATAGACATCACTCCTGATTTGATTTAGTCCGATGCCAATCGCGAGAGTTGCAGGATGTTTTGATCAGCAGCAGACAGAGGTAGCTAATGGTCCACGCGTGCAATCGCAGGAAGTCGCGGCCCCTACACAAAATTACCCTTGCATTCAGCCGGACCCGATGATGACCCTGGACCCTGACTCGCCTCGGCCTCGGATGACTTTGACCCGGCAGAATAAACACAGCCGTCAACAAGAGAACATCTTCGTTAGCGATAGAGATCACAGCCAACTCAAGATGAAACGAATGACCGGCTAAAGCAAAGCTCGTAATGGACCAAAGGAAGGCCATGACGAATCGGAAGGACTGATGAGAGGGAATTGCTCGTGCCCCGCCCCCACCTTGATATTGCAAGCCGGGGAATATCGACGACAGCAAATCTGGGGCATTTCTACCAGGAACAAAAAGGATGAACTATGGCTCATTAAAGTTTCCTGGACTTCTTCCTTTCGGACGACCACCGGGCTCAACAAGGGTAAACATAACAGGAGTCTACAAAGATGTCTTGTGTACGGTTGTCGCTCGTCCTTAGACGAACTGTTCCTCAGTCGTCGTTGTCTTCACTGTCTCTTTTGCCTCGCCAATCTGTACGCTCAATCATGGACGGTGGTATCACTAAGGATGGCCTCTTTGCTGTCAACAACACTGTCGCTCCCAAGCCCAGTAGCATTTTGTCCTTGTTCAGCTTGGAGGGCAGGACGGCAGTGATCAGTGGAGGTCCTGCTGGCATTGGTCTTGCAGTTGCAAAGACATATGCTGAGGCTGGTGCAAACGTCGCCATCTGGTACAACAGCAATGCTGTGGCCCATGATCGTGCCGCAGAGATTGAGAAGGAGTATGGTGTCAGCTGTGAGTAGGCTGCAAAGTTGAGCATGTGAAATCGGTATCCTGACGATGATCATGACAGGCAAGGCATACAAAGTCAACGTAACAGACGCTGAGGACGTCAAGAGAGGTCTTACCCAGAGTGTACAAGACCTGAATGGACGCCTCGATATTTTCGTCGCCAACGCTGGTATTCCGTGGACTCAAGGCAACATGATCGATGGAGAACTGGACCACTACCGCAAAGTTGTCACCACAGACATCGATGGTGTATACTACTGCGCACGCGCTGCTGGCGAGATCTGGAGGCGGCAAGCCAAAGAAGGCACCGACATGAACGGCAACAAGCTCGAGAACTACTCATACGGATCCTTCATCGCGACTGCTTCAATGTCAGGACACATCGTCAACTTCCCTCAACTACAATCAGCATACAACGCAGCAAAAGCCGCCGTGTTACATCTGACAAAATGTCTGGCTGTCGAGTGGATCAAGATCGCAAGATGCAACTCTGTCTCTCCTGGATACACTGCAACAGAACTGACGACGTTTGTGCCGGAAGAAACAAAAGCCATCTGGAGGAGCAAGATCCCCATGGGTCGTGAAGGTGAGACTCATGAGATGCGCGGTGCATATCTATATCTAGCTTCGGATGCTGCTTCCTACACAACTGGAGCAGATATCATTGTTGACGGCGGTTACTGCTTGCCGTAAGCATTTTCCCGAAACAGGAAATGGGCATTCCTCTTGAGCCGAGAACATTTCTAGAAGCGAATGACGCCAGAACCAATGGCGAGGCTTACCATGTATAAGGAGGAGCATGAACTCTTCACAGCGATATTAATAGAATCCACACTCGTATCCGTGTATAACGTTTGGCCGAGGTAGTCTGCAACTACATTTTTAGTAGCGAACAGTCGTAGCTCATAGAGTTTGTTGATCAGTGACAGCACTGCCTTTTCTTTTCCATAAAGCAACCTCTCGGCACCATAGAGTAGCATTTTCTCGCAACATTCGAGACATTGTCTAATGTCCAAGTGGGAAGGATTTGCTGACCACTTGGCTTGTGCTTGGCAAAGTCAGTCTATCAGCTCAAGAAAACCCTCGGAGGCAGGATACAGGATCCGAGTCTTTCTCGACGTACAGATAAACTGCCGCGTTTGAGACCCTTGAATCTGAAGACTCGAAACGTGTGACAGGAGTCAAGAGAGACAGGAGTATTTATTAGCTCGCAGATATTAGAGCTGAGAATGGTGCTATGAAACAGCCAGTGGACCCTGGATTAATCTTTCCCGTGCGGCTCAATTTTTGTGTCTCAGTTCGTGACCGACATGCTGGAGAATTTATCTAGTTTGTCTCTGTGTCGCCCTCAACCGCTAGCATGTATGAGTCGATACTGGGATCCATGAGTTTAGACCTCAAACTTGTGAGTCCGGTCGACAGTGTCTGAGTACCTGTTCGAAACGGATTTTCTCTTCCCAGACTGGCGCAAAGTCGGAGGAATTAGTGCGCCAGCCGAATTGAGAATATGGTATGAGATTGAAAGACAAGGAGGGAGGCCTTAATTCTGTTGACATGGTGAAGCGCGACAGGTGGGTCGATGCAAGTCGCGCATGCACACATGAGGCTGGGAGTGGATTCGTGATACCCGTTTTCCCTACAGCGTTTGCTATATGGGTCTTTGAGATTGCTCAACTCCTGAGCTTTGCAGTTGAAAACGTGTAGAGAGATTGAGCTCTCTATTGCTCGGTTCTTTGCATGCCAAGCAGCATTGATTCCGTAGATTCCGAGGGCTTACAGATAGGCGAGAGGGAGCACCGTAGATCACTGTTCGCTGTTATCTTATTTTTAAACTAGCTCCGCGATAAAGAGTCAGGATAGCCGGTAGCACAGTGGCCGTATCTGGTACGACGCGCCCACGCGAGAGGCACGCGCGATGGTGTTCATTTTTGGTAAAAGGAGAAAGTGGATGCTTGTCGAAGCGCGCAAAATTAGTGCATGCAACGTGGGCAGTATCTGTGGCTGACAGAGTACAATCTTCGGAAGATCGAAGATTTTGGGAGAATATGCAGTGGAGCATACTCTTCAGAGCAGAACAGCTTGAATGGTAAGAAAAAGAGAGAGCGAGGGTTCCGCTCGAAGACTACGCAAGTATGCCTTCATAGTTCGTGTCGGCACCGTGGACAGAGTGGAGTCTGCAAACGCGTGGGTGTCTGTCGGAAAGCCAAGGAAGACGGCAAGCAAAACCAACCCTCGGGACGATACCGATCAGACCAAGGAGCCGTTGGATGAGCTGCACAATCGATCAAGGAAACATGCTTGTCAGAATGTTCTGCGCGGTACGGGACGGGTAGTAGGATTCCTCAATCCCAAGGGTTGATTGGTTGCTTCTCTACGAAATCATCGATTTCGACGAAACGGCACACAGTCCGTAGCGAAGAAGACGGCAGCATGGTTTTCATGATTGCGAAAGCTGGCGGGCCGGGATTCATGAATAGAGTTGTACAAGCAAAAATCTCCACCATTTTGCAGCCACAGATGACGTGAGTGGAATGGTGGGATGTTTCGAGGATCGGGCTGAAGGCTGGGGACTCCTGATTTTCAAACAGTTCGTAACCTTTGTCGAGCAACGGGACGCGGGATTTTCTGTCTGTTGAGGCCTTGGGTGACGCCTTTGTCTTCCAAACTTGACAGGCACCCTTACAATCTGGTAGTTTGGCCGAGCAGAGGCCCGCTGGTTCAAGTCTAGACTTTTTTGGCGCTAGAGTGAGCACAGTGTGAATGATTTGCAGGTGGTGCAGAAGGGCAGAAATTCCAAGTCGAAGGCACAGGCAAGCATGTCAGCATGTGATTGGCGAGGTGCATATAGCGATATGTAGGGGTCGAAAGACGGTGAGAATGTTCAGATATCAGATACGAGACAGTCGCGCACGAGTGTCACATGGGTGCAGCGCGGAGGAGACATGGATGGATATGGCAGCGATGGGGCCCGTCCGTGGAGGATGGAGCGTAAAACGTCGGTGGATAATGCTACTGTACGTCTGAGCTTTGGGTTACAATTCTTGGGTCCACATGTTGGATGCGCTTTGGTATAGAATCTTCGATCTCCCGCGTGTGCCGGCTGCCAGTCTGCCCTTTCTAAATCCTGTTTCTCACATGTTTCATTGTTCATCTGCATCTCTTATCACAGTGAACCTCTCTGGCTTCTGATAAAAAGTCAATACATCTACCGGACAGCCGCCAACGCTTTTTGGCTCCTCCGACGCGCGACCCCTCACATACTCTATCTTCGTATCGGTACTTCAGGTCTTCACACAACCCAGACCACCACAACCCCCGCTCTCACATTCGTCTGTGCCGCTGCTGGTCAACTCATAACCCGCCTTTCACTCTTCCACACATCGCTCGTCGACATGGCCGCATCATTGGACTACCCAGCACAGCAGTTCAACGTGCACCGGAGGCCAGTACCATCGACCGCGCCTGCCATGGACTACCTGGCCCACTCTCGCTCGCGTACCATCTCATCCAACGTTGTCCCTCCTCAGCAATACTCGCAACCACCTCAACCACCGCCGCTCAATCAGTCTCGCCGCACTCTCTCCAATGCCACCACTTCGACCACAAGCACACACAGCAGCGTGCACGGCCGCGTTCCTGCCGCTCCTTCGTCATACGCTTCGTCAATCCGCCGATCAACTTCCTCGCGCTCCAACAACTCGCCTTCGTCATATGTCTCCTTGATGCGGAAACAGAAGGCCACCGTCTGGTGCGATCGTGCCCAGCTCGAGGATCCTCGCATGCTCGCTCAGCAAAGAGCTGCTAAGATGCGCGCCCAGATGGAGGTTGTTGGTGGGATCTCGGCCACTGGCAATAACCGCTCGAGTGGAAGCAGCGGAGGTATTGCTAGCAAGATCCGCCATCACGGTGCTGTCAAGGCTTCGGCATACTCTGCCGCTGGCAACCTCTCTGGAGCTGGTGTGCCCATGCGTCTGAGTGCCAGCGAGGTCGACGAGGACAACAGTGATGATGACAGCGCCATTGCTCGCTACCACCAACGCAACAACTCCGGCCGCAGCAGTCTGGGTTCAGGCCGCCATATGCGTGAAAGCTACTATGCCGGTCCCACACCCACCGCCGCTCGTTTCAGCAATGGCAGTACGCCGCCTAGCAACAACAGCTACAACCCCGTTGACAAGCACCCAGAGTCGCGAGATCGCCAAGACTCGACTGCTACCACCCGCTCGTATTCTGATGCCACACCTCAACAAGGCGCTCCCAGGAACGACTATTTCGGCCATCCTGGTGGTAACGGCGGATCTAGTGGATCTATCCAAGAAGAGCGCTCATTTGGAGATGTGGGAGGTCTGCCGTCCCGTGCACCTCTCTCTTACAACTATGACCAACAAAAGACGAATGATGAGTTGCGCCGACGAGGCAGTGTTGACGACCGCACAACCACTATGAGCGGCGTACGCCTGTTTGTTGCAAACCCCGACATGGACGACGACTAGACATGACTCCATCAGCCTCTCTCGTAGGGAAACCCGCTGGCTCGGGCTGCTTTCCCCTTTCCTGGACATGCATGAGAATGATCTCCTTTTTTTCCAGATTATCCTTGTACTCATTTTTCCTATTTTCTTTCTTCTCATTTTGTAATGTCCCCCCAATCGCTTTTTCTCTTGCCAAACCCTTTCGTTTCAATACCACTACATTTGTGTTTTTTTTTCCATCATTTTCACGTTCGCTTTTAGCCACCATCAGTACGAGATCATATATATCCATGCTTCCTCCAATGAAGAGGACGAATTGAAGATTTGCATATTGTCAGCATATTTGGAATTTGCTTCTGTGTTCCTAGCTCCCTTATCAACTGTCTGATTGTTCTGTGATGATGGCTTGTGTCATGTATTGAGCTTTGTCCATGTCGCCATGCTCAAGGTCCCTTGTGCAAAATGTGTTTTTTGCTGTGTTTCTGGGATCCTTTTGAATAGGGGCCGGTCCCAGCTGATTGTCATCTTCTTTACTGATCACTACTCTATGGGATTTTGCTCTTTCGAGTGAGATTCTGATCTGTAAAGATTGTATATTTCTGTATACTTCTGTATGTTTCATTAGACAATTAAGAAAAAGTTTGTGAGGGAAGTTGTGTCTACAAGAAAAGAAAGGAGAAAAAAGAAAACGAGCAAGACTTTAATCAGAGATTAGGCCAAACACTCATATCTTCTGCATGCAAGTCTCTCAGACAATGCCCTTGTCTCCCCACAACCTCTTTCAAATACTCGATTGTATTCTCGTCTTGCGTCCAGAAACTGCTTCCTCTGATTCCGCATGCGATATTCGGCGCAGCTCCTTGTAATCTCCCTTCACTGTCGACGCCAATTCCTGGTGGCGAAGCTTTGAGGTCATGCTCTTTGGCACTGTGATCTTTGCCTTTTTTCGCATTTACGATGGCGATTTCGCTGGGTGCGTCTTGGTGATGGAAGAGTTCTGGGTTTGCAGACCAGCAGCGGAAAGACAGGTCACGGCAGGCTTCGAGGATGCGCACGTCGTACGCTTCGCTGCCGCCTTCGGGCTCTGATGCAGCGACATCGTAAAGTAGGCGTTCGGCACCTGCGCGTGACAGTGCAAAGCCGAAGGTACATAACGGAGAGACGGATTTGTGGACCACGCGGGTCTTGATCGGTACGCCTATTTCGGCGAGGAAGCGGCGGGTCAGAATATGCATGTATTCTGGCGATGGAAGGGTTGGGTCGCTGACGGCGACACGGGGGACCTCTGTTTCGTTTGACCATTCTGAGCGTGTGAACATGTCGCCGCAGTGGCCGAGGTAGAGAATATCCCAGTCGCTGGGGTTGCCCCAGTAGCCTCCTGCTTGTTCTGGTGTGATTATCTTTTGCCTTGAGCTTGTTGTTACGGGAACTTGGTGGGCTTGTTCGGTGAGCAGAGTACGCATGGCGGCTGCCACTTTAGGTACTTGTGATGTGCGTAGGTGTATGTCCCAGTCCACGTCGTCTTCCATGACTAGCATTGTCTCAAGCCCTGAGGCCAAGAACCAGCGCAACACATTCAAGTGGCCCATCCATGCCAGGGCCGAGCCGCGTGTTATTGTGGAAACGTTCTTGGCCTGGAAGTTTTTCAGGTCTGTGTCCGTCCAGACTGGTTGGTCGGGGATGGTGATGTTGAGTTCGGTGATGTTTGCTGCCAGCAGCAGGCTATTGCGGCGTTTCGATGTGAGTGTAGAGACAGCGACGATGGCGCCGAACTGGTGAGAAATGTTAGTGATAGCAGAGCATACCCTGGCCAGTCTGATCTTACACCAAGTGTCGAATTTGCCGCAGGGAGTCCCGGCACATGGAGGAAATAGTCGAGTCCTGCCTGCACTGCAGAGGATACCGATGACGGTGGATGTCCCACCGATATGTAGAGAATGAAGAGCACAATTGTGACAAGAGCGATGATGACGAAACGCCTGCGCCGCGGGTCCATCCTGCCCGACGACGACCGTGACCGTGATGGAAAGGCGACGGCGGTCGCTTTGGCGTGGTGCATGTTTGGAGGGGTATCAAATGAGTGTACGAACACGAAGGTGGAAAAGTGAAAACCAAACGGCAGAGCTGCAACTGAAATTCATCCGACAGTCTGGGTGTAATCAACTAGTCGCTGAATGCTTACCGTCCTTCTCTTTTCCATCAGGGGCTCTACGCCGGTCCATAAACTATCGTCCTTTGAAGGCACGTTGCCAAGCGTCAACTTGGCAGGAGTTGCGATAGGTAGTGCCTACCTAAGCCCTTGTGGCAGTGGGTCTACATTGAGAGGTTGAGATTGTTTACTACGTCAAGCAGCAAACGCTGGACAGCGGGTTTATGCTGATCGAGTCAGGTTGGCTGAAGAGCAGGTCCTGTTTGTCTTTTGTGTCGCATCTCAGGAGTACAGCTTCGGCCCCTGCAGGAGGTCGGGAAGCGGAAGTGCTGTTTGACTTTCGGCTCGTCTCCGCAAAAAGTTTCCACATGGACAACTCCACATTCTAGCCTTGTGGTTATACACTAACATGTGAAGATCTTGTACAACAGCATATATAGTCAAGACTGATTCGCATATATCCTGCTGTGCGACTGTTCCACGCTCAAAGAAATCTTTCGAGTCTGCAACCGAGGCATGCAGATCATGCACCTTGAGAGCTTACGCAAGTGCTTATCGCCTTGCATATGACCTTATCTCACAAGTACGTAGCAATACACACATATGACAGTCGGTAGAAGGGATATGTAGATGACCAGTCTGCCTACCTTTGGAGCCTCTTCTCTGCATAACACTCGCATCGCTCATCAATGTCTTGGAAGGTATCGGAAGCAACACTTGCTGACGTTCCTGCCATAACTTCAATCTTCTCTCACGACGAGCCCACGCCATTCCTAGAGCTCTGCCTAGGGTCTTTGAATGTGCTTGCGCTTAATTACAACCAGGCCGCAAGCATCGCTGATAGCTTACAAGACCCAGAACAATCTTGGTTTGTTACTCGGGATGCGCGCAACAAGATAGTCAGCTTCGCCGAATGGCAGCTGCCCAAGGATGAGGCAGATAGTGGGGAGCAGATGGCAAAAGAGCTGGTACGCTCTGGAGTTATTCCCGGAACCGAGACCAAGAAATGACACGGTTTAGGCCCAAGCACAGGATGCATACGAGGACTCGATCGCACCCGGCATGAACTCAAGCCTCATCGTAGAGTTCAGACACCGAGTTACAAAACTCCGCAACGACGTGCTGCGTGGACGAAGGCATTACTGTTGGTCTTCATCCTCAGCTAAGACGGTCGCGGAAAGCTGACGATAGCCAACAGTGCTTATGAACATTGGAACGGTAAAGACAGAGCGGCAAAGAGGAGCAGCGACTGCGCTCGTAAAGCAAATGATAGAGGCCGCGGATCGAGAAAAGGTTACGCATATCTACCTAGACACGGTATGCGAGGGGCCCGCTAGACGGCTGTTCGATAAGCTGGGGTTTGAGGAGGTGGGCAGATTTGAGATCGATCTCAGCAACTATGGCGGCATTGGGGTCCATACGCACGTCGGCATGATCAGATGGGGTTGGGCGGTTGTGTAACTTGTGTAGAGCAGGACGGAGGGATGAAGGAGCAGTCGTGTGACGAGTGTTTTTTGTGAGCTTGGCTGATTAGAATGCTGCAATTGCTAGCGGGCTCGCCTGGTCCTGCTGTTTTGCAGATCAGAGGGTTTTCTGGAGAGCGTTGCCGCTCCTCCATGTTTCGAAATTCAATTTCCCAAACAACCCCCCCTTTGGTGTTATTATTATTAGACACCTTCCAGACATTCAAAGACACGCCAGGTTTTATTTCATCAGAGTCGCAGCAGGCCCGCGACACTTTTCTTCCCAACATTGCTCTTCATTGACCCTCACACCCAGCAACGCGTCAAATCGACTCGTCTGGACCGTTGGTTCCTGCATGTGACGCAATTGGCAGAAAACAATCCATACAAGAACATAATTCCACCACCACAACAGGACACGCGACATGGCCGAACCTCAGGATGGAAAGCCGGCGCGCTATCGCTCGCAACGAAAGGCTCCAGCTACGTCTACACCACAGACAACAGCCGACGAAGGCCTTGGTAGAAGCAGGTCTCGCTACCACAAAACCCGTCCCGGTGCTGCCCATGCGCAGGAACAACAGTCCCACCCTGAACTCACAAATGAAGTACCCATCTTTCCGACTAGAAGTCGTTCGACACGTGGTAGTCGTGGTAGAGACGGATCACGCGACGCAGAATCTGGCGCCCTGGATTCCGGTGACGATGGCTACGGAAGCATGCGATCGCAACACAAGAGCCTGGAACAGTCGAAATCTCCTCTGAGAGAAGACATCATGGCCAGAGCAAGAGCACAGGCACCTACACAGATCCGCGCCAAAGTCGAGAACTACATACCCGAGCAGGAAGAGGGCGAGGTCTCGGCTGAAGAAACAGCTGGCTGTTTTGGAATGTTCGGTCGTAAGAAGAAGAATAAGAATCCAGGCCGAAATACTGCTACGAAACCGCTCAATGCTCGACCTATCGCCAGCAAGTCGGATGGGCCACCAGTCATCAGACCAGGAGGTGGTGGCATAGTACCCATGACAGATGCGCCTTTGTCAGCACTAAATGGCACACAAGAAGGAAGCAGAGTGAGCATTATCAGGCCGCGTCGTTGATGGATGACTGACAAACGAACAGACTGTACGCATCGAGTGTAACGGAAAGCCTTTTCAACTGCCCGTCGGCCCTACAACTTCTGCTGCAGATCTCATAGCATCAGCCGCCAACTGTCTGACCGAACCCATTGATCTTAAGACGTCTGTGCTTCTCGAGAGTTTTACGTCAAAGGTGGACGTGACACGACCACTCAGACGCTACGAGTACGTTTTCGACGTAATGAACTCCTGGGACGAAGATGGGGACAACTCATTGCAGATCGTGCCTGGTCGCGTTTTGACGAGCAACCCAAGCAACTTGAGTCTTGCCAATGTCCCTCGTGAAAAGCCAAGAGAATGTTCGTTCTTGATGCAGCATTCGCAGAAGCCGGGCACCTGGAACAAGCGTCTGATCACCATCCGACAGGACGGTCAACTCGTTGCTGCTAAGCCCAACAAAGAGAACGAAACCACTAACATTGGTCATCTTACCGACTTCGATATTTATAATCCGACAGCCAGATTCATGTCTAAGATGCTGAAACCTCCTAAGAAGATCTGCTACGCCATTAAGAGCCAACAAAAGTCTATCATATTCCAACAAGATTCTAAGTCAGTCTACGTCCATTTCTTCTGCACGTCCGACGAAACTCTTGCCACTAGCTTTCACGACGCCGTACAGAGTTGGCGCAGCTGGTATTTGCACCACGCGAAGGATGAGGGCAAGAAGAAGACAACCTCTGGCCTGGGTCGGTCGTCTAGCAGAGCCACAAAGCAACCATCTCACGCTCATCAACCCTCGACTGGGTCAATGGATGCCCACTATCAACTAGGCAGCTACAAGCCACTCATGGACCTTGAGAAGTATGAAAGACCCTCCTCGTCGAGGGGTCAGGACACCGCATCTAGCGCTCCTGCACGGAAGCCTTCAGTGCGCGAGCGATCGAGCCATCCCTCCGTTTTGTCGCAACAGCAGAAACTGGCTGATGATGAACCTCTTGGCAAGTTCGTAGGAAACAGAAGAGCTTCTGTCGACCAGGATTCCTCGGACAGAGAAGCATTTGCAGGAGACGGTTTGCTCGGCAGAAGCTACTCCACGCGGCAGAAGGCCGCCGCAGAACGAGAAGCTGCAGCAAAGAATCCCTGGGTCACAGGTCCTTCTCTACTAAGCGGTAATCAAGCAGAGGCGTTGGCTCGCCAGGGCTCTGTCAAGCGAACAGGGTCTACACGACGTACCGAAGGCCATGGCACTGACCTCAAACATCGTCCATCCACTCGGGAGCGTCTTATGGCAGCTGACGACGGACCGAA
The DNA here is from genome assembly GCA_037042735.1 of Aureobasidium sp. Y128-05A. Lineage (NCBI taxonomy): Eukaryota > Fungi > Ascomycota > Dothideomycetes > Dothideales > Saccotheciaceae > Aureobasidium > Aureobasidium sp. Y128-05A. The sequence goes on from JAXQKC010000098.1 coordinate 79,862, forward strand.
GCGTTCTGGGTCCACTCGCACAAAGGATCCGTCGAAGCCACTGGTTGATCTAACTCCTAAATACCAGCCGCCACCTCAACATTCGAAGAAGGGTAGAGGAGTCCATCCTGACCACGTCGGACCTGGAGGATTGATTGACAATGCAACGACACCCGATCAGCCTTATCAAATTCCATCTTCTCATGATTGGCGTGGTAATCGGGCTAGTGGCCCTACAGCAGCCAGCTCAGGAGTTAGTCGCCAAAGGTCCTTGGCCCAAAGACCTGGGCACGAATCGACTGATGATGCCTTCACGGGTCATGGTCTCTTGAACAGTTCGCGTGGTGGATACGATGGGAAACCTTCTGTCGGCAGAGGCGTCATGAGCGGCAACAGAAACGCCCGTGAGCCTTTGATCGATGTTTCGGAAGAGGGCAGATACGTCCCTGGCAGTCTCCTTAACCAGGCGGCCAGAAGGGAAAGAGAAGAAGGTAGAGGTGGACCTATCATCGACCGCAGCAAATAAGGCTGGTCTTACTACCTCATGCCATTTCTTTTGTCATTACTCCGTAAGCAAGCGTTTCGTCATCCCTTCGTTCACAGGCGTCGGGAAAAAGTTCTATCTGTACCAGCAGTCTCGTTCGTTGTCTTCTTATTGCTTCGCAAAGATATCCCATATTCCTTAATGCAATCATTTGCTTCGAACATAACCACTCAAATATCTGTAGCGATCAACAAGTGAGTGTACGAGATTCGCAGCATACCGTAGATGTGGATGGTTGGGGAGGACGGAGCACACTTGAGGCAAACAGTGTTGATCTTGTTGTCGTAGAGCTGATGATCAAAGTATCCGTGTTTCAGATGCTTAGTGATTTGGAGAAGGTGTCATGCTACAGGAAAGCCATTCATGTATTCGAACAAGGTTCTGGAAATGATTACATCCCAAATGCTCGTTGTCCAGGAAATGTCAATTTTCCGCTCCATCTCTTACCTTGGTGCGGCGGTAGGTATCAATGGTCTAGTTCTGTATTGTGCAGGCAGCTTTCTTCCTCAAGCATCTGTTTCAACATCTGTATCAAAATATGGGACGCCAGTTTGTTCGTCATAGGGGCGCCTCGCCTACGCCGTACTCAGTGTCAGAGCCAAAGTCGGACTGGTCACAAATCCTTGTCAAGAAGACTGTGACCAAAGAGAAGACCAGCAACTGGATTTGGGGCCGAGCAAGCCAGACAAGCAGTGTGAGCTCTGTGACTGAGCCGGCGCGTTCTGCCTCGCCTGGAAGGGCTGCACATTATCGCTCGACTTCTCACCACCGCCACCATCACTCTCGACACCATTCGCATCATCACTCTCATCCCAAGGCTCTTGATCATCACGACGAGCACAGACGTCACCGACGCCATCGCCGGCGTTATAGCGAAGACGCGGCGCGGGTCCAACAGAAGGAAGTCGTTCACAAAAGCTGCCATTGTCAGCGCAAACACTCACTTCCAGCTGGTCCTCAGCATAATTGCCCACCTCCAATCCTCCTTGCTGTTCCCATCAAGCCTTCTCGCAAGATGGAAGAAGTCGGCGGGTTCAGCTATGAGGAGTGGTGCAAGAGGCGTGAATGCGTCCCGGTTCCTACTGAGACCATCGCCCCCAAGTCATCCATCTCGAATCGCTCAAGTCACAGTCAGAGCGAAGTGTCTGATCAAGACAACGCATACCGTTACGTTGCTATGAGAGAGCCTGGCCCTCAAGACGCTGTTGTGAGTGGATCTACAAAAGATCTTCTGTTCAATTGACTGACCTTTGATCATCGTAGCCTGTCGCATACGCACTTTACCCTCAACCTGGCTATACTTACATGTGTCCACCTCAGACATTCGCAGCCATGGCCGCGCCCCCAGTTCCCACTTCCGCTCCACCTGCAGCTGCTCCTTCGGCACACTCCAAGCAAGAAGAGGCTCACTACCGTCGATATGTCCGTGAGCGTGTCCACGAAAAGTCTGTCCGCCCTGCCTCCCAGCCTCCACCAACCATCGACAAGGCTGTATCCACTCAGCCTGCTCCTCAAGCCAGCGTGCCTGCCATGACTTATGGCGCACTTCCCTACGGCGTGCCCGCCACTGCCTTCCCAGTCGCCTATGCCATGCCAAACTACCCAGTCCCTGTCCACACAGAGACAGCCAGCACATCTCCTCCCAAGCCCAAGACCGATCGCGTCTGGGTTGGCCGCACCAAGAAGCAAGTCGATGAAGACAACGCCAAGATCGCACACAAGGAAGGCGTCTACAAGCCCAATGAAATGGTTCCTAAAGCAGCTTCGCCCGACCAGCTGTTCTGGGTCATTGAGCCTGATGATTCCAACACCTTGCGCACTTTCCGCACTATCGAGGAGGATCTGCAGCCTGGCAAGTGGAAGGTCGATCCTAGATATGGCAATGCGTACTTTGTCCGCGAAAAGCAGGACAAGACAAAGAAGTGATGGCCCGTGTATCGTCCTTGGTTCTACGCCGGAAAACATGGTATGATTCTCTCTTTCGTGGATTGAAGATGATGAAAGATGAGACGGGACGAAGAAAACAAACGACGACATACCACTACTCGACCAGTGAGGATTCGCTAGACGGAGGTTACGAGATCTAAGTGATCTTCTTATCTCTCTACCATGGGAGGCTTTCCATTTTCTGCTTTTTGCTTGCTGCTGCTCTTTCCCCTTTGCTTAGATACATACAAGGCAGCGGCGTTCAACATGTAACAATACAGTCTAAGTTGGGTGCACAGCACCTTCATTGTTGCTTTGCCGATACACAATTCGAAAATTATCATTCTCAGAGTGCAGCATAGTGATTGTCATGGTATGGAGATGAAGCAGCGACAGAGCGGTAAGCAACCGACGTGGTCAAAAAAGGCCCCTCAGGATGACGTCGTGCTCGACCCGCATCCTCATCACCAAAACTTCCATCTCTACTCATTCAGATGCCAAACACCACACACGCGACAAACACATACCACCTACCCCTCCTCCTCGGCCTCTTCATCCTCGCCTTTTTCCCCTCTTTCATCGGACCTATCCTCTATTCACCTCTTACTTTGCTATCCTACTCTTGCAAACTACTGCCTTGGTCTAGCAATACCACCCCACCACTTCCATCTTCAGTCCCGCAGGAAGCAACAACAATGTCCTGGACACAAAAACAATTCACCCTTCCTGCAAAGAGCAGAGGCAGTTACCTCATCACCGACACGGTCCTCGAAAAAGTGCCAGAGATCAAGGATTACAAAGTCGGCATTCTGCAGCTATTTGTGCAACACACGAGTTGCGCATTGAGTTTGAATGAGAACTGGGATGAGGATGTTCGGTAAGTACTGCCCTCACACTTCCTCTAGCCTGCAGAGATCACAATTGCTGACTAGAGATACTTGGACAGTGAGGACATGTCCGACGCCCTCGACCGCATCGCTCCCGAAGACCGTAAAGGAAACTTGTATCGTCATTCTGCTGAAGGATTGGATGATATGCCTGCACACATCAAGTCTGCATTGATTGGTGCTAGTGTGTCTATCCCCATCACAAATGGCAAATTGAACACGGGAACATGGCAAGGAGTGTGGTTTTTGGAGTTTAGAGCTAGCAAGCATCAGAGAAAGGTTGTTGCTACTATTCAGGGCGAGAAGGCTTGAATTGATGGCAAGGAAACGAAAACTAAATCTTGGAAGATGTGAGGCATGGGCTGAAGAGAATGATTTGGTTTCTTGTGGCTGGGCTAGTAAGAATCAAATGAAACGCCTCAATAATGAGAATGATGATATCTTGCCAACTTTTCCTTCTGAGGAAACAGGTGTGCAGTCTTTGCTTGATGTGTAGAATTTTGATGTATAATATGAGTTTCATGGTTGAGGTTATATACACTGCAACGGACGGAAGAAAAGGCTAAACGAAGATTTGACGAAATACCAAAGAGACAGCATCTATCGCTGTTCCAGAGGCTTTCCAGTGTTGCTCTGGTATCCCTTAGGAACCTCTGCCTCGTGACCAGTAGGCTCAAGAGGGTAAGAAGTAGAAGGCAGAGACTCGAGCATCTTACGGTTGGACTCCTTGGCCTGTTCGAAATCGTGTTAGGTTGTTTCGCAATTTCCCCAAGGTCAGATATGGCACTCACGTAAGGAAGACCGCAGTAGGTGCACCAGCATATTTGAGGTCTGTCGACGTTGATGAAGATGCGAGGGTGACCGAGGGGACCGCCGCCGCCATCGCACTTGACGGTGCGCTCCTTGACCCAGCGGACGGGTTGCTTGTGGATGAGCTCGATGGCTGCCATAGGACGAGGCTGTATTGTATATCCGTATCAGCACAATTCCTTCATCTCTTGCATCATCTTCCCAGTCGTCTTTGTAATCTTCAATCCTCCCATCTATCCAATTCTCCCAATTGCACTCCTCTTTTCTCCAGAGCGATATAATTGTAGGCTTACCTGATCATACATGATCATCTGCTCGAATCTAGGTCCAACCATAGCCTTTTCTCTAGCCTGCTGGCTACGGCTCCAAACGCCTTCTCTGTTGGGGGCTTGCATGACTCTGCGCTCCTCACCCTCGGCAACAGACTCTTGCAATGGCTTATCCATGTTGCCTTCACTGCTCAAAGGCATGGCATTGGTGCTGCTGACGGGCGAAGGTGTAGAACGGTCCTTGGGGTCGTTGGCTGGGATGGGGTTGTCGGCGCTGCGGACGAACGAGGTGGTGCTGAAGGTGCGGGCGGCGTGGGTGCCGGTGCAGCTGCGTAGGCAGCTGCGGGTAAGGCGTGCTGGCAGCATTGTGAGGTGTGTGTGTGTGGTATGGCCGTCGTTTCAATTGCGCGCGCGGGTTCGCGATGATATGCTGCGAGAGGTGCTGTTACCAGTGCCAAGAGTTGGAAGTGCTCCGTGCGCTGACTTCCGCTCTCCGGCTCTCTTTGAAGCTTTTGGTCAGCAACTCTGCATCACGACAAGATCTCGAACGACAGTAGACGACATGAAGAATTGCTTGCGAACTTCGAGCTCCTAATCTAGATGGTATCATCGTAACGCTGAAAGACAAAGGAAACAGTTGTATCTGGTTTTACATAATTTCCACAGCATCATCATGGAGCAGATCTTATGTCCACCCGCACATCTCTCGTCTTGAATATCTTCGACTTGCTCTGCCGATGCGCACTGTTAGATCTGCTTTTTCGGTGCTCAGACGGCACTGCAGAAGATCTCACCAGCGACCTTCTATCACTCTCATCGTCCAAGAACACGGTCTGGGCTTCCAACCTGCTAAGATCTTGCAATTCGTGTTCAGACTCGTCTCCGACGGCTACAGTAGCCATCGAGACACCATAATCGTCGTCATTGAACTTTCTGAATCCCTTGTTGGCTTCAGCTCGCTCGACGAATCCAAGTCCGTTGGCTCGTCCATTGGCACGTCCAATTGTGATGGGCTTGTCAGTGGATCGACCACTGCTTGATGAAACTCCACTCTTCTTGGATGACGACCATCTGAACATGAAGGTATTCTTGATGAACGATCCCGTGCTCGTGTCTTCGAACACTTTTCTCCAAAGTGGTCTGCATGCTGCTAGTGACGTGGCAATAATCGCGAGACCCGGCTCGATAATGCTCCACAGTCCCGTCTGCACTGCCTGCTTGAAGAAAGCCGTATCAAATTTCAGGTTCGAAAGAGTGGCGACGCGGATGAGAGCACAGATGGAGCTGACGGAGCCCATGCAGAGTAGGAATCCTGCAGTAAGTTTCATACCCAGTGGCATGTTTGAGTTATACAAGATGTAAATCGGAAGAAAGGCGTAGATGAAGTCTGTCAATGTATCCAGGCTTCCAAAGACGTATGTCATGACCAGTATTGTATGATCTGGGATGCACTTCCCTTCTGCCCAGTAAACGAGTTGCTGAGTGACGTTCGGACCACAGCGGAACAGATAGAGGAATCCGTACGCAAGGCCGTAGAGAGTCATGGTTGTGACAGCAAAGTAAATGACAATCTTTTGCCATCGTTGAACAATAATTCGAAGATAGAAAAATGCGAGCGAGATTTTGAGGAAAACGATGGTAAAGACGTAGAAAAGAGAGAAGAAGACGGAACTCTGTGAGCGTGTTAGCAGTCATCAAAATCTTCGAGATTCAGGTTAGCTGACTGTATAAATCTTCCCAATGGCTTCCATTGCAGTCTTTATACTCTCAGATATGGCTGCCTGCAAACCTGGATCATGTTCTTGGTTGATCAATTTGATCGCATACCCACAGAACACTAAAAACCAGATCTAGACCTAGAAGTCAGTACGTAACCACACTGAGACGTCAATGGAACTGACCTGTGCACCTATCAAGAACATGTCATCGAGTCCGAAACCTTTGACGATGGATATTCTCACATATAAGCGCAAAGACAGCGCTACCGATGTGAGCGGTATGAAAGCAAGGGCTGCATTCTTGAGAGCCAGCGACGCTTTACCAATTGCTGCTACCGCGCCTGGATCCATGAACATAACAAGTGACATCAGGAATGCAGGTTTCCTCCAAGGCCTGGAGGGCTGGCTTTATGTTGAAATGATTCAGGTCAGGATCGCTTCCCTACGATGTACGGAATGGCTTGCAGCGGATGGCGGCAATCGAGTCAGGTCGGCAAAATTGGACGCACTCTGCACTAAGATCGTGTTTGATATTGTAGGACAGACGACACGGCTTGAAGCGAAGTATGATTGATTTGACAGCGGATCGTGGCACACAAGTAGTGGCCTCTCTTCCTCCAAGAAGAACATACCCGTTCTCGACCGAGATTCACGATACCAACAAGTACAATGGAGGAGGTCAGATGGCGAAAGTCAAATACGATGTGTATGGTGCAAGCGTAAGGACCAGCCCAACGATCGCGCCGGTACTGTATCCTGATTGGTCAGTAAGCGCATCGTGCTTCATATAGCAGAGACCGTTCCTGGCATCGAGCACATGGTAAGGGCCGCTTGGAGGCCTGACTTAGTTGAGTATGCGTACTCCATGCACGTTACTGTTGCATTAACGATTAGTTGTCATGACTAAAGTTGTGTGGGGATGATAGGGGACCATGAAAGGAGGATCATGCGAGCGATGACAAAACTGGACATGAAGAACGGCGATGAAAGTGGCAAGGTGGGATGGCCAAGATCCGGAATCCATCAATCGGTCCTTGTTGTATATTGGTATCTCGTGGTCCAGAAAGCCTGCAATTCTGCTTTGGTGAATTGGGTTGGACGTGCATGTTAAGCATGGGTCTTTGCTTGTAGCCGATAGCATGACGCTTTGCTTCGCTGAGATCAACATTGCGCAAGAGGTCAAGGGTAAGCCTTCCGATCCGTCCCATCATTGTGGATTTTGACAGCTTTGTGGCTGTAACTGTAACCTTAGCCATGGCTGCATCAACACATGAGGCTGCAGTGGTGATGGATCTTGCTGGTCATGAGGCAGGTAGACACGAGCTGATGGTTGGTCCAAGCACATCTCAATGTCGAGCCCTACTTGGTACGCGCTTTGGCTGGAGAGTAGGGCATAAAGCCAACATTATAAGTGCACTGTAGTGTCCTCGTCCGCTCTCGATCGAAGTCTTTGCTCTCCACTGTTCGAGCTCATGAATCAGATGATTTCGTTCGCCAGCTTCTCACGCTTTCGTCTGGTCCGGCGTAATGGCGCCAAATCGGTTGATGTTTCATGGCAAATCGGTTAACCAGCCACATCAAGAGACAAAACGTGGTTGAATATCCTCGTGGCTGGTTGAAGAGCTTAGGGTGCTCAAGTTGCTAAATTCGTGATATTCATCTGGGTTCTGGGTGCCCGACGCTCACTCATCGCAATATCGAGAGCGGGGATCAATCGGACAGACGACGATCAGCGCATCCCTGTATTGCTTGAGTGCAAGACCGATTAAGCGATGAGAGACTGTTTGCTCTTTCCTCCCGAGATCTCAGCACGAGGAAGAGGCTGAGAGCCACCGGACGCTTTCAAGGAAGTTCTGTTCGGCTTGCGGATTCCCGGTCTCATGTTTCGACTTTCAAGCAAGCCGAAAACGACACAATCGAATGAGACCATGATCGTGGCATGTCGTCGCTCATGCAAGATGCACGTAAGGGAAACGTTTAATATGCGTGAAGTGTCTTCAAGGGTCCGACAGACACCGTCGCCGCTCAAGCCGGCAGCTTCCCCGACGCCGTCGACACCGGTGCAGTGGGTCTTGGTCCGCGTTCAACATCACACGCAGTAGTGCAGGAGAAGACTCCACACAACTCTGGCCAAACGTATCGCTGAAAGTCTGTCAAAGTGGAACTCTTTGTGACACAAATCATGGCTCCTACCTTCTAAGCGAAGTTTCAAAATCTCAAATCCTGTGGTCAGGGTGTGTCTGCTGACTTCAATTTTTCGAAAACATCTGCCTTTTCCTTTGCAACCTCTCACGACCTGAAGTGCCGATGACAGTCAATTTGGAGCCATCTCATCAATCATACAATCTGGCTGAAGCAAAGAGAGGTCAGACTCTGCCTGGTCTCGAGGTTGGCAGTGCGAATGCATACTTTGCGATCCGGATTTCACTGGCCCATCATAGTATCAAAAATCTCACGTTGGGGCGAGGGTGTTATCACATCATCTTCGTTGTCTTTGGCAGACGTCAGCGCACGTTATCACGATAATGTCCTCTCTCCTTGAGATCGACTGTTTAGGAGAGCAGCTTCCATACCACCTCCAAGGCTTCCGCAGGATTCGTCATTACTTCACCTCAGACCACATATGTATCGAGCGAGAATATCGTGAGTACATTCGCAAGATCAGGAAAGTTGTCAGCCTCACTGTTACGAACGTGAGAGTGTGCATTGATATTGATTTCGACACCCGCCATTCTTCAATGGTCAATTGTAACTGCTCCAAGAAGAGTGTTCAAGGGCGATAGTATGTTAGCAAACCAGTATCTCAAGGATCGTTCGGAATTATAGACCTTTGAACTTCGAAAGAGCCTCGCCACTGTGTAGAAACTGACGAGGTGATATGTTGATTTGACTTGACAAGCTCAAAAAATGCCTGAGGGAAAAGGGTCTTCTCGTAGATGTGAGCCAAAGTTGTCGGTATGATATCCTTGAGAGAGTATCAGAATGCTGTGCACAAGATCATGTCGGTGATTGTCATTTTCCAACATGCTCTCTACAACCTTCGTGAGTGTACCTGCAAGAACCCGAGAACGCGATAATCTGACTCCGCAAATGAAGAGACCAACGTTGAGGAGCTGATAGATCTGGATAACAGTATCCAGGTTGTAGCGTATGAGGAGGAGAAGAACGGTTCTCTATTCAATGCTCGCAGCAGCACTTTACGAGCTAACGAATTCTTGACCGAGCAGAGACGGCATGGGCTAATGGTTCGGCATCACATCTTTCCGACAGACGCTGTATACTATGCACAACTTGAAATTGTTCTCGGGAGCTACTCAATTGGCTAATGTCTCAGGGCATTTCCTTGCTCGTCCGTACTCATAAGACTTCCTGTCCCATCTCCCCAGTCCCGAAAACCCCTCGACAAGCCTGTATACTCCCTCGTTAACGTAATGGAGTTTTCAATCGTCGTTTCTCTGATCGTCAGGATTGTTGTTAGCGTCTTGCTCCGCTTGTAACATTTCCTCCAGTCCCGTGCGGACAGCTGTGGTTCCTTTGTACGCTTTCCATGGGTTTAACCAAGGTATCCTAGGGTCAGAGACCGAGAGGTAGTCGAGCTGAGAGGAGTTGTTCTGCATAGAAAGCAAGACTTCCCTCCACGATCCGGCCATGTGGCAGCAGCAAGTAGTTAGGCGACGTAGGGTTGATCCCAAACTCTCCATAAGACCAGTCATGGCCTTCTGGTTCATGAAAAGGTCTTGCAGACTAAGCTCTTCAAGAGGTAAATGCGAGATGACCCGGAAGAAAGGTTCAATTTTTTGATCGTCGTCGTCGTCGAAAATCATTACGCAAAGTTCCAAGACTCGTATTTCGGTGCCGTGAGACAGGAGGTCTTGCATCCACAGGATGAAGTCCCGAGGCTCGTCGTCTCCATAGTCATCGATCAAGACCAGCTCCAGCGAGACCTTCGAGATTGAATGCATAAGATCGCATAGATCATAGTCGTTGTCCTGGTAAAAGTGGCACGAAGCCACTGCGATATCGAGTTCTGATACTTTGCAATCACTTTGCTTTGCTGATCCTAAAAGAAGATTCAAAGCGGAAGGTACGTCTGCGTAGAAGTGTTTACCCGAGTCATCTGGCATGAAGATCCGACTGCGTCCAATTGCTCTGTACTCGTTTGTCGTGACCCCTATCGTCAAGCTGTGGCCTGAATTTGCAAGATGACCAAATGCTCTTTGCAGCAGGACATTTGCATCAGAAAATTTTACTAGATTCTCGGCATCACATCTTGCAGAAAGGAGTTGTACTTCGTGTACGAGATCTTTGCGCGTGTAACCGCAGTCAACCAGGGTCTTCACATATAGATCGAAGGAATTCGTATCAAAACGAGTACACGAGAGCTCGACTCTGCGGATGCCAGGCCCGAAGACAGGATGACCACAGATCTTGACGAAAGTCTCCAGGCTGTACTCGGTGTAGAGGAGTGAGATGTCGGTAAAGTAGCGCTTGCCGCAAGCCTTTGTAGCAGATGCGTGAATACCTTGAGCTTTACTGGTGCGGCGCAAAGCGATGAGATCTTTCTTCTTTAGACTGGGGTCGCTACAGATCTTCGAGACCAGCTCAGGCGGAAGCGAAGAGAATGAAGCCGGTGGATCCATGATCGATATGTCTACAGTAATGTCAGTTTTGACCAAAGAACAAGCGAAGATGAGTCCGCGCGAACCCCGATTGTTGACCGTAAGGAGTTGTTGTCAAGGTGCGCAGAGCCTCGAAGACTTGTTGTGCGATGATGGCCTTTGAGAAAGAAGAGGCGTTGCGCTTGTCTTTCGAGTGAGGATGGGCTGAGTTGTTTTGTAACGATCAAAGCTGAAGGTGTGAACAGCAGTGCGATGAAGGTGACCGAAGGACCTCCTTCCGAATGATAATTTATGTGCCTGCAATGGTATGAGTCTCAAGCCAGACATGATGTTGTTGTGAAGCACTTGCCTTCAACAATGGCTCGGTCTGCTGTTGTCGAGGTGCAAAGAAGGCTGAAGAGCCTTTGTGCTATGTTGAAAGCTGGAAGATAAGGGTAGTTGCGATTTGAGTTGCGTGTGAAAAAAAAGTCGAGATGTGTTGTGACTGTGAAAGCGAAAATAGAGAGTGGCTGACCAAAGGTGAGCGTGCACGTCTTTCCTTTGACAGCGCATGTGATAGCCAAAGTGAGTAGAAGCAGTGAGGAACAATGCTACATCCGGTCAATGAAGTAGCTTTGTTCGCTAGCAGAGAGGATACAGGTGTCGGTTCGTGCAGCAGACGATGACTGCTCCATAGGTTCTCGAAAGAAGATAGCACTGAACATCGAGTTGAAGCTGGTTTGGGCAAATCTGTCTCAAGAACATGATGCTTCACGTGCACACTTACGAGGACGAAGGTCATTTGTCTGGAATGGATACTTGGTAAAAACATCCATTACATTTCTCTTTTCAAGCCCCATTGTTGGCGAATACGAGTTCCACCCCTTTGTTGCACCGTTTGCCTGCTTCTACCTTTGCCAATCGCCATCCTCGATTTCGCTAATAGAATTTGATACTGGGACAAATTTCTGGGGCAGCTCTCGAGCACTTCCGCCAAGCTCGATTGTATATCGCTCTGCCCATGGGAACTGAGACACGCAAGGAGTTCATTCTCATACCTCTTTTTCTGCTCTTCGCTTGAGTCTACGTCGTCGAAGGAGTCCGAGTAGACCAAATTTTCTGCGAGATGCAACTCATTAAGAGCAGTAAGATGATTCTTGATGTAAACGACAGTAGGTTCCCACGAATCTGCATCCATTTCACAACTGACGATACTCAGGTGACGCAGTGTTGCTCGTATCTTGGCTGAAATGGCTTCAAGGTCCAGCTCTGTGATCTCGGTCCTGACAAGGATGAAGCTCTCGAGGAAGAGCGAAGGAATGAACATGCAGACTGGCAGAATCCTTTGGTCCATGGGTGGAGGTAGCCATTCATCAGTATCAACGCCGACAACGCGAAGAGTCCTGATTGGAGTCGATGCCGGAATGTCCTTTTGCACAAGGCGAGCAACATCTTGATTGATATCGAAATCCTTGAGGCAAATTAGTTCCAGATGCAAAGCTTCTACATGCGAGAACAGATTGACTGTGTTCGACGCGATGGTTCTTTATCCAGGCCATGAAACCTAGGAATACTCGGTTGTTATAACGTCAATCTTGAGCTCGCTGAGAGCCAGCTTACATCTTGACACCGCAGCGGCAAGGAGATTGAGTGTACTGCAAAATGCGCTATGCCACAGTTGTGGGAAAGCGTTCTCCGCGTACGAGACATCGTGTCCCAGACCGCCGGTCTCTCTGGCAGTGACAGAAAGAGCTATACGACGATGTGACCGAGCCAAGTATTGGAAAGCTTGGACCAGAAACGCAAGGGGCTTCTTGTTGCGAGCAAATTCATCCTGATTCTGCATACGTGAGATGTAGGAACGAACGCGAGGATCGTTCAGAATATTCGATAGAGTCAAAAGTCCTGCTGAGTGCTCGAGCCATGCATCTTCATACTGTAGTATTTGCACCACGTTATGAATTTCATTTTTGTTGCAGCGCACTGAAGACACTTTGACACTTCTGACACACCGACTGAAGAATGGGTGTTTGCAGACGTTGACAAGAGTCTCAAAGCTGTGCTCAGAGAACAGGACTGTGACATCCTCGAAACGTTTCCCAAGTGATGCAGTTGCTGCGTCGTGAATTCCATGGGACTTGCAAGTGAGGCGGAGAGCGGCCAGATCATCCTTGTCCAGATTGGGGTGCTGACAGATCTGAGATACGATCTCGTAGGGCAGTAAGGAGAAAGGAGATGGATGCGTCATGGCGAATGCTGGCGGTTCTTTGAAGTATGATTCGCTGGAGAGGTGCGGATACTGTGTGCAAAGAGGATGGAGTACGACAGCTGGTGAAAGTGGTGTTCGTCAAGCGAGGCACGATCTTGGGAACCTTCCAACCAGAAGCTTGAATTTGATTGAAAGTGTGCGAGATGGCAGGAGGTTGAGTTTATAGAAGAAGTATGTCAAAGCGCGCTCAAGGTTGAAAGGTGTTTTGGATCTGCTGTGAAGAGTCGAGGAGAAGAAGGGTTGGCAAGATATTGGTGTTTGGTTCGTGGGATGAGTGATTCAAGTTGAGGTAACCCACTTTCACTTTACCTCGTCTCACTACAGCATGTAGCTTCAGAAATTGACATCGACCCCAAGAACCATGGTCGTCAAGCTTTCATTGCACCGTCTCAAAGTGGTCGCTCTTGCGCACTTTCATATCTACGAATGAGACAAACTTCTTGCAGAAGCATAAGGAACAATTACTCAGCCAATACTTGTTACATAGAGAACTGTCCATCTGGCACGCTGTAGCTGAGAATGGATCAAAAATAGTCGGAGGACATCCATCGATTTGGTGTCCAAAGAAAGGAAGCAAGCGAGGTCGGAAGATGTCTTTGCGAAAGGCGCCAAGGAACCCGCGGCTTGTGGAGCCCCACGGTGCCCCTCATTCCACCTGTCTTTTCTTGAACCTGCCAATTTTAGGCTAAAGTGCACTTTCCCTTCGCAAGGCACATGGCAGCTTCCAAGAGTTGAAGGGTCGGTAACCAAACACAGCCTGTACAGGCCGAAAAGGCAGGCTAAACACCATGGAGATTGCTCTTCCTCCCTGCCACTTTATAAACACTGCCGCCGATCCTCAGGTAGGTCGCGAACCACTTCTACTCTGAGTCCATTCTCTAGACCACTTTCATCATGTCGGACAAGAAACCTCTCATCACTCACCTCTATACCGCCGATCCCTCGGCCCATGCCTTCAACGGCAAGATCTACATCTACCCTTCACACGATCGCGAGACAGATATCGAAGACAACGACAATGGCGACCAGTACGACATGAACGACTACCATGTCTTCTCACTAGATTCGCTCGACGGCCCTGTCACAGATCACGGTGTAGTCCTCAAACAAGAGGACGTACCATGGGTCTCGAAGCAGTTGTGGGCTCCCGACGCCGCTACCAAGGACGGCAAATACTACCTCTACTTCCCTGCTCGTGATAAGGAGGGCATTTTCCGTTGCGGTGTCGCCGTCTCAGACAAGCCCGAGGGTCCTTTCGCTCCTCAGCCAAACTACATCAAGGGTAGCTACAGTATCGACCCTGCTTGCTTCGTCGATACCGACGGATCAGCCTACCTCTACTTCGGTGGTCTCTGGGGAGGTCAATTGCAGTGCTGGCAAAAGGAGGGACACTTTGATGCTGCCTGGAGCGGCCCACAGGAGTTGACTGGCGAGGGTGTTGCAGCACAAGGCCCTCGTGTCGCCAAAATGTCCGGCGACATGCTTGAGTTCGCCGAGACTCCTCGTGAGGCTTTGATTGTCGACGAGGCTGGCAAGCCTATCCAGGCCGACGACCACAAGAGAAGATTCTTCGAGGCCGCATGGATGCACAAGTACAACGGCAAGTACTACTTCTCCTATTCGACTGGCGACTCGCATCTTTTGGCATACGCTGTGGGCGACAGCCCATACGGTCCTTTCACCCAGCGTGGTACTATTCTGGAGCCTGTAGTCGGCTGGACCACTCACCACTCCATCGTCGAGTTCAACGGAAAGTGGTACCTTTTCTATCACGACTCATCATTGTCCGGAGGCAAGAACCACTTGCGTTGTGTCAAGGCGAGAGAAATCTTCTACGACGAGAAGGGTGACATTCACATTTAGACTTTCAGCATTTACCTATGATACCACTATTCCGTCCGATATAGACAATACACACATTTTCTCAAGTTTCTTTCTCCTTCTAGCTTCTGATGCCTTATTTACGCTTTGATACCTTCGACCATGTCTCTGGAAGAGTTACCTAGCGAACCGATCGCAATGATCTGCGACTCCAAGGGCAAAAACACATGAATGGCTCTCCGGCAGACCAACAGGAGCACATTCACATTGGCGACGAAGAGCCTTGCAAAACGGTTTATAAGGTTCTTATCAGTAGTAATCCACAGTTTCTTCACATGTCCCATATCACTCTTTCATGATCCGATAATTCTTCCACTTCGTGTGTTTGCAGAGATCATGCACAGATGGTCGTTTTCAGCGGGTGGTGGTACCATGCATCTATACAGCTACAGTGTGGGACGAGATATATTCGAGGACAGAGTTCATCACCTCGAGTCAGTCATGATACTCCTTGTCCTCGCCCTTTCACTGGCATCCAAATGCCACTCAAGTCCTGCCTCCATTTGCTGCTCTGCACTTTGCGCCCTCACCTCTTCCCACTCATCTTCCTCCATGTTCAAGATCAAGGTCATTTCCGTGCATCGCTGGAAAGCGTCCCTGAGCGAGTACTTGCCACCCTTGACTGCCGCATTCACAATGCCAGAGATATCGCGTTCAAGCTTGGCAGCACCGCGTTCGTTGACACGACCATAATAGCTCCAGATGCGCTTTTCAAGCGCGCGAGCGAGGTAGGAGATTGTAGAAGTGATCAAAGCGTCGTAGGTGCGATCAGTGAGGATTCGTTTGATGGGGCGGGTGAATTGCATCCAGCCTCTTTCGAAGCGTTGGGCGACTGCAGTATCTGGTTCTGTGGTTTCAGAAGCGGCTTCGTCGTCAAGGACGTATTCAACATCGCGGAATGTCTCGACAAAGACGGGACGGAGACGTGGTCGCATGACTTGTTTGAGGAGTACCTCAATGGCTTCGGATATCAGATCACTGGTCTTGGACTCGAAGTTGGTAAGAATGTTGCTGAGTGCATTCTCGACAAACACGGCGTCGTGTGCGAAGGGGAAAAGATCTGGGATAGCAGCATGTTGATTTTGGCCTTGGTTGCTAGGATCGACTTTGCCCAAGTTGGTATTCACGATGCGTCGGAGATAGTCGGTAGAGACGTCCAGGTTGTTGATGAGTACCAGGAATGAGATGATGACACTTTCTGGTGGTAGCGCTCCTTGAATGGCAGCTTTTGGGTAGCTCTCGTCGCGCATCTTGCGCTGGATCATGCCGAAAAAGTCGCCTGTCAGTACGCGGCTAACGGAAGGCATAACGCTAGCGACGACAGATCTTTGTGATGTAGCCAAAGTTCGCTGCAGTACTTGATTGACAATATACATGACATCGTCGACTGCAGAGGTGATGAAGGGAGGATTGGAGCCGAGTGGCTTGTTGGGGTTCAAAGTCAGCTCGAAAGGCGCCTCATCCATCTGGAAGGCCTTTTCGACTGAACGACGGAAGAAGAAGGTTGACATGGTATTGAAGGGGTCGATCAATGCATCTGCGATCTTCTTGTGCAGCCTGCTGTTAGCAAGAAGATCTGGCATAGCTATGTGTTCTTCGACTCCAGGCTTTACAGACATTAGCAATTTGTCATGTCAAGTAGCATGTCGAAACTTACATGTATTTTTGTAGCAACAAAACGGGTATACAGCGCCCATCTGCTAAGCATCATGGCAGTCTCACTGAGAAGTGCATCGATTTCCTTCATGTTGACACTCTCATCCTCACTAGCACGGCTGGAGGCTGGAGACGAAGACCTCGCAGCAGAAGACTTTTGACTTGGGAGAAAGCTCTGGACAAGAAAGGAGAAAGCATATGATTTGACATCCTTGATCTTTCTTGCAAGGCTGCGCTCATCGGCCCAAGCATCGAGTACAATACCACCTTGAGTATCTGCCTCTGCTTGCAAGCGCTCAATAACCTTGGCCATGGAACCCTGCCCGTAGTGTCTCTCGACAAGAGGCTCATGACCATCGACGATCAAGGCGATTTGCTCAAACAATTTGGTTAAGGCGCTCGCATAGAAGAGGCCATCGGAACGTTGATTTGTTGCACTCAAATTATTCCTTGCTCTTTGAGCTACGCCAGTACAGACGTAGCGACCGTATGCGTCCAAGCCTTGGTCTGACTTGCCAATCAGGGGGAACAACTTGAAGAACCGAGTGACCCTCTGACCATCTCCTTCGCTCGCAGCCTTGTCGAACTCGCGCAGGAAAAGACCACAAAGACTCTCCGAGGCTTCAGTGAGTGTGACTCTCGGCGCATCTGGGACTTCGGCGGTAGGAACGATTTCTTGAGCGAAAGCACCATCGATGACGTGGTCAGGAATCTGGGCAGCGCGGTGGAGGTAAGAAGCGGCGGTCTCCCAGTCTTGGGCAGCACCCATGGAGCCATTGACACCCAAGACGCAAGCTTTGAGCTCGGCGACCTGGTCGACGACGTTCAGGGTAGACTTTACAGCGGCTTGTTCGCGATCGAGTTGGTTGACGGCACTTGAGATGCGGGCGGCGGTGGATGCGGCGGAAGAGAGCATGCCATTGCTGATGGACCGGGTCTGGATGACTTGAGAGCCTAGATGAGCTCTTGCAAGGTCGAGCTTGGTCAATTGGCGCGAAAGGTCGCGCTGCGATGCAAGCAGAGCATCCAAGCGGGCGGTGACAGTAGCTTCCTGTTGGCCCAGCTCAGCCAAGGTGGCTCGTATTTCGGCCACCGAGGATGCTTTGTAGATGTCTCGAGTATCGGGCATGCTTGTCGCTAACATCTTCTACTTCTTGTTCTGACCTCTCCAGGAAAGAACGGGAAGTCAAGAAGGTTCGCGTGTTTCAAAAGTCAAGCGGCCGGACAGCTTCTCCTTGATCTGCAGGTGCATCATTCACCCAAACATCCGACATCCGACGCTCAAACTCCACACGAGCTCCAACCACTTTCCCCGACCCCCAAGCGCTTCCTTCTTTCTCATGACATTTTTCCATCTGAACCTCAAGATCTTCAGGGCCTGTGATTGTTGCGGAAAATATTTGAATATGTCCATGGCTCTTCGTTGCGACATGAATCTACCAAGTCTCCTGAGACGAGCCGAGTCGGCAAGTCTCCATCTGGACATCGCGGCCAAAACAGAAGTCGCGTTTCACCATCCGGACTTTCTAAAAATGTCTTGAAGCACTCGACCTTCCTCGGAAAGCCTGTCTACGTTTTCGGGAAGGAGTCCTGACTCTGATCGTGATCCCTGCTCAACTGCAAAAATGGCTCGACTTTGTGCCCTGGCTATACAAGTACCATCATAACATGCGCGCGTGGTCCAATTCAGGATGGTTATTCAAACTCCGATTCTGCCTCCTACTCTGACTGCGAAAGGAGCATTGGGGGATCTCAAAGGTCAGCAGCGATCCTGGACCTCTCGACATGTCAAGATTTGATCCTGAAACCGTTCCGTTCTACGAACCATACGCAAAGTCTACGCGCACATCTTCTGCTCTGTGTCTACACAATCCATAGTTTCGGGCGAGTAAGTCGTTTAGTGACTGTCAGTCCTGCCGAATGAGCCGTCCACCAACCAGAGATGCTGCCGAGCCGTGCTATATGCTGACCTTGAAAGATGAGCTCGGACTGCAGTATCATGATAGCTCCATCTACCCATGCTCGCATGCTGGGTGCGGGTCAATCGTGACAGATCTGTATCGGTTTTGTCTCCATATCTATAATTGTAAGAGGGTCAAGTATGATTGTCTTCTACAAAACGTTTTCTCCTTCGCTGCTTCGTTCTTCTCTCACGTCCACTTTTCTTTCGTGCTTGTGGTCTGTGACCGCTTTGTCCTGATATCACTAACTCCTTTCTTGCAATATCCTTGTTTGCCACGATGGTGTCCTGGGGCCGCCTGATTCTTCACGCTTTTTCTTTCTCTCCTCTCAATGATGGCCTCACCGCAATCTATCAACCGGACAAGGCATCCTTCGCTATTCCTGCTCCCCAGCCTCCCAAGAATGCCCTAGGTGGGGTTAACGGCGGATCATTTCACGGTCCAGCTTTTGTATCTAATGGCATGCAATCACTGCAGAATGCTCTGGGTGGGTATCAGCAAGATGGTAACTCTTCCCTTGGAAGTTTCGATGCACCGACGCTGCCGCCCTTTCTCACCAGTGGTGGTACTCCTCTTCCTTTCGGATTCCCATGGGGTCAGTCAACAGCCAACAACACCAACTATTACAATACCACCCCCAGCACCGGCGTGACCCGCTACTACGATTTTGAGATCTCCGCTGGACGGATAGCACCGGACGGTGTCTTCAAGGATGGTATCCTTGTCAATGGCCAGTTTCCCGGTCCCACAATAGAGGCCAACTGGGTATGATGCCTCTGTATCTTCGTGTTGTATTTATCTCTAACTTTTGCAGGGTGATATGATTTCGGTCACTGTCACAAACAATCTGGATGAGGGAACATCATTGCATTGGCATGGTGAGAATATCCTCGTACGTGTGAGGGCCCATATGCTGACAGATTGTAGGCCTGCTGCAGAAAGCCACTCCGTGGTTTGATGGTGTGCCCTCTATCATGCAGTGTCCGATTGCTCCCGGCAAGTCGTTCACGTATGTCTTCCAGGCTGATCTATACGGTACAAGCTGGTACCACAGCCACTTCAGTATGTTCAAGTCAATGACTGTCGCCAACTCCGATCACTGATTATATAAAGGCGCACAGTATGCAGGCGGCGCAGCTGGTGCTATGGTCATCTATGGTCCTAAGAACGTAGACTACGATATCGACCTTGGACCTGTCATCTTGAGCGACTGGTACCACGAGGACTACTACAGTCTCGTCGAGCAGACCATGTCAAAAGCATCCGCCAAAACTCCTCAGCCCGCTTCCAACAACAACTTGATCAATGGAAAGATGAACTTCCCATGCTACAAGGATGTCAACTGCACCGCCAACGCTGGTGTCTCCAAGTTTCCCTTCACCTCTGGCAAGAAGCACAGATTACGATTGATTAACATGAGCGCCGAAGCTATGCAGAAGTTTTCGATTGACGGACACAAGATGACTGTGATCGCGAATGACTTTGTTCCCGTTGAGCCCTACGAGGTTTCTGTCGTCACACTCGGTGTCGGTATGTTCAATGTGTTTAGGTATCTCGCACCATCGTACTAACAGAACGGTAGGCCAACGTACCGATATCATCGTCGAGGCTGATGGCTCACCGACCGACAGCGTCTGGATGCGCTCAAACATCAAGTACTGCTCATTGACCGACGGTACTGTTGACGAAGCTGTTGCCGCCATTTACTACGAGAACGCAGACAACACCACGATCCCCACGTCTAAATCTTCGGTCACCACAACTCAACTTTCCTACTGTAACAACGATGATCTCTCGATCACCAAACCTTTCTTCCCCATCACGCCCGACCCCAACCCATCCACTACCGAAGACTTGGTCATCGAATACCGTACCAACGACACCGACTTCAACCTCTGGTTTGTCAACAATGTCAGTTTCAGAGGTGATTACAACAACCCTATTCTGTTGGAAGCCAAGTTGGGCAACCTCGACTTCCCAGAAGAGAACCATGTGATGAATTTCGGCTCCAACAAGACCGTTCGTCTCGTGGTTTACAACTACTTTTCATTCGGTGGACATCCCATGCACATGCATGGTCACAACATGTAAGTCATCTCATTCCCAATTTGTAGAGCTTGCTTCTAAAACTACTCTCAGCTACGTCCTAGCAGAAGGCTTCGGCGAATGGGACAACACCGTCACAAACCCATCAAACCCCCAACGTCGCGACACCGTCTGGGTGCAAGCCGCCAAAGACAAAGACACACCCGCGTACGTAGTCTTGCAGATCGATCAAGATAACCCTGGCGTCTGGCCTTTCCATTGCCATATCGCTTGGCATGTGTCTGCAGGCTTGTATGTGAGTATTTTGGAAAGACCTGATGATATCAAGAATATGAATATACCTGGTATCATGGCGCAGAGTTGTAGGGATTGGAGTGCGTTTACTGGACAAGCTATTGTAGATCAGATTGATTCTGGACTCTAGTTTTACTATATCTTAGTCTGTTTATTTCCATGTTTGTTCTGACCTACAATGCATTGATACTTCTGTAAACACGTTCCCACGATCGATAGGCGTAGTAAACAAGACTATAAAAATGCATGATCTCTTATGTGCCAAGGATTTGTCCACAGAGAGCTTCTTCATGGATAGGAGGAGTACTATCTCAAGCAAAGAATAAAGCTTTTTTTTTAGGTCGTGAATATCATCAAGGTGATGTGAAAGCAACATTGGATTGTAATTGCTACTTCTTCTTCTTCTTCTTCTTCTTCTTCTTCTTCTCCCGACCCCTGAGCTGTTTTCGGGTGCTCAACTGTGGACTTTGATCTCTTGTTCTCAAGTGGTAATGACTGTGGTGACTGTAATGATGCTATGCTAATTATGCTGTGCACAAAGACGTGACGTTGTTGAAAGTGGACGAGCTGTAAAGGAGGTCAGTTGAGTGTGATGGAGCAAGCAAACAAACAAGGGATAAGGACATACAAAGAGGACGGGCTGATGACGAGTCTTTTTGAAACATGGTGCTCCAACTCAGATGGAGAGCACGGAAAAGCATTGTGCAAGGAGAGATTTTGAAAAGCTACCGTCAGAGTAAGTTGTCAGTTTGCTGCACAAGCGGGCAAAGGGCGAAAACATACAAAGAAGACGGGCTCATGACCAGTTGGGTTATGTCTTCCCTTTCAGCGGAAGACGCAAGAGCAGTTGATGGGAATGGTAGGGTTGATGCCGCGGTCGCGAGCAATTTCTGTGTTCTCATCGAGTTCAACGAAGCCAGGAAGATCACGAGCAGCAGCATAGTTCAAGGGATGGATGAGCGTGGTGGCCGTGTGGTTGTACCGGATGATCGTACGGGTAGCCAGGCGTGGGTTTTCAGTTCGAACATGAAGGCGGATCTGGTTCTCCTTTGTATGGTTGGCAGCTAGCATCTCGGGAATGTGGTCGCTGAAGTTGGTAGCGGAGCGGTAGTTGTTGGCGGAGGGATGGCCGTACAGCCATTTGGTTTCCGATCCACCGGGGTTGATGTACGACCAGAGGGTATAGCCGTGAGGAAGGTCGCCAGTGAGTTGAATTCGGCCTGTCAATCTCATGTCAGTTATATCGCTGAGCTGCGTCAAGTACGATGGATGTACTGACCGTATTGGGCGACAGACTGGACATTCTTGTTGAAGCCATTGGTCACACTCTTGAGATAGTCATCATAACGTGTGTCGTTTGGCTGCCTGATGATCTGAGTGTAGCCAGCTCCGGTAGGTGTAGCACCAGTACCGTCGCTCCAAAGAGTGCTGAGATTGATGATTCTGGGGGCTGGTTGAGCCATCCTGTCGTGCACTCGCGTATGAACCTGTGCGGATTGTAGAAGAAAGGAGACGGATGTCGAAACACAGGTGACTAAACTTATATGCCTTTGGTCCTTGTCGTCGCTCGGAGGGCTCGTGTCGTTCTCGTGCTTTATCGTATTCGCGGCGACGAGGTCAATAATATGATCCTTGATTACGAAAACAAGACCGAACGTTCAGCTCTACAGGAGTTGACGAACGACAATCACTGCCGAGCCTCTTTATCTCCATGATTTTGACCCTTTAAGCACACTTTATTGCTCGAAAGATCGCCTTGATTCAACGAAGCCTGTCCTGCTGCTAGCTGAACTCAACATGTCAAGAGCTAGACTTGGACCGCTGGTATAGATGTATATCTTTCCAGAAAGAGACATTGTCCAAGAGCCAAGCTGTGGCTGTTTTGCAAGATTATGAATCAAGAAAGACTGTGTTGCTCTTTTGAGACACATCGATACTTAATACAAAAGCCATGTCAGTTTCCAGTGTTTTTGCGACTTTGACGAGGCGAGAAAAAAAAAAAAGGAGAAGGGCATGATCAAGGGAAGAATAGAGTAAGCATCATTTTGTGATCTACAGACCAACTCCCTACAGACCGTTCTGAGGCTGCGATTATGCAGTGTGGGATTGCAACACATTTTCACTGCGCGAGTAAGACCCTGGAAGTCCTGAGTTGAACTTACCTGGTGCCGCTGGTGAAGCAGTCTTTTTGCAGGGTCTCTATGACAGTAGACTTCTGTATAGCAATACACTTGATTGGTGTACTATGGCAAAACCAGTGATGAAGTGGTATGCAAGTTGATAAGTCCAACTTGCTCGGAGGGGAGCTGTCAGGCTTGTGCCTCGCCTGAAACTGCTTGCTGGGGAATTGTCGGTAGAGACGGGAATAGTGCCCGTGCACGTGACCGATGGGCACGTGAAATTCGGGCACAACCTCCGGTGTGTAACTCCTTACTGTCTTTCTCATAGCAACAAGCCAGGTGCCTGTCTACTGCAGGAACGCACGAGTACATCCCAAGATCAAAGGTGAACAGTGTTCTCTCCTCTTCGTTGGAGCGAGTCCGGAAGCCTCGCCAGGGATTCCGAGCAGTCATACCGAGCTCCAGATCTCTGAATGACTGCATTGAGCACCTAGTAATCCAGAATTCAAAGCTGCGAGCGTGCTATCCTGAACAAGATACTGGGTACAAGAATCAAAAGGCAAAGGGCTGATCACGATGATACAAAACAACAGAAACAGAAACAGAAGCATCAGGCACAGCAATGGTTTGAACAAGGTCAACGAGTGAATTCATTTTCTTTGAGTTCATGTGTGGGATAGCAATCTTTGACCCCTCCGGTCTCGCCCTTCCTTTTTCTCGGTATGCTTTCAAGCAAGGTGATGAGATATGAAAAAACGGAAAGAACAGGCACAGCAGTAGTCGTGGCCCGGGCCTGTTGAAAGTCAGCCTGTACTTTCATCTGAGTGCATGCGGCACTTACCTTAAGGGCAGTTACAGACCACTGCTCTGTTGGTAGCGGCTGCGAGGCGAGCGTTGTTGGTAGGGTTGGTTGGCTGAGACCACGAGATCACCTTGCGAATGTCGAATTCATTGGCGTCCATGATCTCAAGAACATGTTTGAACAACTCCGGGCCGGAGCGCAGTCTGGCAATGCTAGGGTGACCGAATGTCTCCTTGACTGCCTTAGAAGGGGGAGCAGGGACCTTCTGGCTGACGGTCATGTGCTGCCAGTAGCTGTATCCTTGAGGGAGACCACCGGAGAACATGAATTGGGTACCTGGAAAGCTGGTCAGTCGGCAGTATGGTCATCTTTGGACAGGTTGCTACTTGCCCCACTTCTGAACCAAGGCGTTATCTGCGTTGAAAGTCTCTTCGAGGATTTTCAGCATTTCTGCATCCTTGAGCTGGTCGTGGGTTCTGCGATCGGGCTCCTGGCCAGTGCCGTCGCTGAAGGGCAGGTTGCTGAAGTCAAGCGTGACTGCCGATGGCTCCTGCTTGTCCATCTTGTCAGTGGTATTGACTGTGGACCTGGCGCTCGCGTCTGTTGTAGTTGCTTCTCAGGAAAGGAGAAGAGAAAGAAGAACACACAATGTAGGGAGTCAACAAATATGGCTGATCCGGGTTCCTATCGTGTCTCGTCGTTGCCGTGGCGCCCATTTCGACCATCGCAGCCTTGAACAACGACAGAAAACGAGGGCCCTGACCTGTGAGAGACTCGGTATCGTCGTGGAGCCTGAAGCTGCGCTCTTTTCAGGTATAGGGATGACAGTCTTCCCCTATGACGTCCTTTGGCACAGTGTATCTATGGAATGCACAGTTTGCTGAGGATCAGAGCTATTGCCGAAGAGATTTGCAGGATCCCTGGCTCTCAGCGCACACTGCCATGTCTCTGGAAAGCATTTTGCATTTTCATGGCTTCTATACCACTTGCTACGAGAGGAGAGACAAACGCAGTTGCAGACTACAGGCTAGGATACACGCTTTTGTGAGTTTCTGAATCAGATCAGAGTGTACACCAACTATGAGGCTTCGTCAGCCGAGCCCCTGATCTGCATCATCGGTACTGAATGCCTACGCGCTCAGGCATGAGATTACAGTGTGAGTATTGTGTTTCATGACAGGGTACAATGACAGCCAGTCGCACTGCGAAAGATCTACTTGCAGCATGGAGACCAGACTCAGGGACAATTGTCAAGCATTGAAACTGAGACTGGCACAACAGGTTCACATGACAAAAGGAGAAAGAGAAGTAGAGAGACTTTGGGACCAAGCGAGTGTGTTCTTTGTGATAGCTATCGACAAGAGCTATCCAGCAGGAAAGAAGATTGCATTCAGGCAATTGAACAGATTAGAGTTGTACGTGGAAAGTGCTTTCCCAGTACTTGAAGGCAGGTTTCTTGGATGGGAACCTCATTAGTCCTGTCATAATTAGTCAGGCTCTGTTTGGACATTCTATGCAGCACTTACCGGTCCATCACCGATGCTAGCCTGAGAGTATGACTCCTCGCAGGGCTTACATTCGCAGTCATCGTTGTCTCTGTAAGCATCGGTGTAACGACCGATAAGCCAATAGGCGTGCTTGACAAACTTCGTGACGGAGTCGAAAGGTGAGGCCAGGGGATGGGGATGGCCGTAGAGGTACTTGTCGTGGGTTCTTTGTGGAGTCTCCTTCTTCTCATTGTCGCCAGGCTTGCCGCCATCCTTCTTGCTTGCTTTTCTCTTTGCCTTGAGATCACGGGGCTTGCTGACAAATTCGTAACCCTCCGGGAGGCTGCCAACGAATTTGACCCTGTCGCAATCTGGCGAAGGCGTTAATCGACCACAACAACGTTTTGTGTCTGCAATATGCAAGAAGACTTACTCATCTCTTCCAGCACGATGTGATCGCGTCCGCCGGTCTTGCGGATCTCGTTGAGCCACTTGTTGAACCTTTCGGTAAGCAGATCGAGATACCATTGCTCGTCAAGTGGGGTGCAGGTCTTGTCAGGCTTCTCGCTCCACTTGTCCCAATCGGTATTGTTGAGGGCGCGCAGGTCAATCTCACGAACTTCGACGCGCTTCTTGAAAGGTCTGTAAAGGCGACGAGGTCCGAACGGGGTGCCTTCGAGATCCATGTCGGAGTCAGTGTCTTCGACTTCTTCAGAGGATTCTTCGACCTCTTCGTGAGTCATCTCGGTGTCTTGAAGATCCATGATGATGGCTGATGATGGGACGACTTATGGCAGGCGGATAGAGACCCAGCTTAAGTATTCAAAGGCAGCGTCCACGGATCGTGGTAGAAGCTTCCGGGGACGACATCATAGCCCGAATATTGTGGATGCCTCGCTCTTTGGTTTCGCCTATCCAAAAAATTGTCTTAACCACTTACTCAGCAATTGTTCCGCCACAAACAGTCTTGCTGAAGTGCAAATGATGCTTTACAAAGACAGTATCAAAGCAGAGAGCCAAAGGAGTATCACCCCTTGGTAAAGCCTGGCCTGGAAATTATCTGAACAAACATCTCAAACATGTTTGTACATGATCAAACTTGACGGACTACAGTAGAAGCTTACAAAGACAGCGTCCCAGGAGCAAGCCAAGCAAGACTTTGCTATCTGTCTTGACCTGGTTTGAGACATAGCCCGGTGACTGGCTCGGTCGAGGTGCACGACACAAACAAACCCTTGTCAGACTGCAGGGAAAGTTTCAGAAAAAAAGCATCATAGCTTCAAGCTGAGCAAGCTTCTTTCTTTGTCTTGACCTTGTCTTTTGGGTTGGTAACATCCCGTATGCGAGAATGTGTTATATGTAATCGTCAAAATGCACAGTATTCTTAAAAACAGGCAAGTAAGTATCCACTGAGAGACCACGATCTGCAGGATCTCTCTGGCCACATCTCTGATTGATAACAATCTATGCCTTTTGATGGTATGAAATCTCATCTGTCATTGTTTGGGAGTTCGGTAAAGTAAGTATTATGATACTATAAAAATGCACGGTTTCATCATAACACAGGTTAGTGTCCACTGAGAGGCGGACAATGCATTGGCTCTCTTTGGTCATATCCCCTGATTGATATTGTTCTTTGCCTTTGCATAGCATGTAAATGGGTTTGCATCCGAGTGGAGATAGACTCCAAAAGTATGTTTCATATGACTATAAAAATGCACAAAGTTTCCGGAGATGGATGAGTGTCCAGTGAGATGATAACAAGTCATTTGTTCTCTCTGGTCACAACTCTGGTTAGTAAATATTCGTGCCTTTTGATAGCATGTCATTTTATTCACATTGTTTTGGGAATTGGGTCAAAATGCTCGTTGTTTCTTAGAGAGTTCATCATTTCATTTCTTGATTGTTCATGACAGAGTCTCATTGCCAATATCTTTTAATTTTGCTGATTCCACAGCATTCTTAGAATTGTTTGCCCCATACTAACGCTCCTTTCTGTTGTCCTCCGCGCAAATCTCGCACAAACAACCTCTGGGTCTGTTGCGACCAACAGCTTGATCAACGATGATCCAGTAGACATGAGGAACAAACTGGACGAGAGAGCGAAAGGGCTTGTCAGTCTTGTAGCCATTGTTCTTGCTCTCGTGATGGCCAAAGATGTATCTGTCAGTGTTTCTGCCCGGCTTGGGAGGAGCGGCAAAAGCAGCAAACCCTCTGGGCAAACCGCCAACGAAGCGAATTCGGTTACAGTCTGTTCGAAAATCGGGCATTAGTCGATGTCTGGAAATGAGTCTATCCTGCATGATCGTTCTTACTCAGTTCGAGCATCATGCTTGATGCAGAAGGATGGTTGTTGAACGCGACTGTCAGGAGTTCAAGGAAGTCGGTGTCCGGGATGGGAGTGTAGTTGAGGCTTGCTCTGGGACGGTGCTGGGGGTCACTCTCGAGCGAGGTGATCTCGCTGAGGTCGAGCTCGCGGACGGCGACGTGGGTGCGGAAGAGGACGTGTGGCATGGTGTCTTCTTGTTTGGTTTGTCGATGCGTCGGGATAGGTAGGTTCGAGGCTGAGAAGTGATAAGTTTATGTACCCGAACAAGGCGATCATTGCTCGCGATAGAATGTTCCGGTTCCTGTCCGTAGATTTCTCAGAGTATCCGCTGGTGGCATCCGCTGAAAGCCTGCCGTCACTTGCGAACAGACAGGCTTCCAGCGGATGTTCGCTCGACCCAGAATACAGCTCTGCGATGCAATAGTGATTCAATCTCCTTTGACAGAGTTACAACACCATCCGCTGTTTGCTGTTTGGAGAACGCAATACTCCGCCACCAAAAAGAGTAAGATTTGCTCCTGGTGCATACGCCGTGGAACACTTGTCCGCATCTGACGACAGTGACATGTACTCTGAGAGTTCCTCTGACGCTGTATCTCACGCTTCAGACAATGTCAAGGATATTGCTACGGATGACTATCCACACAATTTCACAGATCCTTACTGCAACATCAGGGGCGATGTCGACAAGCATTTCGACAAGCAGATCAGTGTCATGGATGATGGTTTCGACGATCAGTTGCTTTATTCGACTGCTGTTGGCTTTGACGTCGGCAGCGATGTGGACGAGTACGGCAGTGACTCCAAAGATAATCTGGATGATCTACTTTTCAGTTTAGATGCTTCTGGCAGCGATGTCGACCAGACTTACAGTGATACAGGCAGGCATTTCAGTAAGTCGGACGAGGGTCTTGACGGTGAGCTCCTTCGGATTGCAAGTTCTTGCTCTGACTATGGCGACGACCTTCTTGAACACGCCAGCGAGACATTTAGTGGCCTGCACACTCAACTGCTCCACGCAACTGCTTCATCCAACGATGCGCACAACCGCGAGCATCAGAACGCACCACACGACACCGACAATGATGGCGATACAGACGAGCAACAAGGAGACCACGATATTGTGCAGGTCGACGACGATGCAAGCGAGTCAGACCATACCGCTGGCGCCAACTTCATCGTCCACGATAAGCGGGCCACCACTTGGTCTGACCTCAGGGCCTCGACTACATCTCAACTCTAGATGAAGTGAGCATTTTCAGTTATGTTTTGTGATGTTGTGATGCATGATCGATGCATTTCACTGTTCGTCGACATGAGAGCGTTGTCAGGCTTCACAGAAGGTTCAGATACCACTAGGGTCTCCGCAAAGGAGGTCTCTTCCTCTTTATGCTATCAAAATGCATAATGTTTTTGATGATATGGTGATCTTCCATTGAAATCGAGATTTTGGTCTTTTCTCATCAATATCTCGAGAAAGGACGTTTCGAAAGAATTAAATTAGATAAATCTAGTTACCAACATGTACAAGAACAGAAAACAAAGGAAAATTCTCTTGCACCAAACACCCAGAACGCGGAAGGACCTTATCAGAAGGGATCAGCATGGTTTCTCTGCTTCTGACCTTCCTTATCGTTAGCGATAGGCTCGGCCTTGGGCTTGCGTATTCCCTTCATCTTTTCTGTTAGTCCAGAAACACTGAATTTGTTGACTCGGAACAGCCAGTAAAGGAATACAGCGGCGAAAATGTTGAATCCAACGTATGCCCAGAAGATACCAAAGTTGCGCCAGACCTGGCTGTAGTAGATATTGGTGCCAGCGAGGAATTGGTCTGCATCACTGAGTGCACAGTATGCGCAATTGGCATTGGCGTTAGGGTTCTGGAGGTAGCCGGGTGCGGCTTCGAGGTATGCAGCCATGTATTGTCCGCAGGTCTGGCCAGCAGGGGGCTGGAAGACACTGGTCTCCACGTCACTGCAGACGATTCTCTTTCCGTGCAGCTGTGCTGCGACGATGCCGCCAATCCAGTAGGTGAAGGGGGATACACGGTACATGAAAATCCAGAATCCGGGCAAAGCAGTAGGAGATTGCATGACACCGTTAAAAAGCAACGACATTGCGAATAGCAATGTGACTATGGCTGCTGCCGTTTGTGCATCTGGCATAGCGACAATGCAGAGATGGGCAAATGTGCCAGCGTAGATGAAGAACTCGATCAGGAAAAGAAGGACCATGCCCTGGCGCAAGGAGGGTTGGATACCCTGGACGGCGTAGTAGTAGGAACCAAAGACCAAGACGGCCAAGATGATGTTGTAAGGAATTTCAACAACAATGTTAGCCAGGAGGAAGGCCTTCCAAGAGTATGCTTTGCTGGGTCTCTCGCGGACCTCGTAGAGTGAGCGCTGGTTAACGAAGAGAGGCATGATCTTAAACATTGTGTTAGTGTGATTTTAAGGATACAAATAATAAACTTACCTGTTGAACAAGCGAAGAGAAAATTGTGCAAACCATGAAGGCCGAGAAGATGACGTTTTGAAGTCCTTGAGTCGAAGAGTCGGCCTGATAGAAGGAGAAGCCGATGAACAAGCCAGCAGCAGTACCAAGGGTCCACTTTGCAAGAATGTATTGGGGCATGCGCCAGTACTGCTGGAACACTCTGTGAGTTACCACCGAGATCTGAGAAGTCAATGGCATAGCAAATTCGCTAAGCTCTTCCTTGGTGGGTTCGTGGTCTCGGGCTCTGTGACTAGACTCTTCATGCAGCTTGTCGATCTGAGTCTGAACATCCTTTGCCTCTTGGCTGTTCTTCCACACTTCGTGCCAGTCAGGGCCTTGTCCAGAAGATCCGGCGTTGACGATTTCGAGCATGAATTCAGCAGGGTTTTCGTCGTCCTCACAGTGTCTAGCTCCGTTGGCTTCGAAGTAGTCGAGAAGTGTTCTCGAGTTTTCTCCGATATCACCAAAGTAAACGGTCTTACCACCCTTAGCCAAGAAGAGAAGGCGGTCAAATTCCTGGAATAGGACAGCGCTAGGCTGATGGATGGTACAGAGGACAGCTTGGCCTGCATCAGCAAGCTTGCGAAGGAAGGCGCAGATGGCCCAGGCACTTTGAGAGTCCAGTCCACTTCAACCATTGTTAGCACTAGCTTCTGGAAGAGTTACCGAGTGAAGACTACTTACCTAGTAGGTTCATCGAGGAAGAGGACTTTGTTGGATGTTAGCAAAAACTATTTGGAAATCTACCGAGGACCTAGATACTCACGTAGCTTAGGTTTGGCAGCAAGTTCAACGCCAATGGTCAGGAGCTTGCGCTGCTCAACGTTCAAACCTTCACCAGGAACACCGACGACTGCCTCGGCGAAGTCTTCCATGTCGAGCATCTTGATGACCTCTTCGACGTAGTCGTACTTCTCCTGCTTGGATACCGATTTGGGTTGTCTGAGCATAGCACTGAATCGCAAACTTTCACGAACGGTAGCTGTCTCAAGATGCAAATCTAAGAAGTTATTAGCGACGAATCGAATCGGAAGGTCATGAAGTCTTACCCTGCTGTTGTACGTAACCACAGCCTCTTTGGAAGCTGGCATCGATAGGCTTTCCATTGACCAACATATCACCAGTAATGACACCCATGGTCGTACGCTGAGCAAGAGAATCCAACAGAGTCGTTTTACCAGCACCACTAACACCCATAAGGGCGGTAAGTGTTCCAGGTTTGACGTAGCCGGAAACATGGTCCAGAAGTCTGCGAGGCTCACCCTTGATCTTGATGTCATAGACAACGTCTCTCCAGGTGAAGATGTCCTTTTGAGCAGGAATAGCATCAACCTCACCCTCTGTGTGGTCGTTAGATGCAGTACCTTGAGCTGCTGCTGCTTCTTCGTCATTGTTGCCTTCTTTGACTTGTCCAGTGAGACTAGCGGGCGCATGTCCCTTGCGGAATACAAGGACCTCGGCAGTACTGCTGGTCGAGGAGTTGACTTCAACAGCAACAAAGTACATAATCATGAAACCGATGAGGAATGCAATCATGATTCCGAAATTTCTCCAGACATGAGAGTAGGAGTATTCGTAAGCAGTCTCGATGTAGGCGTCTCCACTGACGACATACTGGCCTGCGACCGCACCAGTTTGTGAGCAGATGAATGTATCACCTTGCATATTAAGATAAGAAGGAACAAGACTAGAGCAGGGGAACTCTCGTCCATGGAATTCGTTTGCGATCAGAATTTCGAATGCATAGTAGATTGGATCTTCAAAATGTGGTTAGCATATAAGTAGCTCGTAATTGTCGTGATATTGGCTTACTCAGATAATGAATCCAGTCAAACCAAGGCTTCATGTAAGGCTGTGGCAACACGTAACCAGTGTAGATAACAAGAGCAAGAACCATCACACCAGCAAGTGTCATTGCTTGAGAAATCGTTTTGGTTACAGCCGCGAGCGTACGGAACACAGCCGACATGATTTGCCCAACCACAAACGTGATCAAGAAGAAGATGAAGAACTGAGACGGCTCACGTCGAAGCCCTGCCAAGAAGTAGAGAATGATGTCGAATACCACGGTAGTGACGAATTTGACTGGTACGTCGCTTACGATACCAGCGATGGCTTCAGTGGCCGGATGATAAAGCGCATATGATTTGTGCTTCTCGACAATAGGACGTTGAGCATAGAGACTGTTGATCTCGTTCATAGCCTGGAGTGCATTGAGTAGAACAGCGAAGAATAGGACGGCTCCTTTTGACATGAAGGAAACAGTGCCGTCCGGAGTACCATAGAAAATTGAACCGATGATGAGAGACATGAAGATATTGACGCCAATAGCTGACGTTGTTGAGGGCAGGTCATTCCAGATACGTTGGTACGAGCGCTTAGTGTTCAGCTTGATCTGCATGGGTACGCTGATCATATATGGTGACTTCAGGCGTGTGTGGTTTGCCTGGAACTCGCCCTTGTTATCTCGGAAGCTTTTCATTGTCTCCTCTCCCGAGACCGATTTTTCGTGTTCCTCAATGCCTTGTAGCATGTCCTTATAGGCCGAAGACTCGAGCCAGAGACGCTCAAAGTCTTCTGATGTACGAGGGACCTTGTTCTCCATGCCCTGTCGAGCTTTGCGTTCGGCTGGGTTGGTAAGCCCAGTAAGGAAATCACCAGTTGTCTGTCGTTGGTCGCATACCCAGCCTTGCTTTTCAAAGAAAGCACGAGCTTTGGATGCTGAGCCATAGTAGATGGTACGGCCCTCATATAGCACAATAGCTTTATCAAACAAATCGTAGATCTGCTGAGAAGCTTGGTAAATAGCGACAGCATGAGCTGAACCACCAAGATTTGCCAGGGTGCGAAGCGAGTTGACGAACTTGAATGCTGTCGCGGAATCAAGACCACGGGTAGAGTTATCCCATGCAGCAAGTGGCGAACCCGTAAGGGCCATCTCGGCAATACTAACACGCTTTCTCTCACCTCCAGACACTCCACGAACGAAATCAGAGCCGACCTTGTTAGACTTGTTAGCGAAGAAATGAATTAGAACATTATAGAGTCTTACCTTGGTATTGTATGTATGACTGAGCCCGAAGATTGCCATAATGACTTTGGCCGTATGCTCAGAGAATTGTTTCCTAGATAATCCACGGATACGATGCGATGGTGTGCGAGTGGAAGCAGCAAACTCCAGGGTTTGACCGACCGTCAAGTGCGGGAAATGCTTGTCCACCTCTTGGTTATACACCACTTCTCCTTTGAACTCTTTCATCATCTGTTTCTGACTGATGCCGTTGTAATGAATTTCAGAGCCTTCATCAATGTGGAGTCCATGGGTTTCGCCACAGAGTGATTTGAGGAAAGTACTGCAGCCCGAGCCTGGGCGGCCGAGGACGATGAGCAATTCACCAGACTTGAGGTTGCCGTTGAAGGTGTGCAGGATTTGCTTTCGCTCGGTGTTGTGCGAGAATAGATTTTTGAGCATGGCCAGAGGCTTCAAAGCGATGCCACCCACTGTGTCCTGGAGTTGAAGAGCTGCACCAGAACCAGAGACCGAAAGGTTCTTCCAGACAATGCCTGCCCTAGTAGCTTTGAGCTCTTCTGCGTCGAAGTCTTTGATGAAAGCCTTCAACCATTTATCCAGACTGAAATCCTTAGAATCAGGATCGATGCCGGCATAACTTGCGTTTGTTTGGGATCGAGTCAATGTAATAAGGTCATTCCTCATAGCCTCTTGGTCCTCTCCAGGAATTTGAATCGGAGCATATGCAACAGTGTCATCGCTGCTACTTCCTGAGCGAGATTTCTCGTTCTCTTCCGCTTCTTCAATGACGTCTGATGAGTTGCGTGATAGCTCCGGTGCAGCGTAAGTTTGCTGTGGTTCATAGCTTTGGAACTGGTAAGGTTGTCCAGCAACAGCATCAGCTGCTATCTGTTGTGTAGTCCTGTACTCCATGTTGACTATGATCACTCAGGGAGTCGGGAGATGTGAAATTGAAGAGGTGCTGGAAGTGAAGAGAATGAGTAGACTAGGAAGCGTTGCGACCTCGTATATATTCAATCAAAGTATTTGGATATGTGCTTTGTTTTTCAAACGGTTCTCATGACGAATGGGCGCTTTAAGAATAGGGCACTTAGACTCCAGAAAGATGTGTGGAACAGATGTACGTAGTCTAGCGCGGACTGTTTGGTTTCAAACGACATCATTCCGATGGTTCCATCTCAACCCCAGGTCACCAAGGAACTCCGGAAGCTCAATGGACGTTCACATAGACTCTCGGCGGCCTTGCTATCCGTCTTCCGTGCCCTTTACACGGCAGCAAAGAGGGCCCGTGAACGTTGTGAGGGCAAAAGTAAAAAGGACAACGCTCCGTGGAGCATCAGTCGGAAGCAGTTCTTACCGGCGAATGGGTACGTGTGGAGAGCAAGGGCAAAGTACTTATTTCGAACTCAGTTAAACGGCATCCAATACAATGCAACGTTACTCAGCTCAACGAAAGCAGCTCTCCCCAGACATACATTGATTTATGGCTCTTGTTTGTGTACGAATTCAAATATCTCTTTAGGTGGCTGATGAACGGAAAGAAGTTCAATTTTGAAGCCGCCAACATCCGAGGCTTCTATACGAGCAAATACGAGGCCTGAAGTCGTCATTCATAACCCTACTGCCCCAGAGATCTTTTTTCAAGGCATTTCTCAGCAAGGAACAATCGCATCCGAGAGTCGTATTCGTATGCTATCTTCATTTCGCATACAGAAGACTCAAGTGGTTGTCGCTCCTTCCTATGTGCACACTGATAGGCTGCTTATGCCAGCTGTATGTTGCCAATCTTTCAACAACGTCAAGATTGGGTTCGCGTGGCTTTTACCAAGACGTGTGGCTTATTATTACCAAGACTCGACGTCACACACATCTACATCCAAGAGATGTCTTCCAGCCTTGACCCTGTCGTTCTTCCTCGATGGTCGGTCGTCCCCGGTCCAAGGGCTGCTCTACCTGCCGTGCCCGTCATCTGAAGTGCGGTATAACAATCAGATCGACAATTGACAATGTGGGCGCCCACTGATGAGACTCATAGACGAGCGACGACCAGTCTGTTCGCGCTGCCTAAAAGACAAGTTCGATTGTGAATTTCGCTCCGACGACTTTCATGTCATTCAATACAGTCCTCCAAGATTGGTTACGCGCGTTCAACCCACATGTTCTATCATGACAGACGATAATGTCTTCATAACCTATCTAAACCATAAGTTGTTCTCGGATCATGACACGCGCGTCAGGTGGATCGGCTTCAATGCCATGGCTCAACCACAGACCTTGTCTTGGAAGTGCCTGCTTGCGCTATCAAAATCATTCTATGGTCGTGTGCAGCACGAATTGAATGCGACACGACATGGAATCACTTTATATGGCCAATGCCTTGGAATCATCAACAAAGGTTTGTCGAATATGGAGGAGTACTCAACGACCGATATGCTTCTATCGATCATGATCATGGGATTTTACGAGGTAAGACACGATCTGATTCTTCTCTGAGTTCCATCTGACCATGACAGATGATGCTTTGTACTAGCCATGATGCATGGATCCGTCATGGACAGGGCATATCAACATTGTTCCAGATGCAAGGGCCAGGGCTGTGCAAGAACAAGAACATGTTCGAGCTTTTCCGCAGCAACAGATTTCTCATCATACTCTCCTCGCTGGCCAACAGACGATCTACTTTTCTCTCGGAGAAATCATGGAAAACGATACCGTGGCAACGGCAAGATCTAGCAAAAGACAGCATGGATACTCTTCACGACATAATGGCCGATATACCTGCTCTCAGAAGCAGACTTTTTGCATTGCAAGACTCGGTCGAGACAAACGAGATCAAGGCAGCTATGTATTACGACCTGGCGGAAGAGGCTCTCACTGTGCTCGCTCAACTTCTAGAATGGCGAAGGAGCTGGGATGCCTCGCCAGGAGGTCAGCTTGTCAGTATCTCTGCAACCGAGGAACAGCCAGAAAACTGGACACTGCACTTTACTAGCCTTCACGCAGCGAACTCCTGCTCTCATTACGACGCTTCACTGATATTAGTGTTGGAAACCATTATCTTATCTGCTCAACCTGGACAGCTTTATCCTGGGGTCGCAGCAACGCTGTTTGAGAAAGCACGTCAAGCAGCAATGGAAATATGTGCAAGCCTTGACTTCCAACTACGGAACTCTCACGCGAGGCTTGGTCAACTCTTTGTTCTCTGGCCATTGCGAGAAGCTGAGAAGATATTGGGCAATGGTAGTCCTGCGGAACAGTCTCTTTTGGAGAGACAGAAGCAAAAGGTAGCCACCGGTCAAAACTTCTGGGAGATTGCGAAATCTACTTTTGGAAAGTATGGCTGAGATATATTTATTATGCGCGTAGCTTGGGCTCATTCAACTTCGTATACAACACCCCCGCAATAATCATGATTCGTCAATATGCTCTACGATTGCAAGTTTGTATGCTGGAGTTTATAGGCTGTATCGACATGGATCAATGAGCTTGTGTAATACAGGCGCTGTGTTATAAGTGGTTTCCAGTAAATCCCTTGATTTGATGGACTCAGACCTCAAGACACAACAACATGGACTGATCGGTTCGCACTGCCCACAGAGCTACTGATTCATCTTCAGAAGTGCTATGTTACAGACTAGAGACACTTTATGCTATGTTCAATTACATAAATACGTTGCAAGGATAAAGACAGGGTTGCTAATGCAGCAATGGAGAATCTCGCCACTACTGCACGCGAGAATATGACAATCGGAGACCTCACTTTTGAGGCTATCCTACGTCCGCAGATATAACAGCAAAGGAAGCTTGATGGCCAGCCTCAAATATCCTTCTCATCATGAAAAGAAATATCCGTCGTGTCTTGACAAAGAAGGATTGTTCACACTGAAGTGAAGCAAAAGAACCAATCGAAACTCTTCCACCGCGAAATGCTCCGAAAGCGGGAAAGATCTGCACGTCCGAATCGAGGCTTGTCGGACTATACTTGATTTGGATCATTTCACGGTGCACAGTATCTGAGAGGTTGATATATCATGGCTGTACAAGATTGAGACTCTTCAAACTGCCTTGGGTCATGGAAATATATATAGCTTTGATTGTCCCTAGGGGTCTTGTTTTCTTCTCCAAACAGTCCACCTTTTCTCTTTGTATCGACTCGTTGCAACTGCTGGCTCATATTTCTACTGTGCAAATCGTTGAAGATGGCTCAATATTACTCTGTCCCTGGCCAATATCCCTCACGAGAAGAACACTACTCAATACCACAAACTGGTTATTGGCAACCTCTCCATTCACCAATGTCTCCACCACCATACCCTGGTGACTACCAAGGATATGTTCCTATGCCAATTGAACCCAAGAGCGGCTATGACACAGAAACACCAATGCAACATTCTCAGGTCTTCCCCGAAGTTTCTTACCAACAGCCAATAGCAATCCAACAATCACCCTCACACCAGCGTCGCCATCAACCGATTGTGATCCCCCAAACCGCTCCAGGCGGCAACAACCCCTTCACCCGCGCCTATAGCCCTACTCTGTCCTCCCACAACATCTCCCTCACCACTTTCCTCGCCTTCCTCGATACTCTGAACGTCTGTCTTGCCAACACACCACCCCTCCAAGTCCTCGATCTCGCCGGCGGGATGGTAGGAATGGTACCTCACCACATTCCAGCCCTAATAGGATCCAGCCTTCAAGCAACTGCCAAAATCGCTGGTGCTGTAACATCTAAAACGCGAGTTGCGCAGTTGCTC
Organism: Aureobasidium sp. Y128-05A; assembly: GCA_037042735.1. Classification (NCBI taxonomy): domain Eukaryota; kingdom Fungi; phylum Ascomycota; class Dothideomycetes; order Dothideales; family Saccotheciaceae; genus Aureobasidium; species Aureobasidium sp. Y128-05A. The sequence goes on from JAXQKC010000098.1 coordinate 117,719, forward strand.
AAGCGTGCGAATGACGAGATATTCGCACCTCGAGGACTAAAAGTGGAGATTGTGAATACAGAAACATTGAAGCAGAAATTGGGTCTCGATGGCAGTAAACCTTTGTTAGGCGAGCTGGATGAACAGGGCTTGGAGATGAGTGTCAGAGACAGAAGACTACAAGCTTTGGCACCCTATACCGCAGCTTTGGACTTCAATGTTCCCGAACCAGCAAGACAGGAAAATGCGATTGATAGATTGAGTGCCTCGCAGCTGAAGCGGCAGATGGCAAAGTCCGAGGAAAAGGCCATAGAAGCGAGAAAAAGGGAAAACGAAAAGAAGAATAAGAGGACTGAAAAGGAAGGTAAAAAGGCAGAGAAGGATAGAAAGAGAGGCAAGGAAAGAAGGGAGAAAAGGGAAAAAGATGATAAGGAGAGTAAGGCTGCTGAGAAGCTTTTGTGGCTGTTTATTGCGCAGGTGTGAGATTGATCCTAGTATTCGTGTACCTGTTTCATTGTTTCATTGTTCCGTATGGGAATCATCCGAGCTTGATGTTCAAATCTACAATTCAACTGATAATCAACACCAGCATACGACTCTGTTCTGCAACGTGAAGAGGAACCAAAATGAATAAGAAACCTAACTTTTGTAATGGTGAAAAGACGTGCTCATGAGCTCATCAAAGGGGTATCTACAAATACCATATGCAAGAAGCTGGTAGTCAAGAAGGCAGTAATCTATATATACACAATCATCCAGTCAATCTAACCGGACAGGAACTTGTATGGGTTCATGATGCCCTTCTGTAACGATTGTTAGTATACTTTTGTATGAGGCGTGAGCAGCTGCGAGACTTACAGGGTCATAAAGATCCTTGATCTGGCGCATAAGCTTGATCATGGTCTCGTCACGGCTGTAACCGATGAAAGGTGCCTTGGCAATACCCAGACCGTGCTCAGCACTGATACTGCCACTGCGCTTAGCAACCCACTCATAGACGAAAGGCTCAAGCTCCTTCTCGACAGCTTTGTCGTAGCGGCGCACAGGCACGTTCAGGTGAAGGTTGGCATCACCCATGTGACCGTAACCAACGACATCAACGACAGGGAAGTCATTACTGTCGCCGATCAGACCGGCCTTCTCCATCTTCGCGCGGGTCTCTTCGACCAAAGCGTACATCTCGCTGATGGGGATCGACAAGTCGTACTTGTAGACACCACCCCAGTGACCGAGATGCTCGGGCACACCTTCTCTACATCCCCAGAGCTCACGGCTTTGAGTTTGATCCTGAGCAACGACACCGTCGCTGACAATTTCCTCACCCATGACGTGCTCAAGGAAGCTCTCGAGCTTCTCTTGGTCATGATCACTGTTGCTGCCAGAAGTCTCGACAAGGCAGTAGAAGGGGTGCTCGCTCTCAAGGGGTAGGCCGTTACCGCTGGCACTTCTGTAGAGGTTTTGACTACGGCCGTCCATAAGTTCGAAAGCAGAAAGAATCTCACCAAGCATGCCCTTTGCCTCGGAGAAAGCCTGTTGAACTTTCTCGAAAGATTCGAGACCAAAGTATGCGACGTTGGTAGCCTGACTGCGTTGAGGGCAGAGAATAGAGATGGCGGTGATCATACCAATAGTACCTTCAGCACCGATGAACAATTGCTTGATGTCGTATCCAGTGTTATCCTTACGCAGCTTAGACAGGTTGTTGATGATAGTGCCATCAGGAAGGACAGCCTCAATACCGAGGACATTGCCGTGCATGCTACCATAACGCAAGAGACGAAGACCACCAGCATTGGTTGCTACATTGCCACCAATCTGGCACGAGCCCTTTGCACCCAGATCCAGAGGGAAGATGTGCTTTCTCTCAGCGAGGTAGTTGTCGGCGACCTCAAGAATGACACCGGCGTCTGCGACCAGGATACCCGAGACGTCATCGAAGCTGCGGATCTGGTTCATGCGGGCCAAGTTGACAACAATTTCGTCAAAGACAGGAACACTGCCGCCAACGAGACCAGTGTTACCGCCTTGAGGAACAACAGCCAGCATGTTGTCATTGCAGTACTTCAGAATCTTGCTAACCTCCTCGGTGCTTCCAGGCTTGACGACCAGCTTAGTGTGACCCTTGTACTTGCGCATCCAGTCGGCATTGTAAGGCTCAATATCTTCGGAAGCATCCTTGGAAACACCATCGAGGACGGCAGACTCGTTGCCTAGCAAATCCTTGAACCATTGGACGTGCTCGGTGGTAAGCTCGGCAAATTTGGGATCCCTCTTGAGATCGGGGTATGATTCTGAGGTGTATTTAATTCTTCGTGCAGGAGCCTCGGGGCCCTTTGCTCCAGTGTCGGGGTGAGGTTGGTGGGGTTCTGATGAGGCAGAGGTGGTGGGCTCGTTCTTGGAGCTCTCGAAGCGTCTTTGACCGGCAAAGACAGCGCGGGGAGCAGTGCGGGCGATGGCGGCACGATTGAAGGCGAAGTTGGCAGCCCTGATCTGGCGCAATGCCGGCACGCAGCGGTGGAGAGGTGCCATTGTAACAATTGAATGTATGGCTGTGGCGGAAAAGTGTTGCTGATTAAAAGGAGGTACTTGTAGAGCTCGAGGAATAAAGAAACAAAAAATGTATTTCAGAGAGTCATGGCGGCATCATCTTCGCCGCAATCGCTGCAAGTCGACGGTCGGCATGATGGAGCTCCGGCTTGTGCCGCCGCTGTGGTCCAGCGCGAAGCTCCCGCAAGCTGCAGTCTACGCCCTCCAACTGGCCTGGATCTTGCCCTCTATACAGCTGTGTGAACCATTTTCATCTCTTCCGACGCCTCTTTGTTCCACTCGCCATCCTCATCTCCTTGATCTCCCGTCACCACACATACAACATACACCATGGCCAGCGGTTACGATCGAGCTCTGTCCGGTATGCGATGACGCCAGTCCATCCGCCATCCAAACATCCAAATACTCACTGTCTATCCAGTCTTCAGTCCCGACGGACACGTCTTCCAGGTCGAATATGCTCTCGAAGCTGTCAAGCGCGGTACGTTGTCGTCCCGTTCCTCTTGACTCCTGTTCAGTACTGATTGCCTCTCAGGAACTTGCGCCGTCGGTGTCAAAGGTGACAAGATCGTCGTTCTGGGCTGCGAGAAGCGTAGTGCCATGAAGCTGCAAGATACTCGCATCACTCCCTCAAAGATTGGTCTCATCGACAACCACGTCTGCCTCGCCTTCGCCGGTTTGAACGCCGATGCTCGTATCCTTGTCGACAAGGCCCGTCTGGAAGCTCAAAGCCACCGTCTGACCGTCGAAGATCCCGTTTCCATCGAGTACATCACAAAGCACGTCGCCCAGGTCCAACAACGCTACACCCAATCTGGTGGTGTTCGTCCTTTTGGTATCAGCACTCTTATTGTCGGCTTCGACCCCAACAGCACAGAAGCTAGACTCTTCTACACTGAGCCTAGTGGTATCTACTCTGCATGGTTCGTCTGACTCCGTCGTCACTGCCTTAAAATATTCCTGCTAACAATTCACAACAGGAAGGCAAACGCCATCGGCCGCTCATCCAAGACTGTGCGCGAATTCCTCGAGAGAAACCACAAGGACGGAATGGATCGCGAAGAGACAATCAAACTCACTGTCAAGTCATTGCTCGAGGTCGTGCAAACAGGTGCAAAGAACATCGAGATTGCCGTCATGGAACCCGGCAAGCCTTTGGAGATGCTCAAGGTCGAGGACATTGAGAAGTACGTCGAGAGCATAAACAGCGAAAAGCAGGACGAGGCAAACACAAGAAGAGGTCCCCGTGCAGGAGGTCAGGTTGGCGGTGCCGGAGCACAGGGCAGTACAACAGGCCCTGCGGTAGGCACTGAAGCCGTGCTGGCAAGCAGACCGGCTGGCGACGGTGGCAACGCACCCACAGAGTAGATACGACTTGCATTCGGGGACATAAGCATTGGCGTTCAGGGCAAATCAAGATATCATGGCTGCATGATGAGGCAAGGCAATGAAAAGATTTAATACATGACTGATGTTTGATGATTCGTGAATTCGTTCTTCTATCCTGGCTTGATGTCTAAGCCGAGTGGTATATGCAAGAGGAGCCCCAGTTTTGAGCGTGTCCGGATCAGTCTTGGGAAAAATCAAGTAGGCGTAGTTTAACCCAGTCTCTCACTGGCTTCTTTCAGGTTCCAGATGGTCCGCTGTTCTTCCTCGCGCACACGATCGTCCTTGACGAAACGAGCGTCCTTTCTGACATCCTCACTCTCGACCTGCAGTCTGGCTTGTGGCGTCTTTGCTTCGAGGACAAAGTGGTTGTCGCAGTGCGGGCAGTATTCGTCGCTCTCCTCAAACTCCTGAACGTCCTTGCGGAAAGCCTTTTTACACTTTTTGCAGGCGAAGACCATTTCGAGGGTGGGCTTGAGGTTGTGTGTTTCGGACTCAGCGTGACATTCTGCGCAGTCGAACCATTTGCGGCCTGTTATTGCGCCGTGTTAGTGATGCGATTGCGACAAGGCGGAGGTGGTGCGGAGCGACTTGCAGCAGGGAGAGCGGATCGAAACCTGGGCGTTGAGGATGTGTTTGCTGTGACATGTTAGATTAAGGTCCACGTATGCGCGAGACTGCACCTACCACATGGTGATTCGCTGAAGATATACTAGAATGGGTGTGAGAAAAGTGGACGCTGCCGGCAGCACAAGACGGAGATTGAGACAATTGTGATTATACGGCGTTTTGGAGTCAGTCGGACATATAATAAGCTTTTGGCAATCAGGGCACGAGCCTACGGAAGGCGCTCAGAAATCTGGGGAGAGCAGGCCAGCAAGGGCAAGAGCACGCGAAGCTAAGGGCAAGGACACGCGTGGCTATGCATACCGACGCTTCTGAATTATGACCAGCCAGAGAGCCAGCTTGCGACATTGAAGCCTGCCAACCCACCAAATCTTACTCGACATATCCATATACGACCTCTCCGTCTCCCGCTCCTACCATCCTACTCTGTCGCGACACCCTGCTGGCCTTCTATATCCGTCCATCTCACCACGCGCATACCTCCTGCATATCCGCTCCGCTTGAGCCCGCAGCTGCCGGATCCAGCTTGTTGACGGCGCATACTCTCGGCCATACCACAACCTACTGCCCCTCCCGAAAGCCAGGATCAGCGCCGCCATTGACCCATCATCATCCCGGCCGCCATGGCCAACGACGACCAGGCCACGGACGAGTCGTCCATCAAGCCTGTGTCGTCGCTGCGCTCGCGCTTTGAAAACTTGACCACAAATCCCCCTCCGCTGCAACCTACGCCGTCTTCCAACCTGCGCAGATCCCTCGACCTTCCACGCCCACTCTTATGCGCAGATGCCGTGCCTGACAGCACATCCCAAGGACCGAAAAAAGCGAAGCCTCCTCCGCCCAAACCACGACCCATGTCGACAGCATACCCTTTGACTCCTCGTCACTCCCCTCCTACTGTCAGCGTACAGTCGCCTGCGTCGCCGCCTAGAAAGCTCGATGTTCGCGTCACCAATGCGACTCCCTCAAAGTCTCCTCCCACTTCGGCCTTGTCTACCCCAGGCTCCGCCAATGCTTCTCCAGCAGGCTCTATCCGCCATTTCCGCTCTCCAAGCCGGGTAACGACTCCTGCGCTAGAGGCTCGCATGTCAGCTTTCCTACAGGCCTCGCAGTCTTCTGAAACACTGCCCGAGAGCAGACCTCAGTCTCAATCAAATGGCGAACACAGGCCGAAAAGCCCCAATTTTGGAGGCCCTCCGCCTGTGAATCGCGCCGGGAAACCAAAGCTCGGTGGCCTTGTCTCAGGAAGCGTCGAGAGTTTGACACCAATGATTCCGTCCAAGACTGGGAACAGTCAAATATCACCCTTCGGTACGCCTCCGAGCAGTTCAGAAAGTACTCCGCACGCCGAGCAAGTCGCTCCTTCTGTACCCCTCGACTCGAAACCTAGGAATCATTCCGCATCACACGGCTATTTTGCTGGCGTGATGGCTCCCAGAAACGCCCCAATCCAACCTCGGAATCCTTCTCCAAAACCCTTGAGCCGCTCATATGATTCCTCATCTTTCCAATCCTCTCGCCTCCAGAAGATACCTCAGAGAGCCCCAATTCCAGTGCAAGATGGGTCTCACGATGAAGATACGCCAGTGCTGCCTCCTCGACCCGAGCGTGAACTGCATTCTGGACGTACCAGTCCTACTCGCTTCAACAACAAAATTCCTGCTCGTCAATCTCTAGATCTGCCGCGTCGGACGAGTGCAGTTGCTGCTAATACGGACAGTACCATGATGCCACCTCCACGTCGTACTCAACCGCCTTCGCTGCAAACATCTGCCTCTGCTTTGACACAGGGCTTTGACAGAAGGCATTCGGTCACACCTGTTGCGACCCCTGCAAGTAGCAAACCACAACCTCCCGCCATTCCTGCACCTCGGCGCTCAGTAGATACTCGTCGAGAAGAGCTCAGAAGCATTCCTTCCACCCCAATGTTGACACAACACGCTGATGACTTTGAGGATCCTCCTGTCAATTATCCTGGCGGTAATCCTCAAGACTTTCCAGATGCATCGCAAGCAAATAGGCGCCCTCCAAGATTCAGAACTCGGCCCTGGGAAATCCATACAGGGTACGATACGCGCACTTTTGCAGTCTGTGGAGATATGGTGTGCACGACAGGCTACATTACGCGTGTGTGGAGTCTGCGCACTGGCGAATCATGTTTGACCCTATCCCATGGCGATAATGTCAAGGTAACTGCACTAGCCTTTGCGCCTACAGCGAATGCGGAGAACGAAGGGCAACGACTCTGGCTTGGAACAAACATTGGCGAAATCCATGAAGTCGACATTCCTAGTCAATCTATCGTGTACACCAAGACTAATGCGCATCCTCGGCGAGAAATCATCAAAATTTACCGCCATGCCTCTGAACTATGGTCCTTGGATGACGATGGCAAGCTCAATGTGTGGTCGCCTGGTTCCGCAGGTATGCCCAGCCTAAATACAGTACCTACGACCTTCAGAGCTCTTCGCGGTCACTCCAGTTCAGTCATCGTTGGTGGTCATCTTTGGCTTGCTGCAGGCAAAGAGATAAGGGTTTTCAAACCAAGTGCACCTACAGAGGCTGCCTTCAACGTCTTGCAAAAGCCACTGACAGTGGAAGGTGCGGGCGATATAACCGCTGGAGCTATCATACCTAGCAAGCCGGACTTGGTCTACTTTGGTCATGCTGATGGCAAGGTTTCGGTCTTCCAACATCGCGACTTCAAATGTCTTGGTGTGTTCAGCATCAGCCCTTACAAGATCAGCTCTCTAGCAGGAGCCGGAGATTACCTCTGGGCGGGCTACACTGCTGGCACTATATTTGTCTACGACACATCAACTTCGCCCTGGCGGGTCATGAAGGATTGGATAGCTCATGACAATCCGATCTGTAGCATCATCACAGATACGCAGAGTATCTGGAAAATGGACAATCGTCTGCAAGTTGTCAGTCTCGGCCTCGACAATGCCATCAGACTTTGGGATGGCATGCTTCGTGAGGACTGGCTGGAGACCAAAATGCAACAGAATGACAACGAGTTCTGTTCTTTCGAGGAAATTACCGCCGGAGTACTTACATGGAATGCTGGCGCTTCTAAACCCAATCATCTTAAAGGTAGCGAAAAAGACGCTGCCTTCTTCAGAGACTACTTTTCCTCGCAAAATCCTCCAGATATTCTTGTTTTTGGCTTCCAAGAATTGGTCGACCTGGAGAACAAGAAAGTCACAGCTAGTAAGTATACTTCGGCCAGATCCTGCTTAATGACAAGCACTGACCATTCAACAGAGAGCTTCTTCAAAAGTAGAAAAAAGGATCCTACTGAGCAAGAGCATATGTCGCACCAGTACAGGGCCTGGCGAGATCATCTTACTAGATGTATTGAAGATTTCATGCCGGCTGATCAAGGGTACGCCCTTCTACACACATCGAGCATGGTCGGTCTATTTAGCTGCGTGTTTGTCAAGACATCGCTCCGAGGCCGTATCAAACAGGTACACACTGCAGAAGTCAAGCGAGGTATGGGCGGTCTGCACGGAAACAAGGTAGGTCACACCCGCCACCACAATTTTCCATGTTCTGATTGATTTGCCAGGGTGCATTAATCATCCGTATGATTCTTGACGACAGTTCAGTCTGTTTGGTGAATTGCCATCTTGCTGCCGGCCAGACTCAAACGCTTCACCGTAACAACGATGTTGCCGCCATCCTTGAGGCCGAATGTCTCCCAGTAGCAGCTGTGAGTAGTACGGCTGGTACTTTTGTAGGTGGAGGCGACGGCAGCATGATCTTAGACCATGAGATTTGTATTCTCAATGGAGATCTCAACTATCGCATTGATGCGATGCCACGAGACACGGTAGTACGTGCTGTCAATGACAGAAACTTGGCAAAGTTGCTCGAACGCGACCAACTGCTGCTTTCACGCAGGAAGAACCCAGCGTTTAGACTACGCGTGTTCCAGGAAATGCCCATCACGTTTGCACCTACGTACAAGTACAATGTGGGTACCGACGAGTATGACACGAGTGAGAAGAAGCGGGCTCCAGCATGGTGCGACAGAGTACTCTATCGAGGCTTAGGCAGGGTCAAATGCGAGGACTACAGACGATGGGAAGTCAGGGTCAGCGATCATCGGCCAGTTAGCGCACGATTGAAGATCCGCATCAAGAAGGTCGACGAACAACGACGGGTCGCGGCGTGGAGCCGACGGGAGAAGGAGTTTGAGAAGTACAGTGAACGGATCGCTGGCGAGGCCAAGTAAGTTGTCTTTGAATTATTGATGTCGCGTGAGCACTATTAAATGCTGACATTTCTTAACAGGCTGGACTACCTGACAAACATCCTGGGATTGCCTCGAAAAGAGGCTCTGAATCTGCTGAAGGGATGATAATAATAATACGGATTGAAAAGGGAGGCTGAAAAACAAGCGTGTACCTCAAGCCTCCATCATCACACACTAGTAATCTTGATTATCGATCGGTGCCCCTCCGATATCTCCACAGTTTCTGTTCTGGCAGGATTCGATAGGAAACGCATGCGATTACCTTATCCAGCATATCCATAAACCACAAGTACAGGACATATCTCTAAGAAGGATTCTCTTGCAGTTCGTGATGAACAGTTGTTGCTACGTATACAGGTTGCAGTCCGTGATGAAAATCGGTTCAGCATGGTCACCGTCACCAGCTCTACATTATGCTTAATCAAAACAAGTGCATTTCGGAAGACTTCTGCTGTATAAGAGAACCCCACAAGTTTCCTAGCAAGACCCGTTTCTGTCGTATTGTAGCTGTCATGCATCTGAGATGGAGCTTAAGCACGGGACAATGACATCACGTACATCGCGTGTCATAGTAAATTCGACAGCATTTTATCATGCGCAGTTATCGTTTGTTTTCTGCATCCCTTTATCTACTTCTCTGATTTCCTTCGATGTCCGCAAGACCCTTTACTTCCTTTTCTCTCAAGACATTGTCAAGAGTCGGCTTTCAAACAGCGTCTCACCACACAAGAACTACTACACCCCTCTTCACCCGCGTTTCAGCCCCGCGTATTGCACCGACCGTCGCCAGACAGTCGATCCGTTTCTCAAGCAGTTTCCAAGACGAAAAGCAACTCATGGATGCCAAGGAAGCCAGAGGCGAGAAGCCTGAGAAGCCAGTTGAGGATTGGCAGAAGCGTGCACCTTACAAGATCCACGAGCCCAATGAGCACTTCAAGGCCAGATACGAGGCCAGCTGCCACTGTGGCAAGGTCAAGTACCAACTGAGCAGAGAAGAGCCTCTCGACTCCAAGCTGTGCCACTGCACCACTTGCCAGACCCAACACGGTATGTCGTTATGTCTCTACATGATAAATGATCATTGCTGACATACATTCCAGCTGCACCTTTCCAATGGGCCGCCATTTTCCACAAGGAGGACATCAACTTCACTAATGGACATCATGATCTCGAGTGGTACGACCCTAGCGAGAAGTCAATCGAGCACAAGCTTCCATGCAAGGTTCGCTGCTCCTTCTGCCACAGTCCCATCATGGATGAGGGCAGAAACATGATTCTACTCTTCCCCAGCTTGGTCCACCTCAAGAACGACGAGGACAAGGCCAACTTCAAGCCCAGGTACGCAATCTTCTGACGCCTTGTTTCCTTGATCATCATTCTAACGTCATACCCAGATGCCACATGTTCTACGGCCAGCGTGTCATGGACATTCCCGATGGTCTACCCAAGTGGTCTGGTCTCAACGACACTAGCGACCTGATTGAGGACAGCCCCCCAGACCTTGTCCGCGAGCACGAGAGAAAGCGTGAGGCCGAGAGAAAGGAGAAGTTCGACAAGGGCGAGAACAAATAAGCAGGTCACACGACGGCTTGTCTCTGTCCCTATGATGTTATGAAAAAGCAAACAGTACATGCTACTATTACAGACGATGAAGAGGAATGCCACACTCAGATTGTGGCCTTCCTGATAGTTGGAACGAAGAGACTTGGCCCTCTAGATGAAGAAGTTGGTACGATCAGAAATGAATCAAATGAAGCCTTCGTGCATTCACAACGACCCTTCTTCACACATATTTCTCTTGTGCTTGACACTTCTATGCTGTCCTTTCCTTTGACAATGTCCCTTATTCGTGCTAGTCTTCTGCTACTCATGAATCTTCGATGCTTAGGTGTTGGCCACCTTTTCTCCATGTATTCTGATATGACTTTATGCTTGCTTCTCTTTGAGGATGTGTTTCTTGTATTTCCTTGTTGATTATGCTTAAGATCTGTGTGTTCCTCTGTGTACACAGACTAACATTACCTATTTGTGTCTATACCTTCCTGCTTTGAGTGCTGTTCTTAAGTATCGAATCTTGAACGATTGAACAGTAGTGATACGCAGCACCCTCCAGTCTACAGCGTCGAATATTCCTCTCAGAAGCATTCATATTGACTTTCTCCGTTGCTTGAGGTGCTTCACATCGCTCTACCGACTTTGATGGGTGGGTCCGCCGAGTTTCGTGGCAAGACCGCCAACTTTTTGACCAAGTCGTTTTGGCGCGCCTATCACCCGGTCACTTTCTTCTGAGACTTCTTCTACCACCACTCTTGACGGTATACTCCTACGCGACAGCCAATCTACACATTGGATGGTTTATGTTCCTTCTCTTAAGTTTGTTACACTCCATTGATCCTTGCTGCCGTCGCATTGGCGGTAAAGAGGACTTTTCTTGCCTTTGAATCATCCTAGGCGTCAGACCGACGCATTCGTTGACCGTCACACAAGTCCATTATCTTGACGAGGTCCATCCTGCCTTACACCTTTTCGTGGTTAGTATTCCTCCATTACCTTTCCTTTCATCAACCTCACCTTCGTCGTGCATTACCCTGTATCATAGTCACTATAGCTCGTCGATGGCAGCTGTAGTGTCACTGCCACCCGAAGCAATCCACTTACCTTGATCCAGGACTCTAGCTTTCGACAATTCAAACGTTCGTCGCTCCTTTTTCAAAGTCAGTAATCCTTATATCTCCTACCCTCACCTCCTCTAGGCTTGGTGACTGCCTCATGCTGTATGAGCTGTAGCCCTTCGGCGATCACCTCGTTCCTGCCAAAGCTCATCTCCGAGGCGAGACACTTACCTTTACCCAGATCTCGAGCATCCTCTCGCAACTCATCCAGCCACCTTTGTCAAAGATCTCTTCACCCGAGAGCAGTTCTCTTGATATATATCAGGTAAGTCAGCTCAACTTGGGCCATTACCTTATGCGGAAAGCGCCGGCGCCAATCGGTCTTGCCAATTTGCGCGCGTTCTCCAATTTACCAAGCATCCCCACACTCCAACGCGTCCTCCTCAGTACCCTCAAGCAACGCGGGTGACACAAAAAAGTATGCCGTGACAAGCTGACCGATTTGGCCGTAGACTCCCATCGGCCCCGGACCCAAGGACATGCCATCATGGGTGCTTCGAAGCGCAAGAGCCGCCAACTGAGCGAGCCGGTCGAAGAGCCTTTCTATTCTATCCGCGGCATTCTCCAGGAGAACAATACGCAATATCTTGTCGACTGGGAGGATATTGACGACCAGAAGTTTGAACCGACCTGGGAACCCAAGGACAACGTTACCGAGGCCGCAGTTCAGGAATGGGAAGACAAGAAAAAGGAGCAAGCATTGAACAAGGAAAGACAGCGAAAGCGAAAGAGCACGAACCTTGCTTCCTCACCTCGCGAGGTCATTCAGATCGATGATGACGACGAGCAGCCTGAGAATGACAAGCAACCTTCGAAGACCATAACTCCTTCTGGCTCGAAGGCTCGAATCCGCCTCAAGCATTCAACAAAGCGACCCGATGCTGCTGTTGAGGTCACACCACCTGCAAAGAAATTGTCCGTGGCTCCGAAGAGGAAACCAGGAAGACCACGAAAATCCGCATCTAAGCTTCCGGACATGCAATTGAGAGAAGACGGTGACGACGAAGACGGGATGGTCTCCAAGCTCCCTCCACGATCTCGCGGCCGACCTAGAAAGTCGCTCCCTGGTCCTGATATCGTTCGCAAGGCAAAAGAGCAGGAAGATAATGGTGAAGACACAGACCAGCAATCTGCGAGACTTGGTAGGTCGTACAAGTCAAGTCCTCTGCAGCAGAGAACAGGCCGCACTTCTGATCAACGTCACAAGCGTCCTGGTCGTACCTCTGATAAGGTCGTCAATCTTTCTTCAGACGACGACGACGATGATGATGTTCCTCTCAGACATCTGCCCATGAAACGTAAGCGCCCCCTTTCTTCTGACGACGAAGTACAACACGCCGAGGAGAGAGCTCAACCTACCTCTGCTAAGAAGAGAGGTAGGCCGAGAAAGATGCCTCGCCCAAACAACACTATGCCGATCCCCACGACTCCAACTGTTGTATCTCGCCCTGAAGAGGTTAGCATGGCCGAGATTGAAGATAGTGAAATGTACGATGCAGCTGCTGCACAATTGCAACGCGAGACGCGATCTGCCCATAAGCGGTCACCTACCCGACAACCTTTGCCCAGACAAGAACAATCGCCGGAGTTTGACGAGCAATTTAGTGACTTTCGCTCGTCACAAATTCTCATAGGCACACAACCAGAGCCTCCTCGTGTCGAAGAGCAGACCAATACCAGTCTCGAAGAGTTTACCGACTCTCAGCCTGTGGTAGACGCTGCTGCTGCGTCGAGCCTTTCTGCAAAGAATTCCCCTTACGAACCAGGAGCCACTTCTGGTTCTACTTTTGTCAACAGCACGGTTAACAGCTCGTCAAGTGTTCACACACACCCGAATCCACTGGCACGTCGGTTTGGTACCGACGCTGTGATCCCTGACTCACAGAGTCATCTTGACGCGAGCAGTGTGCACTTGTCAGAGCAACGCATCGTTGCAGAACAACCGACGGACAACCAGATGGAGACTTTCGAGGACGCTACCACGGAGAGCCAGGTTGTCGTTGAGCAAGCAGACACCCACCAGGTGGCTAGCCACGAACAGCCTGTTCCTGAGAGCAGTATGGCACAGGTAAGATCTATTCATCAACCTATCCACAACGATCTATCTTTCACTATTTTGACATGTTATCTAATCCATCTCATCGCGTTGCGGACGCGATATGGCGCGTTATGATTGGCTCGGCTAACTTGCCCCTACAGACACCTGAGGATGCCCCACAGTCGGACGTCGGTGCACCTGCAACTGAACCATCACTTGAACTATCAACAGGAAACAAGATCGCTACAGAGGCAGCATCAAGTCCTGTTGTCCAAGGCATTGCTGAACACGTTTCTACGCGTTCCCCATCACCAGCATCTCTAGGCGCTGTGCGCTCAAGCTCCACTTCATCTGCACCACCAACGGAGGCTGCCGATAAATCAACTCAATCGCAGTCGCAGTCGGAGACAAACCACCAATCACCGACCAAACCTCAGGCACAAGACGAGGCACCATCTAATACACACTCGCCTTCTGCACCCAACCAGGAGCCTGACCAAAACAATTTATCTGTTCAGACCCAAGCAACCAACCAGCCAAGTCACGTGGAACAAGCCGCTCAGCAGACTTCCTTCCAAGTCCAACAACCACCTATCCAGCAAATTCCACCATTCGAATTTGCTCAGAGTTCTGCTGAGGAAATTACAACTTCTCCGCTTGCATTCAATACTCAAATTCAGCCTGCTCATCAAGCACCTGCTCAGCCTGAGTCTGTCCAAGAAGTATCATTTCAATCGAGCCCTATCGCATCACCACCGTCCAATCTTCCCAACACAATCGGTGCATCTGCTCCTTCGCCCATCAAGAGCTTGTCCGATCCTGAGCTCAGTGGCGTGCATACTCCAAAACGCGCTATGACTCCTGACACGTACCCTGACACGCACCCTGATGGCACTCCAATGACTGTGAGGGAAAGAGTCTTAGCATCGCGAACCGCAATCAAAGGCAGACGCGTATTTGAGAACCAAGCTGAGAGCGAGAAGTCTGCTCTTGCTGCTACAAGCACGCCCACTTCCAGGGTTGCTGCGCCAGCTGTCGACATGCAATCACCCAAACCTGCATCTGCAGTCCCAGCCAGACTCATGTCGCCTGCTGTTACTGATCGTGAGGCCCGCTCACCCTCAACTGTTCCTCCAGTTGAGATCATCCCCGAAGAGACGCCCGAGGAATACTCTCGTTCTGAACGCTACGAGACTCTACTGCCCGGACAAGGCCCACAAATCAATGCCGAAACTTCGCGTCCTTACGTCTCGCAAGACCTTACTATGCACGACGCCTCTGTCGATACCGATCCTGACAACAACCAGCACTTGGTTTCGTTGGACTTCGGTGTGTCTCAGAAGGACCACTACAAATGTGCCTTTGAGACTTACAAAGCCATGATTGAGGATTTTACCCTGCACAAGGTCTGGCCGGCTGATTCTGAACTCGCTCAGCAAGCTCGCGAGTTTGTTGTTCAGCTCCACTACATTGTCAACCACCTTGACCTCAACAATCCTGGCACATCGTCAGCTTTTCAAACCAGCCAATCTCTTCAGGCAGAGTGGGATATGACCATGAGTTCAAAGTTCAGATTCTTGAAGAGTCTTTTGGATGCGGCTAAGCGTCACAGCCTTCACATTGCTCTGCTTGTTGATCCTGGCAGACTTGCTGCCATTCTTCAAAACTTCTTGCAAGGAATCAGCATCATGTATAATGTGATCGACGGCCAAAATAACGTCACTAATCCTCAATTAACAGCTACCATCCTGCTGACCAGTGTCGAGAACACCTACACATCATCACTGGATATTGATATGATTGTTGCCCTTGATGGAAGCATGTCCGGCGGCATTATCACACGCACTCAGAAGATGCTCTCTCACGACACGCTTGTCCCTACAATCTCTCTTGTCATTCCCCTCTCTATTGAGCACGTAGAGCGTTGCCTTCCATCTACCCTCTCCGAAGCAGAGCGCCTTCACGTACTTATCAGCACCGTCACTAACGAGAGACTGGCCGCTGGCTGGCAAAGCGGTGGCACCGACACTGATTTCGAGCGCAAGGCATCCGATATCATCTCTTGGGTTCTCAACCCGGGCGAGGCGGACTGGCCCTTCTACGGCTTGCCCGACCTGCAATTGGTTGAAGCACTCTCCAGTCAACCTGGTTCAGAAGACGAACTCATGACCAACAACAACGGCATGTCTAACAAGCGCACCTTGGACAATGAACAAGCACCTTCAGCTAAGAGAGTCCGCGTCGACGAGTCTCTCCCCTTGACCATGAACCCGGCCGATATGCACATTACACCAGGCACACTCCCTTTGTCGAACTCGCATGTCAGCGATTCTGTGGCTGCCTCACAGCATGCTGCTACTCTCCAGGAGCTCCAGCGCGTCCAGGCGCAGTTGCGTGAACTTACTCAGGCTATGGAGACATTGCAGTATAATCACGAAGAGCAGCGTGCTCAGATGGTCCAGGCTCAGAAGGAGCGCAACGATGCTCTGGAGAGAGAGGAAAGACTGAGCACTTCGAACAATGATCTTCGGGCTAAGAATCTCTCGCTCCGTGACGATGTCTTGGGCTTGAAGAAGCAACTTGAGACCGCCAAAGTCGCTTTGGTTGATCATGCAGTTCCTGAGCGTGCTGAGCTCGAGAAGAGCAAGGCAGAGACTCTTGCTGTCGCCGTTGAGAGAGACAGAGAAGCCAAGCGTGCCAACTCCGCCGAGCAATCGCTCGCATACATAAGCAGCCAGTATCAGACCTGTTCAAACGAGATCACTACGCTCAATGCTACCAATGCCCAGCTTGAGCTAAGCGTTGCTGAACTCGAAGTCAAGGCTTCTGGTGAACAGGCCAGATTGAGAGAGCTGAACAACAACACCCTCATCAAGAAGCACAGCGATACGATCAAGAAGCTGCGTCACGACTTGGCTGAGAGGGAGGGAACTATGCAACGCATGAGTGAGGAACTCGCTCGTTTGCGTGAGCCTCGTGGCCGCGTTGGAACTCGTGCTAGCAGCATTCCACGCAGCCCTCGTGCCGGCACCCGTGAGCCGACTAGTCGTCAGGGCAGTCCTTCGGTGCAGCGTGGAGCTCACCCACTCAGCAAGATGAACTAGGAAGAATTGAGGTGGTAACGAATCAGAGGAACGAGAGATCACGAATGGGGAAGGAGCTAGAGATAATGAATGGAGAATTGAGCAAAAGAAGATTACGAATGAAGAAGGAGCGCAACGATTGATGTACTATAGAATAATGAATACCATCGCTCTTCCCCAGATACAACAGCCTGTCCCAATGTGCTTTCCTCATGCAGCGATCCTGGAAATAGTGTCATATCCATCGGCACGTGCTGGTGTCTACAGGGAGGTTCTCAGCGTAGAGACAGATGGCTGCGACGCTGAACGCAACTGCAGAAAAAGTATGCCACCAGTATTGGCTCACAATTTGGATCCTGCACCTAGTCGCACAAGTCCTCCATTGACAACATCATACTGCCGTCCTCTGCTCCAGCCCATCCATCTCGCCAGGACCTCTTCACCACCAACGCCAGGCGATAGACCTTTGCTCTGCCACCCATTGCCTTCGACTCCGATACCTTGTCCTTCATGTGCTGGTCTCGCATCTGCGTCGCCTTCTGCGATGGCCTTACCAGGAGAATCTACCAAGGTTACTATGGGTCGTTGATCGTACCCGCTGTCTTCGAGCTCGTCTTGTGTTAGTACTGGTGTACAGCAGGCATCTGTGTTATCGAAGATTTTCTCCCACTCGGAGCGAGGTTTGGATTTGAAGGTCTCTGTGAAGAGTTCTCGCAGAGCTGGCCATGTCTTGCGATCTTCTCTAGGCCCAGAAAGATCAGATGCCTTGATGTCAAGACCTTTGAGTAGTTGAGCGAAAAATTGCGGTTCTAATGCTCCTCTGTATGTCATTAGCACTGCTCAAAGCAAGATGTTAATAGATTCAACTCACACAGCCATATACCTCCCGTCTTTACACTCATAAGTGTCGTAATAAGGACATCCGCCATCCAAAACATTCTCTCCTCTAGGCTTATTCCACATGGGCGTTTTTCTCGCAAACCTAGGCATAACACCCAGATACGCAGCTCCATCAACCATATTAGCTTCCACTACCTGTCCCATACCAGTCTTCTGCCTCTGCAACACTGCCATCACAATCCCCAAAAAGCAAACCAATCCTCCGCCTCCAAAGTCTCCAAGGAGATTGGCGGGAGGAGTGGGTGGAGATTCTTTACGTCCGAGTTGAGATAACACTCCAGAAACCGCCAAGTAGTTGATATCATGTCCAGCCATGGCTGCATACTTTCCATCTCTGCGAAACCCAGTCATACGCGCAACAATCAACCTCGGGTTCAATTTCAAAAGCACTCTTGAAGGACACAATCCTGCTTTCTCCAATACGCCGGGTCGGAAAGGGTCGATTAGGATATCGACATGGGGGATTAATGACAGGATCAGAGAAATGCCGGCTGCTGATTTGATGTCCACGGCTATGGAGGATTTGTGTCGGGTCAGGAGGTCAGAGGTTGGTGCTGGAGGAATGGGAGAATGGGCTCCTGGGACTGCTCGGTCGATGCGTAGGACAGAGGCGCCCCAGTCGGCTAGTAAGAGGCCTGCGAATGGTCCTGTTGATTACCTCCATCAGCAGGTGTGGTTGTGTAGACGGATGATCCAAGTCTACCTGGAGCTAGACCTGCAAATTCAAGCACCCGCAGACCGGTAAGTGGTGGAGATTGTGACATTGCGGCTGGCTATGGAATGGAAGACAATGATGATACAATTCAAATATGTATACTGTTTATTGAGCATGAAGGGAACATGACATGAACCTCGGTATGCGGAGTGATGGACAGCACGGATGCGGGGAAACATGTTCAATAACAACGCTTTCAAAATGAGATTATATACAGCCTCGAAGGACCATCTAAACGCCCGGAAACATTCAAAACAATTGTCTATTGTCTTCTCTACTCGTCCATGACGGAAGCGAACTTCTCGTTCATCTTCTGCAAGAGGTCCTCGTACTGCATTGCATGTTAGTATGACGAAATCTCTAAATAGATAGAAATTGTAGCTCACCTTCTTGACAACCTTCTCCTCACCATCATCTGGAAGCTCGAACTTCATGCTTCTGAGTTCGCTCTGGATCTCACCAGTAGCCTCTCTGACCTTGCTCCAGGCGTGGCCTTGGGAAATAGCCTTCTGTGCCTCGTCGTGGAAGCTCATCATGTTCTTCATCATCCAGAAAGTCTTCCATAGAGGACAGAACTGATCGTAGTCACTGTAACCATTTTGTTGCAAGAAGTCCTCCTTGATCAGGGTTGCGACATCAAGGGTAATCTTGTCACCGTCACCAAGAGCAGACTTTCCGACCAGTTGCACGACTTGTTCAAGATCCTCGGAAGTGGTCAAAAGCTCCTTGATGCGGTCACGCAGACGAGGGAACTCGGGGTTGTTTTCTTGGTAGTACTTCTCCAGCGAAGTAGTGTACTTGGAGTAAGAGAGCGAGGTGTTGATCGAGGGGAAGTGCTTGCGCTGGGCAAGCTTCTTGTCCAGACCCCAGAAGACCTGCACAATACCGAGGGTAGAACTGGTGACAGGGTCTGAGAAATCACCACCAGGAGGAGAAACGGCACCGACAATGGAAACACTACCCTTGCGGTCAGGGCTACCAAGAGCAGTAACACGACCAGCACGCTCGTAGAAAGAGGCGAGCTTGGCACCGAGGTAAGCAGGGAAACCTTGGTCAGCAGGCATCTCTCCGAGACGACCGGAAATCTCACGAAGAGCCTCAGCCCAACGAGAAGAGGAGTCAGCCATCATGGCAACGTCCTTACCCTGGTCACGGAAGTATTCGGCGACGGTGATACCAGTGTAGATGGAAGCCTCACGGGCGGCGACGGGCATGTTGGAGGTGTTGGCGATAAGAGTGGTACGCTTCATGATAGGCTCCTTCTTGCCGTCAACGTCGATGCTGAGCTCGGGGAAGTCCATCAAGACTTCGGCCATCTCGTTACCACGCTCACCACAGCCGACGTAGACAATAATGTCAGAGTTAGAGAACTTGGAGACAGACTGAGAAATGACAGTCTTGCCACAACCGAAAGCACCAGGGATACAGACAGTGCCACCCTGGACACTGGGGAAGAGAGCGTCGAGGACACGCTGACCGACAATGAAGGGCGAGTCGGAACCGAGCTTGTCGTTGACAGGACGAGGGACACGGACGGGCCACTCCTGCATCATGCTGTACTCGGTCTTCTTGCCCTCGAATTCAACTTCGAGAATCTTCTCGTCGACGGTGTAGCTTCCAGCCTCTGCGATACGAGTGATGGTACCGCGAGCTCTGGGAGGAAGGAGAATCTTGTGGTCGCTGAGCAGCGAGTTCTCCCAAACGGAACCGAAAACGTCACCACCAGTGATGTGGTCGCCAACCTTGTAACCAGCAGGCTTGAAGTCCCACTTTCTTTCACGGTCCAGAGCGGGCACGTCGATACCGCGGGGAATGTAGATGCTGTTGGAGACGTCCGAGATACCCTTGAGAGGGCGCTGAATACCGTCGTAGATGGTCTCCATCAAACCGGGACCGAGCTCGACGGACAAGGGCTTGCCGGTTCTGAAAACGGGATCACCAACGGTGACACCAGCTAGTCTGAATCAGCAAACTGGGTGTAGGTTTCATGGTGGTGTGGACGTACCGGTCTCCTCGTAGACCTGGATGGTGGCCTTATCATTGTCGATTCTGATAACTTCACCAACGAGACCGTCCTTGCCAACTTTGACCTGCTCCTCTTAGTATTGCGCGTTGTATCTTCCAAGTGAAGGCGGTACGTACGAGTTCGTACATGGCGACACCGATCATGTTCTCAGCGATAATGACGGGACTGGGCGGGCGTTAGTAGGTGGCAGGCGGTGGTGGACGGGCAAGGCGACATACCCCGATACGGAGAAGATGGAGCCTGTGCATGTTCGGTCAGCTTGAGTGGAGGATGACGCAGAATGGCAAGCTGAACTCACCCTGCTGGGACTCGACATCTCTTGAGGGAGCCATGGTGGTTGTTGTGGTTGTGGTGGTTGAGCTGTCTGCTATGGGGCTCGCGGGAAGGTCGATGGACGGCGAGTCCTGTTCTGCGGGCGATTCAACGGGAGCGCGATCAGAGTCCTTCTTGTTGACTAGATCGATGAGAGAGGGGCGCGTTACGAGTCTGGGTCGCAATCCTAGCATGCAACTGTCTAGATTGAATTGGCGTTCTTGTTCATGTCGTCCGCCTGCCGTGACGTCGAAACGAGGTTCCCGCACAGACCACAACAGCCATCCCGTCTTGGTGCTCTCCACGCTTCATGAAACCCACTTGGTCATTATTTCTTTTTATTCTTTTATATCTTCCCATGTTCTACACCACCTCGAGATCTGTTGTCTCTCCATATCCATTGTACGCCACTCCTCTCAGATTCCACTGTGAACGTTTCGGCTGTGTCTCTCCAGCCTCGTCTGTAGCTCTGCTGAGAATACTCAAACTCTTGCCTGCCTCCATCTTGACATTTGCCTTCCAAAGTCTCCACGACCACTTACTCTCATCTGCGTCATGCTCGATTTCTGCTTCGGTCCATGTCTTGCCCTCGTCTCCGGAAACCTCAACTTTGACAATCGCTCCTCCATCGCCACTGGGCAAAGCGAACCCCTTCACAGTCACCATACCTTCTGCTGACCTTTCCACTTTTGACCCAGGTTCGGGTATGGCAATTGCACTATTGACCGGCATCGTCTGCAGCGCTGGTGTCGTATCCCAGAATTTCTCAGCAGATTCACTATCGACCGCTTCTGGTGGAAGTATCTTGTAGTCGTGTTGTTGATAGTAGTTGGAGCTCTCGACTGTTTGTACGGTAATCCGATCTAGCCACTTCACACTTCGAGCACCGGCAATACCAGGGACTACTACTCGAACAGGGAATCCGTGCTCTTTGGTAAGTGGCTCTCCGTTCATCTGCGCGAGAGTCAGCTCTCTTCATCTATCGTGGTTCGGCACCAACACAATCTCACCTCGAGTGCCAATATGACGTCCTTGTCTTCTTCAAGTGCTCTCCCAAGATCTATCGAAGCTCCGTACCATTCATCTTCTTGACAGGGCTGCGCATGGCTTGCAAATGCCACATGACCTTTCTCTTCCTTAGAGAGAATGACCTGCGCCTTTTCCAAGATATCCTTGAGTCTTGGTCCTCGCCATTTGCAATTCATGACGGCCCCGTCAAACCAATCAATACCTTGTACTTCCTTGATAGCTGTGCGCATTGTATGTCTTCTGATGCCAGCACACTGGAGCGCAGAGACGACACTATGTTGGGGCAAGGCTTGGAGATCAGACATTGATAGGTCCAATATGTTTTGTACTGCTCCATCTACCCGGACATGATGTTTTGAGGCATCGATTTCTGGAATGCCTCCATGATTGCGGTCATAAGCATCTTTTGTTGTAAGAAACGATGACACCAGCTCAGTAGCTGGTGGCTCGCGGTTGAGTGGATCAAATCCAAGGTCGGGCATGATTGTGAATGAGATTGAGAGACGGAAGCGAGGTATAGGTGCCGATCGAGACTGAAGATGAAAGAGATGTGATGATACCTACTTCTTAGATCCTACAGAATATCGAAGAAAAGAATGTTTGGTCTTGGAGATGGATGGAGCTCTCATGCATTCGCCTATGACGAAATGGCTTGGCATAGAATGAGGTCCTCTTCTTCGTGCTACGACGACAATCGTGTCAAATGCGCTGTCGAAATTTGATTCCTTTTCCCTGCCAGCGGATGCGATGTCTGCAGCTTTTTTAGCATACGACCACTCAGGTGCTTCTCGTGACCGATGTCTGGGGATCATCGCAAGCTTCAACTCGCGAACGACGACCACCAACGTGGCCGAGTAACACGATGTCCAGTGCTTATTGCACAAACGGTCATACTTGCCGGATCCTTCATCATATAGAGCAATTCTTCCGGTGGCAGTCGTTGCCCATGCAAGTGTTCAGCCTGTATGCATTTGCTCGGCAACCACCTTTCCCACCTGGGACGATTTTTCCGTGAACCCCTCCAACCACGAGACACCCCGCGCCGTATCAAGCTGGTGATCTTCGTGTAAGGCTTTGGAGGATTGCAGTATAGCTATGTAGGTAAACACCGTTTCCTGCTCGGTTTTTTCTTGATCTCTCATTCTCGTCTCTCCTCAAACCGCCCAAGATGAAGTTTCGCGACGGTAAGTTTATCAGAATGTGGTGATTGCCCTTATTTGGTTGCTCACCATATATTAAGGCATGTGGCTGGTCGCCGAGGGCAAACGACTCGAGTACGCAGAAGAGGTTTACTCTATAAACGAAGCTCAGGATGGCAAGAAAATCACACTACTCTGTCCCACAATGCAAATCCGGAGCAGAGGTGATACTCTGAATCGTCCGACCTTGACAGTGGTAGGTTTGAAATACCGTGAGTGTTGGTGGTTTGATGCCAATATTTAATAGGAACTGGAAGCTGTCATGGATGACATTCTATCTGTCGAAGTCACGCACTGGCATGGCGCTCTAAACAAAGGCCCGCACTTCAATCTCTTTCCATCTGGAAAGCCAGAAGTAAATGCCAGCATCGAGGTGACGGAACAAGGAACCACTATCTCAGCTGGCAATCTTTCAGCGACAGTGTCCTCGAAGCCTCATACCTTCGATATCCGTTTCCACAGCAAGGACGGCAAGCACAAACTGACCTCTCTGTTGAACCGTAGTCTGGGACTCGCATATGATCCGGCGACAAGCAGCCCCATGCAAACAGCAGATATGCGCAACATCAAGCACTACATCCTAACTCAGAGCACACTAGGCGTAGGTGAACAAGTATATGGTCTAGGCGAGCGTTTCGGAGCTCTCAATAAAGTTGGCCAAGCAATCACACTTTGGAATGCGGACGGCGGTACCTCATCAGATCAAGCTTACAAGAACATTCCCTTCTGGTTGAGTAACAAGGGCTATGGTATCTTCATCGACGCAACCGAAAAGGTAGACTTGGAAGTTGGCAGCGAACGATGCTGCAGAGTACAGACTTCCGTTGAAGGACAACGCCTGAAATGGCACATCATCTACGGCCCATCTCCCAAAGAAATCCTAGACAAATACACCACACTGACCGGCAAGCCTGGCAAAGTGCCCAGTTGGAGCTTTGGGTTATGGCTCAGTACATCCTTCACCACCGAATATGACGACAAGACCGTACTCTCCTTCCTCGAAGGCATGAAGTCGCGCGATATCCCTCTTGAAGTGTTTCATTATGACTGTTTCTGGTTACGAGCCTTCCACTGGTGCGATTTTGTATTCTCTCCTAAGCATTTCCCGGATCCCAAAGCTAGTATCACTCGCTTGAAAGCTTCTGGCTTGATGCACAAAGTTTGTGTGTGGATAAACCCCTATCTGGGACAAGCGTCTCCCGTCTTCGCCGAAGCTGCTTCAAAAGGCTACCTGCTGAAACGCAGGAACGGAGATATTTTCCAGTGGGATCTCTGGCAGACTGGCATGGGTATCATCGACTTTACGAACCCGGAGGCCACCGAATGGTACACCTCCTGCTTGGAGAAACTATTTGATATCGGTGTCGACAGCCTGAAGACGGACTTTGGAGAAAGAATCCCTAGTAAAGATGTGCAGTGGTTCGACACCTCCGTAGACCCAGGAAAAATGCATAATTACTATGCGTACATCTACAACAAAGTGGTTTACGAGGCACTGCAGAAGAGATATGGAAAAGACGAAGCTGTGCTGTTCGCTCGTGCCGCTACTGCAGGAACTCAGCAATTTCCTCTGCAATGGGGAGGCGATTGCGAGAGCACGTTCGAAGCAATGGCCGAATCTCTGCGCGGTGGCTTGTCGCTAGGCATGTGTGGATTCTCCTTCTGGAGTGTCGATATTGGAGGCTTCGAGGGTACTCCTGATGCCGCAATCTACAAGCGTTGGGTGCAATTTGGGCTACTTTGCTCGCACTCAAGATTGCACGGTAGCAACAGCTATCGCGTTCCTTGGCTGGTGGACAACAATGACGAGAGTGAGCAAGGCTGCAGTGCCGTGTTGAGGAAGTTTACGCAGCTAAAGTGTCGATTGATGCCGTATTTGTACTCGACGGCTATGGAGAGTATCAAGCATGGCTGGCCTGTCAGTGTCAGGGCCATGGCAATCGAGTTTCCAGAAGACAAGACGGCATGGCTGTGTGATCAGCAATTCATGCTTGGCCCAAGTTTCCTGGTTGCGCCAGTATTTGACGAAAGTGGAGAGGTGGAGTTCTATCTGCCTGCAGGCAAATGGACTAGTTTCTGGGACGGCCAAGTTGTCGAAGGGCCGAAATGGGTCAAGGAGACGCATCAATTCGACACGCTCCCGATATATGTCAAGGAAGGATCTGTTTTGGTCCTTGGCAAGGAAGGCGAGAAGAGGACGACTTGGGATTGGACCAAGGATGTTGAGGTCAAGACCTTCTTCCCCAACGATGAATCGTCTTTCAAACTGGTAGATCCGGAGAACAAGGAGCTGGCTACTATCACTGTTGTTAAAGACGGTAATGATTGGAAGGTCAAGGGTGCTGAAGCTTTGGCTTGATGGGAGCTTCTATGGATAGATTTTAGAGTGAATAGTTCTAGAGCGGTCATCGAGTCGTTGTTCTCGTAAGATACGTCTACAAAGTCTCTGGCGGTTGGGTAATCTGAAAATCGTATCAGTATACACTCCTCCCTTTGTGTCGAATATGCACTCACCTTGGTCAGATGGTCACCATTCAAAGTCTTCATGACCTTACCCAAGCCTTCGTGCGAATAGTCCTTCTCATTCCACATGTCCTTGTGATACTTGACCTTGCCTTGGTCGTCCAATGTCAATGTAACCAAACTGTTTACTGGCTTTGAGAAGTGGACAAGTCTTGGTGTGTATTCTTGTTGAAGCTTGAAGATGATGCGGTCGGGTTGCGAGTCGACGACTTCGGTCTTGAGGGTCTGTGACTTGGCCATTACTTTGGGAATGCCGTACCATTGACCAGCGATCTTGTAGCGTGTGTCGCAATATGACCTTTCTCTGTCAGCATGTATCCTCTGATTGGTATACGGGTTTCGAGGCGCCAAGCTCCCAGCTGCTCTCACAGAGACTTGGTCGCAGTGCCTCTTCGAATGAGTTCTCCTTAGACATACCATGGGTCATCGTATACAGCCTTATCAGAATAAACCTGCATGAGCTCCTCGCTTGCACCACCAGAGTAAAGCGCACAGATAGACTTTACGATCTTCTCTCTTTCTGGTTCAAGCTTAATGCTCTTTTCAGGATGAGGCTCATAGTCGACACCAGTGGATGCGTTTTGGCTGGGATCTTCCTTGTTGCCCGTGAGTTCTTGTGGATCAGGTCGAATCTCATAGGTCTGGGGAACAGATGGGTCGGGCATTGTGATTGTTTTCTGACAAATTATTAAATGGTTTCTGAGATGGTAGGAAGTAGATTGGTAGGAGTTTTGGAGTCTTCTGTTATTTTGGTAGCTTGAGAGACACTGAGGGCAGCATCACGTCACTACTTCACATGAAGGGGTCATTGGGATCTTGATACCGAACAAACGAGGATTTGTTAGCCGACAGACCATCTCGCGTGCCAAGTTCATTCATGAGACTGCAGATATTTACTGATACTTGCATGTCAAACTAGAAGCATGTAGAGATATCATTTGCATATTCAAAATCTTTCCTCAGAGCATAATTAGCGGTGTCCCTGCGTGATCATCACTTTGATGCTGGAATTGTACGTCGCGCAGGGAATCGCCGACTGTTCGTTAGCGCTTCTAGAAGGGGAAGCTGCAGCCACAGCACCAGCCACATGATGACGCGCCCAGCAACCCTGATGGCTCCTTCCATCAATGTTTGCGAAGGAAAATACACGCATCGAAGCATGCGAGTCTCAATACTCTTCTCGCGTCAAATCCCAGTCCAACTCTTCTACTGTCCTTTCCATCGAATCCCATTCTTTTTATCTTCCAGGGACATCTAGTGGAACTGTCACCTTTACATTCTTTTGAAAGTCCATCAATCCAACCTCTTTTCCCGATAAACTCCTCAGACCTCGACCACATCAACTCCAGAGACACTTCTCTAGCGACAGTCTTCTAAAGATGCCAGAAAGATCCCAAGATCAGGAGACATTGATGCTCCTCATCATTGCAGTGATTGCCCCTCCAGTTGCAGTCTTCATGATGAGAGGCTGTGGTCACGAAGTCGTCATCTGCTTCATTTTCGGTCTCTGCTTGTACGTGTTCTTGTCTCCTTACTCATGCGCGCTCTATCTTACTGACCCCTCCTGTTGCGATCAGTATCATTCCCGGGCAGATCTATGCCTTTTACCTTGTCGCCAAGCACCACAAATGGAAAAAGACTGGCCAGTTGGGTGCCTCCGGATATGCTACACAGTCTACCAGGTCCAATGTTGTCCAAGGTCAGAATCCCTCTAACACGAACACTTGGATCTATGGGTACTAGCCTCAATCAGTTGTACCTGCCACTCCTCCCCCTGTCGTTCAGGCTATCGAGTACAAGCCTCAGCCAGCCGCACCTCCACCACCTACACCTGTCTCCCCAACACCAGCTGCACCCGCACCTACGCCCGCACCAGCTGTTACTGAGCAAGTGGTTGTGGTCACGAAAGCACCAGAGAAAGCTCCAGAAAAAGCTCCAGAAAAAGCTCCAGAAAAAGCTCCAGAAAAAGCTCCCGACGCACCACCTGCTGTTGTTCCAGTGGCCGCTACGAAATGAGCTGGAACTACGAGAGAATGATTGATGATACCACGAACCTATAAAGAGATACCTACCTTAATGCACCTAATGACCTTCCGACCCAGCAATGTTAGCTTTCTGACCCTCTGCTCCAGTAATGTTAGCCTTCAGACCTTGCATCTCAGCAGTAATTGTCTTCTGATCCTCAGCCTCAGCCATAATCGCCTTGTAAGCCTCTGTATCGTCGGCATTCCATGACTCGGAGTAGAGCATGTTCTGCAGTGTAAACCTGCCATCCTTGTGGACAATGAGGCATTGATTCTTGTTGATAATGTTCCAGTCCTCTTCTATGTATGTGCTGGGCTCACTAGCAACAATGACGTGTTTACCATGCTCTTTCTCGTCCTTTCTTGCACTCTTAATAGCCTGGTCATATCCGTCGGGGTGGTCAGGATATTTGCGATTCAATGTGGTGCCGGCTCTGGTCGAGAAATACAAGCTTGGAGGCTGCTCTTCTTTGTGGTTGCGGAAGCGACATGCGACCATCTGTGTGCCATCGGTGGCCGCCAGATTCAAGCTGTTGGGCTTCCTCTTGGGTCCTAGTATCTTCTTTTGCAGATTACAGACAGTCTTGATAGCTGTGTGAAGAGCATGTGCTATCGCCTGAACCGAATAATCCTCGTCCCAGGTGTCTTTACCTCTGCCTGCAGATAAGAAGTGCATGAATAGCGCGCCGATGTGCTCACTGTCGGTGCTACCTTGAATGTTGGCATAAGTGTCGTGATCCAGCATGTCGCAAATGGCACGTCTGATCGCGGTGAAGTCCGAAATCGCTCCATTGTGCATGAAAGCAAATTTTCCGAATGTGAAGGGATGATTGTTGACTTGAGTGACGGCGCTCTCGGATGTGGCACGGATGTGGGCGAAGACACAGCGAGTCTCGGTGTTGGCACAGATGGAACGATAGTTCATGTCGCCCTTGGGAGGTTGTATAGTCTTGTAGACGGCGGGTCTGAGGCCTTCGTGTGGTTTACCATCTTCGCTCTCACCAGTGGCACCTTTTTCGAAGTCGCTGTAGGAGGAAGTGTACCAGGCCACACCTAGCCCGTCGGCGTTGAGGACGCGATTGCGGGCATTGGCTTCATGTTCCGCCGTGATCTTGTTTGGCAGATGGGCAATAAGGCCAGGCAGATAGTGATCGTTGACTTGGTTGGTGAGAGAATGCTTAGGCGTGATGAGGACATCGGACAAGAGACAAGGCTCAGTTGGCGAGATGTATGCAAACCAGCTGCGATAGGATTGGTTTCTGTAGCTCCAGCTGTTCTGTGAAGTACTTACCGACACATTGTGGAGCTGGAAGGAGGACTAGGTTATGCAGATTGATGGATGTGCAGGGCAAACAGGTAGCAAGGTATGGTTAAGTCAACATCAAAGGGCAATAGAAATAAGAGAAAAAGTCACTTGGCCGTATGTCTAGGAGTATATGTGCTGCTCGAGGTCGCACTTGCTGACAGCGCTGTCACTTGTCGGATATGACGGCAGGTTTGCAGGTACGAATCAGGAAAGGTGAAGGAGAGGATGGAAGCTGGAGGCTTTAAAGAGAGCTGAGAGCTGGCAGGAACGACGGGAGCTTCCCCACAAAAACCCACGTCGTCGGTCGTCGCGCATCTCCAGCCGAGACAGCATCGAGCGGCTGTCTTTCAATTGCTTCTGAACACCTACCTCTTTCAATCATAATCGCTTCTAGCTTCTCATCACATCCATTAATTGCATTCGCTCGGATACGTCTCTCTGGTCAATCACAAAGTCGCGCGCCTTTGACCTGGTCCATTGAACCATGACGACAATCTCAAAAGACGCTCAGCAGAGCTCATATCCGTATGTCAACGACAATCGCGGTAATACACTCATGACTGATGACAAGTGCCACTTCTCAGCCCGATAGCTCCGCCGGACTTCAATGCACATCAACCGAAGACCGTCAGGCTGTATCCTTTGAGCAACTACACTTTCGGCACAAAAGAGACTCAACCAGAAGAAGATCCATCCGTCCTCGCTCGCTTGAAGCGTCTCGAAGAACATTACGATGCATACGGTATGAGGAGAACCTGCGAAGGTATCCTCGTGTGCCATGATCACAACCACCCCCATGTCCTCATGTTACAAATCGCAAACGCCTTCTTCAAACTTCCTGGAGACTACCTTCCTCACGACGCCGACGAGATTGAGGGCTTCAAGATCCGCCTGAACGAGAGGCTCGCCCCATCAGGCAACCAATTCTCTAATGACGGTAACGAAGGTGAATGGGAGATTGGCGAAACTCTTGCGCAATGGTGGAGACCCAACTTTGAGACTTTCATGTATCCCTTCATTCCTCCCCATGTCTCGCGACCGAAAGAATGCAAGAAGCTATACTTCATCCAACTACCTAAGAGCAGTACGTCGCCTGCGCACTTCATATGCGCGGAATGTTCGCTGACATACTCCTCACAGAAGTCTTGAGCGTCCCAAAGAACATGAAGCTACTTGCTGTACCGCTGTTCGAGCTCTACGATAACGCTCAGCGCTACGGTCCCCAGCTCTCTGCCATTCCCCATCTACTATCCCGATACAACTTCGAGTTCGTTGACGAGAACGGGAAAGTGTCAGCCGTAACACCAGGAGGAAACCCGAACGAGGGCAGTGTGCCCAAGGCAAAGGTCCTGGCAGGCGGCGACGAGTCTGTACAACAAGAGAATGGAGCTGAACAAGACTCAAAAATGGAATAGGCATTGGCCTGAGTGAAGTTCGTCAACCACATGCAGATGATCTCTCTTCTTTCTGCTTTTGAGCGGGCGTTGGTTTGGGGTTGGTTATGTTGCATTGCGCAGTGGGGGCATTTAGATGGCGCACTGCATTTGGAAGTTACTCGAGAATAATCATAGAGCATCGGTTTGATCCGTTCTTCGTCCCGCAATCAATTTTGTGTAGCAGCCTTGCGCGAGATCCAAAACTTAGGGTTAGGGCTTGTTTCCGAAAACAAGCAACTCTTTTTGTACTTGGGGGTTTCATCTCGCTGCCATCCATTGTCCAATCTTTCAAGCGAACCAGATCTGTCTCAGCGGAGAATGATTGATTCCAGCCTTTGATAGCCCGCCCAAAGATGCCCTCGTTCATATGGACGGACGTTGATTTGCCGTCCTCCACTAATGAAATTTCCCGGCCCATCAACGTTCATGGAGAGATCGCGGGAGTGGTTTCACATTGATCGCTCACCTCAGACACGACCGTCCAGCCTCTCTTCAATCCGTTTCATCGAAACCCAATGTGCTGCGAAATAGGAATCAGAGGAAGCTGAATTTGAAGCTAAGCTAATCAATCTGAATTTCATCAGCAGAAGCCCTGATAGAGGAGACTACAGACTGTCAATTGGCATATCAGGTAGGTAGTGCCCACTTGCTGTTCCATCGCTCTGTCACTTCTGTGTCTGCCCACTCCTTGGTCACAAGTCATTCTTTTGTATTTTCGTTGTCTCATTGTCCCGATGCATTCCTTCTCTTCTCTTCTGACACTTGCTATTGCTCTGCCTGCGCTGGTCGCAGCTGAGCTTTCTGGCAAGGTCGGTCCCACCACATCCCATGCCACCAAGGCTGCCGTAAAAACTTGCGATATCACAAAGTATGGTGCCGTCGCTGATGGAAAAACTGATATAAGCACTGCCCTCAACAGTGCTTTCAATGCTTGCAAGTCCGGAGGTGTTGTTGTTATTCCTGCCGGCAACTATGCCATGTCCCAGTGGGTCAAGTTGGCCAATGGCAACAATTGGGCATTGCAACTTGATGGTATCATCACCCGTACTGGCACTGATGGTGGTAATATGATCATGATTGAGCACAGCGACAAGTAAGTCTTGCTTTTTCGTGACCTAGGCTCAGAATCATGCTAATACCCTGCCTCTAGCTTCGAGATGTTCTCTTCTACTGGTAAGGGTGCCATTCAAGGCAACGGCTATGTATTCCACAAGCAAGGTAGTATCTCGGGTCCTAGACTCTTGAGAGTATGGGATGTCACCAATTGGTCTGTTCACGACATTTCCCTGGTTGATTCGCCTTCTTTCCACTTCTCCATTGACACTTGCACCAATGGTGAAGTCTACAATATGGCCATTCGTGGTGGCAACGAAGGTGGCCTCGATGGCATTGATGTCTGGAGCAACAACATCTGGGTCCACGATGTCATGATCACCAACAAAGGTCAGTCTCGATTTTGCATCACGTCAGTAAGCACAAGACGCTGACTCAATAATTCCACAGATGAATGTGTAACAGTCAAGAGTCCTTCAAAGAACATTCTTGTCGAGAACGTCTACTGCAACTGGTCCGGTGGCTGCGGCATGGGCTCCTTCGGCACCGACACCAACGTTTCACACATCACCTACAGAAACGTCTACACCTGGTCCAGCAACCAAATGTTCATGCTCAAATCCAACGGCGGCTCCGGAACCGTGTCCAACGTCGTTCTTGAGAACTTTATCGGCCATGGCAATGCCTACAGTCTAACACTCGACGAAGCCTGGTCCTCTATGAAGACGATCGCAGGCAACGGTGTCCAACTCTCCAACTTCCAAATCTCCAATTGGACGGGTACGGAGCTGAAGGGTACATCCCGTGGACCCATTAAAGTTGCTTGTGCGGCAAAGGCTCCCTGCCATGATATCACCATTACTGATTTCAGCATGTGGACTGAATCAGGAAGCTCACAATTCTATTCTTGCGAGAATGCATATGGAAGTGGCTTCTGCCTCAAGTCTGGAACTAGCTATGCGGCTTATCCTGCTACTACGCAATGGGTCAGCAAAGCTCCTGCTGGGTATGCTGCACCCACTATGGCTGCGGATTTGAAGACGGCATTTGGAACTACACAGAGTATTCCTATCCCTACCATGCCGGCGAGCTTTTTCCCAGGAGTGCTTCCCATCACGAAGTTGGCTGGTAGCAAGTAGAGGATGAATTCGTACAAGCATGGCTGGAGCAAGAGAAGATGTTCAGACTTCGCAGACAGGATATTGAATCAATCTGCTTCTTTATTTCGATGTATTGGTCTGGATATACACTATCTCATAGTCTCAACAACCCATTCCGAGTTGTACTTCCATATTTTTACATTCTTCCGACCAGACCTAATTCTTCTGTCATACCATCAATTTCTGAGACAACCCTCTTGCGATAATGGTATCTCATCACTTCATTTGGCGAATCATTTCCAGCTCCTCAGCAGTAGGTGGACCGAAGAGCATAGCATTCACCTCGCGGCTTCTGATCGGCATGCGAGCGAGTTGATCAGCGAGCTCAGCCATTTTCTCGTCGCCAGGGTTCTTGTCCACCATGTTCTTGACAATATCGGCGAGGTTGTCACGAGACTGGCCGGTGGAATCGCGGTCGGGGGCGGTGGGCTTAGCAGAAGCGGACTTTGAGGAAGTCGAAGTAGTGGCAGATGAGGGACTGCCATCATTGTTGTTGTCAGAAGTAGCACCTGCTTCAGTGGTCACACCGAACTTGCGGTTCAACCGCTCGATAACTTCGCCAGGGAGATCACCGTAGACTTGGAAGTTCTTGACAGGGATGTTGAGGTTCTCGAATGCATCGGCAAGGTCAAAGCCAGAAGTGTAGAAACGTCTGACGTTGTCATGGGTGAAAGTGAACCTAAACAATTGAAAGAGCATATGTCAGTATACTAATCTTCTGTATGGGAATGCATGAGCTCTTAACTTACACAGTGTTGTCCATACGCATGATCTGAACAGGACGAGCAGTAGGCTGAGTAAGCAAAGGATCAATGTCTCTACGCATCTCCTCGACTCTACCATGGAAGCAGCTGATGAAGCGGATCTTCAAGGACTCGAGAGTGTTGCCGAGCATGTTGAGACTCTTGACGATGTGGTTGAAGTTGTGCTTGAGAGCGGCAATGCCATTGCTGTGGCAAGGATGCTTGATGTCGAGCTCGGTCGACACACTGATCACCAAATGCTTGATCTGAGCCAGAGAGGAAGGGTCGAGCTTGTAGCTGAACCGCTGGCCGGTGATTGCGTAGCGAAAGCCCTCACCTACGGGAATCACAAAGGTATTATTGGTAAAAAGAGTGCTAGTGAGTTCTTCGTTGATCTGCTTGTTGGCATTGAGAAGACCTCTGGCGTCGACAAGGGGCTGGTAGCCCTTTACACCCCACAGAGGAGTGCCAGGACTGATCATCAAACGCTCCTCAACTTGATCCAGAAGGTTTCTGATGCTCAAGCGGTCGCCAGTGGCATTGACGAGCGAGTCGTGCTCGGCCTGCTGATCAGGTGTGTAGCGAGCGACGAGGAGGTCTTCATAAATCTGATTTGTCTAAGTTAGCGAATGTAACGCAGAGACGAGCACAGGAGGAGACTAACCTTATCACGAGTGGCGCGGTTGAGCTTCAGAAACTCAAAAGTGCCTTCAGGCATAGGCGTATGAGCAGAGCAGTGCTTCTTGTGCTTGGTCCAGTGATCCTTCTGGCAGTCCTTGCTACAGTAGAAGGTGACCTTGCACTTGGCGCAATGCATAGTGCCGTCCTTCAAGCAAGATCCGGACGCGCAACGCTTGGTTCGAAGAGATGTCATCTTCGGTACGGACAGCAGATGTGCAGATGATGTGTGAGTAAAGAGGACGAGAGAGAATAAGTAGAGAAGAAGGATGTAATGAGATGAGCCAGGTGTTGAGGCTGCAGCAGGTGACAGCAAAAAAGCTCGCTCAAAGAGACAAACAACACGACTGAAACATGCAGAGCTTGTCAATCATTCAACAATAACACGTCCAGAAACATCTTGCAAACGCGTGAACCCTGAGGTTCCAATACATTGTGACTCTGTACATACCTCCATTGTGCCATCATAACATCTTTCGAGATACATGATACAACCAAAAAATTCCTTGTCCTAGCTGGAGCAAAAAACCAAGCTGTTGAGCCAGGGAAAACCCCCACCTGCTCGCAAAGTATTCTACCTTTACGAGAGAGAAAGAACATAATGTTTCGCTACATCCGAGGATCGAACCAAGGACTTCCAGGAGTTTTATCGCACTGGATTTACGAGTGGGTCTTACCAATTGTGCCAACTCTACCGATTGCTGAGGGAATTGATGTTTGGCAGCAATATATGGTCTTGGTGAGTTAGGTGAACGGATTGTGATACCAAGCTTGTATCTTCACTTTGTGGCCTTTCCACCTACAGCATTGGTTCCTGCAGCAGGAGAAGCTGCAACTTTGGTGACTGGAGCTGTTGCCGCCTTCCTTGTAAACATCCTCTTGATCGGTAGCGTTGAGATCTTCGCAAAGCTCGGTGTGAGCCAGAGACTCAATCCCAATCTCAGCGGCAGCAATGCTTTTGTAATGGCGTACGCCGTTGCAACCCTTGATCTCTTTGTCAGCATTCCCTCTCCTTATGTCTTTAGATATTCTCGCAGAGACTCACTCAACCAGCAACCTTACACCATCCTCACCTCTGGGCCACCACTTTGCAAACCCCTTTCTGTTCTTTTCATCCTCAAACCCCTCTCCATCAGCATCTCTAATCCAGCCCTTACGCCTGAAATATCTTCCGAACTTTTCAACGCCCTCTTTGACCCAGTAGCCTTCTGAGAAAATCGGCGGCAACCAGTCGAACTTGTGAAATGCGAATGTGAGGCCAAATAGAGGCACAACAGCTGTGAGTTCGTGAAGGACTAGAAAAGCTGTTATGTGCGAGATTGGTGCATTGCGAAGAGGCGTGATATAGCGTGCCAGGAAACGTGGGAGACGGGCTTCAAGACGAGAGATGCGGGTGTGTTTTGTGGCTTCGGCCGAGGGTTTGGTAGACTGATGGCGGATCTGTTGCTGGAGGTTGATTCGGCTGTATCTTAGCAATGGGAAAAGCTGTGACAGTAGCCTAGAAGGTGGCATCGTGAGTGATGTGTAAGGAGGATGTTTGGTGTTTACTCTGGAGACGAGGTAGAGTTTCGCGAAACCGTACGTCATACTCGCCAAAGGTGTCACCCGGTCTATATACCTTGTGCCATGTCAGGTTATGAGCCACCACAATTCTTTCCAGATACAGGACATCTATTGCACCGATTATCTGCTGAAGCCATCTTGTAATGAGCTCGGATGGTATTGTAGTATCATTTCATTTCCTATCT
The DNA here is from genome assembly GCA_037042735.1 of Aureobasidium sp. Y128-05A. Lineage (NCBI taxonomy): Eukaryota > Fungi > Ascomycota > Dothideomycetes > Dothideales > Saccotheciaceae > Aureobasidium > Aureobasidium sp. Y128-05A. The sequence continues at coordinate 153,167 of JAXQKC010000098.1, forward strand.
GCAGTCATAACTCCCCATGAAAGTCTCTCAGACAGCATGATCCATGCTGGTTCGCCCTCGATCCTGCTTACGCTTCGCAGACCAGCGAGCAAAAACGACAATTGCCTGGTATACTCCTTGAGCAGACTAGGAACGCTCAAGACAGATCTTTGTAGATGTCGCTCATGGGGATCGGAATCGTCCTCGTCATCGGTCAGGTCAGCAGCTTCATCGATTATAGGCCTATCACGGCGAGCTGAAAGACCTTGCTGCACGACCAGCTGACGAGGTGTGGGCTGAATTGCACGACTGCTAATTTGCTTGATAGCATCCCTCCACTCCAGGGCAAGATCCTCGTAGAGTTCAAGTATGGCCAATATCGAACCTTGTATCGGTGCCAGATTATCGTGTTGTAGAAGTTTGCTGGTAAGAGCAAGTTGAAATGTGTTGAATGCTGCAAGCATACCATCCACGTCTGCCACTGCCGCAAGATCCATCGTGAGCTGTTTCGAAACGACAGAAAGCACTTCACACACGTAGCCATTCAAAGTGGTCGCAAACCAGAATAGACGCTGGCGCAAAACTAGCAGCTCCTTGACTCTTTGCTCCTTGGAACGATCAGCCATGATGCTCAGCGTCCATTCTTGTTGATTCATCAGATACTGAGCTCGGTAGAGCCTCAGCAGGATCGTGAAAGCTTTCTGGCAAGCTATTACAGTTGTCTTGGTCAGCACGTTCTGGAGCGCCCATGAAATCTGCTACGGGTCAGAATTGGTTCCTGTTGTCTGTTGGGGCCCGTGTACTTACAGAGTATTCCACGACAATGCTACCCAGCATGTCTGCGCGTCGGCCATTGGAGGTAGCAGGTTTTTGTTCGATCGAAGGTTTGACGCGTACAATAATGTGGTCAGACATGACAGCGTCGGTGGCTTCGAAAGCAGTTTGTGCCAATTCTGTCAGAAGGAACCGATCATCCCAGCCGCTACCTCGATCCATACGTTGGAAGATAGCGTGAGCAAAATTCTGAAAACATGTACCATTGACGCCGAAATATAGATGGTTGATCGCGCTGATTGTTGACTGGAGCCCACATTGTGACATCAAGGTCTGATGCAAGATCCTAGTCTCTGATCCTTCAAGTGCATCAATATAGCTTTGTAAGGCTGATCTGAAAATCTCCGAGAAAGGTAGCAAGCCATTGCTCGCAGATTGCATGATTTGAGCAGTGTCCAAGGTTTGTGCACTGCGCTTAGAGATATCAGGGTGATGACCGAGAGCCTGAAGGAACATGACACTTTTCCCTGCCTTGAAAATCCTCTCCGCTAGGCTCTGCACAAAGTGGGGTGCAAAGATGGATCCATCAGCTTGTCTGAGCAGCGTGAAGCGAGAGTGCCACATTGACCCGCGATCAGAATTTTCATCCTCAGATCGTACAAAGAACAGTTCGTTCGAGGCAATGAGTTTGCCCTCAGTCATCCATAGTCGGACGGGACGAAGATATGGTTCTAGACACTTGAACAGAAGACCTGCAACTTTTGTACTCTCATCATCTTCACCAACAAGCTGAAGGTTACAAGTCTGTTCGAACAGGTTGTCGAGCAATTGCACCGCTCGAACATTATGCTTGAGGGCGTTGTCTGGTATGAGACCTCTGAGTCGAATAAGTGGTCTCGCAACACGATCAATCTCAGCGTACACATTCAGCAGGCTCACGACCGCCGACTTCTCTTGGTGAATAAAGTCCTGCTCGATGTTTGACAACACTCGACTGAAGCCGCCCAACTGAGTTTGCACCGCAGCTTGAAAACTTTGCAGGACCACACTCTGCTGGTTGGACGCAACAAACTTCCTAAGAACAGCGATCTGCGAGCCAAGTGAGGCGTAGTCTTGCAGGACGCGATCTAATGTTGACGGCGCAATATTAATTATGTGGCAAGAATGCCTGGTCCGGATGCGCCCGCCAGGTCCAGCTTCGAACAGGTCTGTGGGAAGCCCATGGAGCATCAGCAGTACTTGACGAGTGACTTGTAGCTCTGTCAGCTCTGACCCAGAATGCATACTTGTCATGCGGTCGCGTAGATCTTTGACCTGATCCAGGAGTTCATGGTCCTTAGGAACAATGAAGGCGCGAGCCAAGGCGGCCAAATCCTTTTCACCAAGAGATGAAGCAGAAGTAGATGTCGTTGGTTCGCCAACAGATTCATCGCTCAAGCTGGGTGCGCGGTGCTCTGAATAATCGGATTCGTCCTCTACGTCGTCCCAAATGCCCTCTTCATTGAGAGGATCGTCAGCGATAATCTCAGCCCACGTCAATTGCGTTTCCGCCGGTTCATCAGGAATGATATCCAAAGCTTTGTTTATGTCTGTCTTTTCAGCTGGTCGATCGGAAAGGGCCAACAAAAGAGCCAAAATCTCTGGTCTCCATTTGTTGGGTCTGGCAGCCAACTCATCAAGTCGAGGCTTGAGAGCATCTGCTAAGGGTTCATTGTTTAAAACATAGAACTTCTCCAGCAAGCCTTCGAGTCGTGCATCGATCTCGAATTGATTGACACGAACATGTTGTTGCGTTTTGAAAGTCCTCAGGGCAGAGTCTCTCAAGTGTCTGAGTTGCCGGGCATCTTTCTGCGGCGGATCAATATATTGATAGGCGAATAGTCAGGCAAAAGACGTACACGAGGACTAGACGGGGTAATGGCTGTAATCAAGTCATCGGTAAGGGCATTGAGTTTTGCAGCGTGAGCCATCTTGGATCTGTCAAGCACATGGTTCGAATCAACACGGGAGCATTGAAATACTGATCCAATATAAAATGTACGAAAGCGAGTTGGGAACGCATACAGAGGAACGACTCGAGAAGGGGACGCGTCGGAGTTCAAAGGCGGTGAGGACGGAGACTTTGGCAAAAGTCGGGGCGTCGTCATGCTCATGCTCCAGGAGCTGTTGCATGTGGCTTCGGCGATTGTTGTAGCAAGACACAGAAGTCCAACTATAACAAACATGGCGTTACCACCGGCTATTCGCTTTATGGCGATTGGCACCATGGTTGTCTTCTGCTATCTCTGTGTGCAGATCTTCCGAGCACCATCGAGCCTGTCGGCCGGCGGCAAGGATGCCGTCAAGTTCAGCGACATGCCCAGGGATCCCAATCTTGACCGTACGCATATGTTCACATACTCTACTAGATCAGCAGCCTCTGACATGTAATTCTAGCTACTGGAGAGCCGCCGGAACCGCTTCACCGAGTCTCTGGCAACAACTATGCCCCCGACAATGCAAACTCGAATCGCATTAACGCTACCATCTTATCACTTGTGCGCAATGAAGAGTTGGATGGCATTCTGCAATCTATGCGCGATCTGGAGCGTACCTGGAATCACAAGTTCAACTATCCCTGGACCTTTTTCAACGACGTGCCATTTACCGAGGAATTCAAGAAGGCCACACGTGCCATGACAAAGGCCGAAGTACGCTACGAGCTCATTCCCAAAGAGCACTGGGAAGTGCCTAGCTGGATCAATCGCGACCTGTTCCGCGAGAGTGCAGACGTCCTCAAAGAGCACGATGTGCAGTACTCACACATGCTGAGTTATCACCAAATGTGCCGTTGGAACTCTGGCTTGTTCTACAAACACCCCGCCCTCAAGGATATGCAATACTACTGGCGCGTTGAGCCAAAAGTCCACTTCTTCTGTGACGTCGACTACGATGTCTTCCGTTTCATGCAGGACCGCAACAAGACCTACGGCTTCACCATCAACCTCTACGACTCCCCTCAATCCATCGCAACACTATGGCCCGAGACCATCAAATTCCTAGCCACAAACGGCCACCACCAACACCCCAACAACGCTATGAAATGGCTCACCGACAAGGAGCGCAGACCAGAACACAATATCGAAGCAAACGGCTACAGCACCTGCCACTTCTGGAGCAACTTCGAGATCGCAGATATGAACTTCTGGCGCTCTTCTGCTTATGAGGAATACTTTGAGCATCTCGATCGTGCTGGTGGTTTCTTCTATGAACGTTGGGGTGACGCTCCCGTGCACAGTATCGCATTGGGACTCTTTGAGGATGCCCGCAAGATTCATTGGTTCAAGGATATCGGTTATCAACATATCCCATTCTTCAACTGTCCCAACTCGCCAAAGTGTAGGGGCTGTGTTACTGGCCGCTTCACCGATGGTGAGAAGTGGCTGCACAGAGAAGACTGCCGACCTAACTGGTTCAAGTACGTCGGCATGAGTCCCGAGTGGGCTGTTCAAAAAGAAGACTGAAAGAGCAGCAAAAAGATCATTGATGCATTCAGGCGTTGGCGAGCGTATGGGTTTCTATTTCATGAACGTATATACCACTTTTGATCGGCTCCCTTTTCCTTTTTGTGGAGACTGGCATCAATATATCTGATACTTTCCAATCATACATGCCTTTTATCAACCTAAACTTAATCCCACCTGAGCAGAGCGGAATCACGACTGATGGCCCCATGTGAAGTGTGGTTCTGTTGAGTGCAGAACGATTAATGATGTGCAAATGTTCTTGTGCGATATGTGATCGCTCTCTAGTCTCGTAATGATACATTCCACTCGTTCCATGACCGCCTACCTCTGTCTTGAGCCAGGCAAATGCTTTTTCTCTCAATCACGCCTTGAACGCCTTGCTGTTCCCAAATCAACCACCTCTTAATCGAGGCCTTCCATCCAGTTTCCGACAGTGGTTTGTGGCTCGAAGGTCTTCTAATCCTGAACGTCCCTCATGGCGGCTGCAAGCGAAGCCCATAGTCAGCCTTTACTCTATTGTGATACGGACACTTCGCGGCGTGGAATACCGGGAGGCAGGGTCTCGACGAGGTTTCGCGATGCGCGCCAACACTGGATTAGGTTGTCCTCGGCGACCGAGCACATCATCCAAGGGTCGTTCTTGTTCCAGCTGAAGTCTGAAACGCGACTAGTGTGACCACCATGCATGAAAAGCCTATCGACCATGTTAGCATCATAACGAATAGAACAGTCAGGATGAAGGGAACACATACATCTCTGGTGGACCATCCTCAGCATCGTCAGGTGTTTGCTCGCTTCCAGCACGGCTGATATCCCAGAAAATGACACGGCGATCGTCACCACTGCTGGCAAGAATGCAGGGATCGTGAGGATGCCACTCAATCTTAGTGACGACGTCCTGGTGTCCCTCCATACTGTGAATCTTGCCGTGCTCGGGGAATCTCATATCGAAGATACCGACGGTACGATCAGCCGAACCTGTAGCGAAAAGCACATCATGCTTCTGGTGGAAGGCCAGAGTATTGATGGCATCGGTGTGACCTGTGATTCTAATAGCAGGTTTTGAGTTGGAAGCGGTACGAAGATCCATCAAGCAGAAAGTTCTATCGTCTGCAACCGTTCCGAGGAGGTTCTTGCCGTGCATAGGATGCCATTGCACGTCGTTGACTGTAGCGCTGTGGTGGTTGAAGATACGAGCAGTGGTCAGAGTCTTGTCAGCCTTTGAGAAGTTATTGATATCCCTGTAGAGATCAGTCAGATGTGGTTCATGGTAGCAAGAAAATGACAATCCTACCAAACGCGGACGGTCTGGTCTTCGCTACCAGTAGCCAGTTGACCCTCAAAGTGGGGGTTCCAATCAAGACCGAAGCCTTCCTTTTCGTGGCCCTTCAACTCGATCTGGGCGTCGACCTGGTTTGTCTTTGGCATGGACGAGTGTTTTGTGCGATCAAAGACAAGAGCGTCTCCTTGAATAGTCATGGTTGCGATAAGATCGGGATTCTGAGGCATGTAGCGGGCCTTGTTGATCTCGCCGGGGTGGTTGATCTTCTGAATGACGTTGAAAGAGATGGGCTGTTTGGCAGCACCGTGGCCACCAATTTCCTCCTTCTCAGCATCGTAGTCTGCAGGGTTGACGGCGGGCTTGTTGGGAAGGTCGACAGTAGCAATCTGCAGATAGTCCTGAGTAGCGCCTGAGGTGTGGGTACCGATCAGGAGACGGTGGGTGGAAAAGTTCTTGTCAGGCAGGGACTGAACATCGGGTAGCCACTGGGCTGTGAGGGTAGGCCACTCGAGGGCTCTGCTGTAGATGACATCGTAGAGGAAGACGGCATTCTTCTTCCAGACTTTGTACTCCTCGTTGATGATCTTGTTCTCGACGGCGGGGTCATTGACGCCAGCAGGCTGTGCTTGGATGTCTAGCATTGCAGTGTTAGTTCAGAAACGCTACAAGATGGCCAAAAGTGAAAAGGTTGTAGAAGATGACAAGCAGAGAGGTGTTTAGAATGAGAACGAACCTTGATCCATGATTGCTGTGAGTCAAGCTATGTAAGTGCTAGTGCTGGATCAATGACAAAGTGGACAAAGATGGAAATGCGATTAAACGCGCGCGGGCAGCTTGACGCGTTTGCGCTGAGATTGGTTGCCAAGCTCCAGTGAAATCTGGGGTCGAGCTCGAATCCACGCCCGTGCGCTGTGACTGGTCGACATCATCAAGTCGCCGCCTCTCACACTCTCTCCTTCTTTCTTTCGAGGACTCCGTGTCGAAATATCCCGCCATACGCCCTTTTCCACACCCTTTCTCTTCTCATCCCCTTCTCACACCTATTACTTGACCCCAATTGTTGATCTTGGAATATAGATCACCATGGGTAGGTGCCATCTGCCATGCTGTCACCATCGCAACCATAGCTAACCTCACTGCGCGCAACTAGGTGTCCCCAAATTCTTCCGATGGATGAGCGAGCGCTATCCCGCCATCTCTCAGCTCATCGCCGAGAACCGCATCCCCGAGTTCGACGCTCTATACGTATGTCCACTCTCACCGCCTGCCTTTGCGCCGACCCGCCCAGCATCCCTCTGACTTTCTTGTATAGCTTGATATGAACGGTATTATCCACAACTGCACCCACAAAGACGGAGATCATGTCACAAAGCGCATGACCGAAGAGGAGATGTTCATCGCCATCTTCAACTACATCGAGCACTTGTTCGGCAAGATCAAGCCCAAGCAGCTCTTCTTCATGGCTATCGATGGTGTCGCTCCCAGAGCAAAGATGAACCAGCAGCGTGCCAGACGTTTCCGTACTGCTCTCGATGCTGAAAATGCTCGCGAGAAGGCCATTGCTGCTGGTACTGAGATGCCCAAGGAAGCCCCCTTCGACAGCAACTGCATCACCCCCGGAACCGAGTTCATGGCTCGTCTTACACAACACTTGAAATACTTCATTGCCAAGAAGGTCTCTGAAGACATCGACTGGCAGGGCCCCGAGATTGTTCTCTCTGGACACGAAGTCCCTGGTGAAGGAGAACACAAGATCATGGAGTACATTCGCAAGGCCAAGTCACAACCTGATTACGACCCCAACGTCCGCCACTGTCTCTACGGCCTCGATGCTGATCTTATCATGCTGGGTCTTCTCAGTCACGACCCCCATTTTTGTCTTCTGCGTGAGGAAGTCACCTTTGGCCGCCAAAGCAAGGCCAAATCAAAGGAACTTGAACATCAAAATTTCTATCTTATGCACCTTTGCATTGTTCGCGAATATCTTGAACTGGAATTTCAGGAATTGAAGGAGCCTGGAGCTCTTGGATTCGCGTTCGACATGGAGCGCGTTATTGACGATTTTATTCTCATGGCTTTCTTCGTTGGTAACGATTTCTTGCCCAACCTTCCCCACTTACACATCAACGAAGGTGCATTGGCTCTCATGTTTGGCGTATACAAGAAGATTCTTCCTCTTGCCAAGGGGTACATCAACGAAGGCGGTGTTATCAACCTGGACCGACTTTCTATACTTCTCGATGAGCTTTCCCACGTCGAATTCCGACACTTCGAGGCAGAAAATGCCGACGCTAGCTGGTTCAAGGGTAAGCAGACTGGCCGCGAGGATGTCATGGTCAGGACCAAGAACAAGGGCAAGGTTGTCATGACCTCGTCGCAAAAGGAGGTTTACACACGCGTCAGACAATACGTCAACAGCCGCCCCGCCGACTCGGAGCCTGCACCACTCGATCTGCCCGCTTCACTTCCCGCACGCGACAGGAAGTTTGTCGAAGATCTCGCCGACAGCCTGCATCTGCAATGGAAGAGTGTTGTGGACGACGAAGGCCAGCGTCATCTCCAGCTTTCATTCTTCCCCCGTCCTCCTTCAGACGACTCGGATGATGAAGAAGACGAGGAGGCTCAGACAGCACTCTTGAGAGTGATCAAGAGATACGACAACGCCGAGATTGTCGACGTCAGCGCTGAAGAGGCTCAAGAACAGATGACCAAGAAATATGACGAGAAGTTCGCACAGTGGAAGGACACCTACTACAAATCCAAGTTTGAGTGGGGTACTGAGAACGAGGAGGAGCTGCGCAAGTTGACCGAAAACTACGTCCAAGGCTTGCAATGGGTTCTGTACTACTACTACCAAGGTGTTGTGTCATGGCCCTGGTACTACGGCTACCACTACTCCCCAATGATTTCCGATGTCAAGAAGGGTCTCAAGGCCAACATGGACTTCAAGCTTGGTCAACCCTTCCGTCCTTACCAGCAACTCATGGGTGTGCTTCCTGACAGAAGTAAGACGATCGTCCCCGACGTCTACCACCCTTTGATGACTAGCCCTGACTCGCCCATCATCGACTTCTACCCTCGCGACTTCGACCTCGACATGAACGGTAAAAAGATGGAGTGGGAGGCTGTCGTCAAGATTCCCTTCATCGACGAGCAGCGCCTACTCAGTGCTATGGCTACCAGAGATCATCTGCTCACAGACGCACAGCGTGCTCGTAATGAATTTGGCGTCAGCTTGAAGTTCACCTACGCTGCCGAGATGAACTACACCTACCCATCATCCCTGCCTGGTGTTTTCCCAGACATTCCTAACTGCAAGTGTGTGGAAAACATCTTTGAGCTTCCTACCATGGAAGGTCTGGATGTCTACATTGGTCTTGTCGAGGGTGTCAAACTTGGTGAAGATGCTTTGGCTGGTTTCCCCAGTTTGCGCACACTCCCGACTACCGGCACTCTTGGCTTCCATGGAGTTAATGTCTTCCAGCAAGAGAGCAGAAACGAGAGCATGGTTGTCACTCTGATGAACGCAGAAGAGACTAGCAGCATCGAGCATGCTAAGTTGAAGCTTGGAAAGGCTGTCCATGTTGGCTACCCCTTCTTGCACGAGGCAAAGGTTGTCAAGGTGTCTGACGAACTGTTCGATTATGTTCTTGCCAACCCCAATGCTGAGGCCACACCTAACAACATTGAAGCAATCCCCCATGGTGCTCCTGAGATCTCGAACTGGAAGAAGAAGGCCAGCCGCATTGAGAGCGTCTACTCTAAGAGACTAGGCGTCATCATCAGCGATGTTGAGGCCATGGTCCACGTAGAGATGCTTGTTGGCCTCCGTAAGACGGATGAGGGTGCAACTGTCAAGGAGTATGCAAACGTCGAAGGTCTCGAAGCTGACTACGCTGCTCAAGCCATTGTCGATGAAGTCGTCTCCGAGGACCAGCGCTTCCTGGAAAAGGCTGCCCTTCCACTTGAGGAAGAGTTCCCTCAAAACTCCCGCGCCTTCTTCCTCGGCGATTTCAATTATGGTAGACCTGCCCTTGTTGATGGCCATGAGAATGGCAAAGTCAACATCAGAGTCAACACAGTCAAGGTCCGAGAACCTGATTTCGGTCATCAAATCGCCCACCAGGCAGAGCGCCAATTTCCTTACAAGCCTGCCTTTGCTGTTGCAAAAGAACTCAACCTCCACCCTCTTGTCCTGTCCAAGCTGACCGCATCTTTCCGTGTCACCTCATCAGGACTTCAGCTCAACCTTGGTCTCAACCTCAAGTTCGAGGCCCGCAAAATGAAGGTTCTGGGTTACAGTCGCAAGTCTGAGCGTGGTTGGGAATACAGCCAGAAGGCCATCGACCTGATTGCTACTTACATGACCAAGTTCCCCGAGTTCGTCGCACGTATCCAGGCTAACCCTTCGGGCGATGTCTTCAACGACACTGATTTCTACCCTGCCGACATCGCTAAGGAGAAGATGAAGGAGATTGGTGCCTGGCTCAAGAGCGTCGAGACCAAATCCTTCGAGCGTGTTCCTCTCGACGCCGAACAGATGAACTCTGACACAGTCATGGCTCTCGAGCGTGCCGCAGAACACTATCTGTCTCTCTCTGCCAACCAGACTGAAGACAAGATCATGAATGGCGTTCCTCGTCATGCTCTCCTCAAGCCCAGCGATGCTGAACAGCGTCTTGGTGGTCAGCGTTTCGCCCTTGGTGACCGCATTGTCTATGTCCAGGACTCTGGTCGTGTTCCCATCGCTTCCAGAGGTACCGTCGTCGGTATCACAAAGACACCCAGAACGACCATGCTCGACGTTGTTTTCGACTACTCTTTCATGTCGGGTACCACCCTTGGCGACCGCTGCAGTCCCTTCAGAGGAAGCACTGTCCCTGTTACCAGTGTACTCAACTTGACTGACAGACAGTGCATTGCTGAGAGCAAGGCTGCTGCACAAAAGCGTCAGCCTCCCAAGCAAACCCCAATGACTGTCAACGGTGGCTACGGACCTCCCCAAGAGCAATGGCGCCCTGCCAACGCTCCTCCACCTCTCAGGGGCTCTTTCAGTGGAGCCATGAGCGGCCGTGGCCGCGGCGGTCACGAGAACCTTCCTATTCGTGGCGGAAACCCCAACCGTGGTCGTGGCCGTGGTGGCAGAGGTGGCTACACTATTGTTGACAACAGCGATCCCATGGAGAACGTCGTCCGCAACAACCTGTCCTTCCGTCCTCAGAACATGAGTGCCGTTCCTCCACCAGCTATCTTGAACCACGACTCCCGTGGCAGAGGCAGAGGTCGTGGCCGTGGCGGCGAGGGCAGAGGTCGTGGTGGACCCCGTGGTGGATTTGCTCCTAGAGGTAGAGGCGCTGTCAACGGTACTGGCCACAGCTCGTAGGGAGGGCTTGTTTCACCAGATCACGACTCGACGCACTGGATTACGAAGATCACTGAATTGATGAGCAGAAGATAGGATGATTTGATCGTCAATGTAGACGGGCTCTTAGTTATTTGCTTCTTCCATGATCACGGATTTTGATGTTCATGTTTCTCAAACAGAGATACCCAGAAGTACTATAGATAGCTTACAAGACTCTTGACTTTGATCTCTACTTGATCTTCACCCCTCATATTTTCTCAGTTGTTGATATTGTCCTGCAAACTTCCAAGGCTGCTTGATCAGAAAGGAGGTCTCCACCAACATTGAGTCTCTGCAGACCAGTATATCTCAAGGCGCACATGTTCCTTGCCATTTCAACAGATTTTATTCTTGGCCCAACAAAAAGGAAGCTCGCTCCTTCGTCTAGCACGCTTGCTGCGAAAATGGCGGAGAGTTTACGGGCAATTTTCTCTGGGAAGATCATGTATTCAACATCATCCAGCTCTCACTTCCAACCTATGTCTTGCTCAATCATGTCGAGCCCTGTCAACGCCAATCCTTCGCTGTTTTCCTCGATCTTGTAGGTGTTGGTTGTTGCATCTGTAAAATTTGCCAGAAAATGCGGTCGTGAAGCCAAAAGAAGATTCTCTTGAAGCTTCTTATTGTATGATTGTGTTTTGGCGGCGGATATCAAGACGACGGTTTCGATTTGTTCATCGATAGGGTCATCAGGATCTTCTCCTGAAAATTGATCAGAACTTGGAGATCTTCTGAAGGTTTGTGTGAGGATTCATCTGGTGAATCATCAGAGATGTCGTCCATGGTCTCGTCACGAGTCTCAGCCAGTCGATCTTTAGCAGCTTGTATCTTTTGAATGTAGTTGGTAGAGTCCATACTTCTAGTTGGTTTTGCTGTTGATGGCATCTTTAAGATTTGCTGTGGTTGGAATGTGATAAAGAACAAGCTAGTGTAGGGGAGACGATGAGACATACGGTCGTCCTTCTGCGAATGAGTCATGGTATCCTCACTAAGTGGCAGTCACATTTGCTCGCCATGGTGGAATAACCTTGATGAGGACTACCTATCCGCAAACTTGCTTAAATGTTGCGTTCAGAAAATCTTTCCTTTTCGCTGTTCTGACATTTGTCGGGGCCTGGCATCTTTGCAAGAGATACACAGTATAGCTTCAGATGACGCTTTCAAGGCAGGCACAATGTTCTCTGCCATGGCCATGCTCTCGACATCATCTCGACAGATGTGCCATAGTGCTTTAGACCTTGCGAAAGCTTTGCTCACGGGTCTCGGCTCGATATTCTGCATCATGGCAGCTTCAATAACTCAGCTTCAACTTCTTCGACGTGCGATGTTGAGAATAGATGTAGGTAGACATGTTCTAGGCAGCAAGCACGAAAGCAATGTTATCTAACGAGACTTCGGAAGCTGCACTGCATAGCACAACTTGTGCGCCGTGTATAACTCGTGCACAAATTCACTTCGGATTTGGCTACTACCTCTTTCATGCAACGATACAGGAAGTCACCACCAGCTCCTGGCGACCAGGCTAGCCCGAATGGACTAGGGACTCAATTACCTCTCGCTTTTGCACATATTTTAGCTCATCTTTGCTCTCTCAAATCCAAAAGGTTGATGTTTGGTGATTTCAGAGTATTGATTAATATGGTTATACTTGGCTTTTTCACAAGCCATTGTCCTTCTTGAACTTATCCCAAGCCTCGTTCAAGGTACTAAATACTGATCCACTGATCATCTTCTGCTCGGTCGTTGCCGACTGTGGGATCTGTTCACCAATGTTAGCGTCCATATAAGAATAAAGAGAGCCTTCCGTAACATACCTTGTCAGGATGAACCTTAGCAATCGCCTTCATGTACACGATCTTGACCTTGTTGGGCATGATCAAGTCACTCATGTTGACCTTCTTCCATCCTGCTTCAGGCCAAAGCACAGTATCCAAGCTACCCAGAAGAGCACGCAAGTTGTCAGCTTTACCACCTTTCCATGCAGTGACTTTGGCTTCAACTTGGTCCGAAAGAGCGAACTTCTCATCGTCGGCTCTATCTGCTGCGGCATTCGCTTCACGCAACTTGCGTACTGCTTCTTGCGATTGGGCTTGCGAGACTGCAGGACGTTTGGGTTGCTGTAGCTTACCCGCTGGTGCCTTTGTTGCAGCTGGCGCAGGCCTAGGCTTTGAGGGAGCAGGTTTCGATGCACCTCCTGTAGCAGCTTTCTCACACCGATCGCGAGCTCTTAGACTTACGGCACCACCTACACCAGCAGCGATGGCATCTTTCCAGACCAAAGCTGCATCAGACCATTTCTCCATGTTTTCTAGTGCTTCGGCTTTGCGCATGAGTGCTTTGCCATAGAACTCTTTCATGTCTTTCTCGCCTTCGCCGCCGCCAAGATCGATCTTCTCATTTTCACCTTTGCTGATGCCGATGAGCTCCAGGACCCGGTCTGCATCAACGACTGCAGCTTTCGGATCGCCAGTCTTGATTGCTGTCAATGCTCTGTTTGATAGCACGATGATAATCAGAGGATGAGTGGACGGCAGTGGTGTGAGGGCAGCGGAATATGAGGTATGTGCAGCGTCAAAGTCTCCTCTTTTGAAGGCCTCTGTCCCTGCACGGCGATGACTGCTAGATGTCGAGAGTGCGGATGGGGAAATAGCAGGTATGTTTCTAGGAGGTGCTTTGGGCCGCGGGGCCTGGGGTACTGGTGTGGAAGCTTTAGCCGGAGCAGGGCGAGGAGCGGGAGTTGTTCTCGCAGATGCGGGTTGTGGCGTTGGTTGAGCAGGTGCTGGGCTGAACAGATCGACCTCGGGCTCGGGCTGAGGATCTGGTTTGGCGGGTTTTCTCCGTCTCGCCGAGCTGACATATGCCTGTGATGACTCTGCCTCAACGTCAAAGCGACTAACTTTGGCGTTCGGTCGCTGAGCTTGTGGAGGAGGTGCTTGTTGTGCCAATCGTGACTGCGGTTGGGTCCGAACAGGCAGGTCTTGAGCAGGCGATCTGACTCTAGAATCAGGTCTAGATACAGGTTCACGGACCTCGGGTGTACGCGAACTTGTTGGTCGCGGCCGTTCGTCTCTAGCTTCCAGCAGCATGGCCTCATTTGTCAACTCATCAGCAGTTTGAGCAGGTGCAGCTGCACGAGGAGTCGAAGAGCGGCCGGGTCGAGCAGGAGCTCTATCAGCACTCGCATCCCTCATCCACTTGGGTGTATTTGGGTCACCCTCGGGCTGCTGGAACTCAGCAACAGCCTTTTTGAAGTTCTTCTGTCCAGTTTTCCAGAGAGAACCTGCAGACTTGAGGAATGATGTACCAAACTCTTGCGCATATGCGGCTACATCTTTTTCCGAGGCAGGTGTGCCATTATCCTGTCTGCGTTGGTTGGAACTAGGCCGTGCCTCTTGTCGCATCCAGGCAGGTACTGAAGCATCCTCAGCGCCTCTGCCTCGTCGCGGTTCATCGCGAGTTTGAGGTGCTGGGCTAGCACGTGCACTACCACCACGATTTTGTGTCCTTTCTCTTGATTCTTGATGTGCCTGGTTGAGCAACCACCCTACAGCCGATTGTACATCACCTCCAGTTTCTTGCAGAGCGGCCCTCGACTTGTCAGCAGGGAAGCCCATATCGACCAATTCAGCTATCGGACGGTCAAGAGGATCGGAGGAAGGAGGAGAGCGGCGGTCATTGACAGCAAAGGCTTCATCGACAGGTTCGCGCCTAGGAGGTTCGCGACGGGGTGGTTTAGCAGCCACAGGCTTCCCCAGGTCTCCCAGGATATCGTCGTCATCATCATTGTTGCCAGTCGCTTGGGCAGGCTGATAAGGACTGGGTTTCCGTTGGGGGACTGCTCCAAGACCAAACGGATCGTCGTCGTCATCTGCCAGTAGGGAAGCGGAGTTGGACTGGTTTGCAACTGCGGGGGTATTGCGACCACTATTGGCAGTAGAAGCTGCAGGTACAGGGAAGTGTGAGGACTTGTCAACTGGGGCAGCCGAGTTAAAAGCAGCTAGTAGATCGTCCTCATCATGCTGAGCAGGAGGCGCGACGTGCTGTGTGGTTGTCGACTGAGGCGTCGCCCTTCCATTACCTAGATTATCCCAGAAGTTTGCCTCGTTTCCGTACTGCTGAGCATATTTTTGACGCTGTTCTTGCTCCTGCTTAATCTTCTCTTGTTGCAGCTGCTTCTGGCGTTCCAGTAAGCTTAGATTGCCCTGGTTCTTGTTCGCATTCGTGGACACAAGGTTGGCAAAGATGTCGTTGGCAGGTGATGCGGTTTTTGACGGAGCTTTGGCAGGAGGCAGATTGTTGGCAAAGGGTGAAGGAGCCGGACTGGCACGCGAGCTCGAGGCGGCACTAGGGATGGACATGGGCATGCCGAAGGCTGGCCGCGGGGCGTTCTGCTTGGCTGCAGGCGCCGCAGCAGTCCAGTCCGTGTTCAAGAGATCATCCATACTGAGTACGACACTGTCGAAAGTCTGCAGACATAGGAAATTGTTGTTGGATGAGAATTGGATTGCTATTTCAGGTTGCTACGAAACACATGGCCTGCCGTGGAATCCGCGTCATTGGCTCGATCCAGAACAAAGGGGTCCGTGTCAACAATCTGGGGTTCCAGTTCGGCAAACTTTCCCTCATCACCCTATACCATTCTCTCCATCACTTGCAACAAACCAAGCTGCATCAACTACCTTCGATCTCTGTGATCCAGCTACTCATGCTCTTGAGCTACACAAATTCGTGATGTGCCAAGCTCAGACTCGTCCGACGACACTGTTACTATCAGCCAACGCTCTTGTCACTCAACATTAGTAGAGCACTTACCTGTGACCTTTAGCGATGCCCCATATCGACGTGTCTTTGCTGCAATTGAGATCCTTCTTCTCATCAAAGGTGTGGTCGTTGTAGTAGCAGTTCCAGAAGTTGTTTGCTGGGTAGGTCAACTGCACGTACAAGAACAAGCAATCCGGCATTTCTGATCTTCGTCAATATCTATATTTTATTGTCAAGAACGACCCGGCTAACATACCTAAGCAGGTATCTTTGCAAGTATCAGTGACTGTGGATTCGTTGAGAGTTGAAAGCATGAATGTTTGCACAGATTTCATGCCTATATCGTCACAGCCAGCTTTCGGTCCCCAAACTTGAGTGAATGAGGGTGCTGCCAATTTGACTGTCGAGACGGAAAGTGTTGATATAGTCTGTGTGATTGATGTTGTGACCTGAGGAGCCACGGTGAACCATATCTCTCCAGTCAGTGTCGTCGTCGATGGTGCTGCCTTCAGTAGAGCAGCTTCAACAGACGGCAATGCTCCTATACACGAACAGGCTTCTGACAGCTCTGAGTTGTCCAACCCAGACATAATATTCTCGGCTGTATCGCATGACGCTGTTTCCCTACGTTGATTGTTCGCTGTCTTGGTTGAAGGCGTCGTGAATGTCGTCAAAGTAGTCTTGGAAACAATTGATTCGGTTGACGTGATAGTGACTGTGCTAGTGGGCACATTAGAGAGTGTCGTCGTTCTCGATATAATGTCCAAAGAGGTGACAACTGCTTCTGTTGCAACTCCGAGTGCTGAGATACAGTATGCATAAGCAGCAGAATTCGAGGCGAGGCATGAATAAGCTGAAAGCTGACAGCTTGCTGCACTGGCCGTCACAGACAGCAAGGTTATGATCAATACCAGAACTTGCTGCATCTTGGGGGAAGTGAGAGATCTCTAGATCCCAGCGAATTCGTAGGGTGATTTCCAAGCCGTATTATAGAAGAGTGCAAAGACGGCCCTCTATGTTTGAGAACACGGATAGCACACACCACCCGCACACCCTTCATCTTACAGCTGCCCTCGCGCGCGAGAGGCGCCGAAAGGGCACACGTTCAGCCAATACGAAATCCGATGCAATGACAAAATGTTGTATCACTTCGGGACTGCAAGCTGTGTTAGTGGTCTCGACGTGCAGTGCTGCATCTCCGGTCCGGAACCACTAGTCCACTATCGTGAAGATGCACTCACCCCTCGCCGACACCTAATTCTGCCATTGGTGCGGCATGAATGCAACACAACCAAAAAGCGCATGTTCTTTTTCGACTTGGTTCTCGTCAGAGGGCCGCGTCATGCTGAAGGATTGGGCGTGCTTGAGTGAAAGTGCTTCTGTGCAGATGGAGTGTGATCCGTCCAGTGAACGTGGATCTACCAGGATTGGCCTTGCATGAAAATCAGGAACGTAGAAGCGACGCAATGTGAAACAAGATCACATGTGTTTATGGGAATTTATAATACAGCTGAGCCGCCTCACAATCTTCTAGACCATGTACGAGAAAGAGCTAATTGTTGGGTGAAAATTCAGCATAGTCAGCATTCTTCGGGAGGTCGTAGGCCATGCAACCTATGTTCCTCCTCGTCGTACGACAACTCAGCGAAGTAGCTAGCTTAATAAAACCTGTCGAACCGGTCACATGGTACCATCGCCGTATGCAGCGTTCTTGATCATGTTTACCAAACCGGATGAATCAGAATCAACAATCTGCATCTCTGCTTTGAGGTTCAGCATCAACATCACCTGCAATTCTCGTCGCCATTGCTCCCTTTCGTCAAAGCTGGCGTGCTCCTCCCATTCAAGCATCTTTCTTGCTTTGTGACGATCCCTCATCGTCAGAGTCATTAGTCCTTGATCACGATGTGTGCGGTCTTCACCTGTGATCGCAAGACTGTGTAGGCCCAGCCATTGGATCCTCGGTACGACAAGCGCGACATTGTCTTCGGACATCTTTCTTGAACCGTACTTGTACGTGTGTAATATCGCTAGCCCGTCTGGGTCGTAGTCCACAAGGCCAAAGACTGGAGGTTCCGCAAAGCCATTTTGAGGTGAAGCCACCGTCATGAAGCAAGTCATTGCTCTTGTCGCTATGTCTGGATATCCTTTACCCTAGTCGGACTGATCAGACTGTTCAATCGGAAGCTTCGAGCTGCAAACTCACCGTGACAAGGACAGCATGCCACATCATTTCTTGCCAATCTTGAGACGAGATGATTGATTGAAACGCCGCCTCGAGCAGAATCAGTTACCCATCAGTGAAGGGTCAAAAGAACGTTCGGTCTTACCTCCTTCTCAATGACAAGCACCCATCTGACCCGGCTCAGATCCACGCATAGGACTTCTTCAATATTTGGTATGAGAATGCTGTTCTGCGCAGTGGTAAGGTCTATTTTCGAACCATCTCGACGATATACCACAGCAGCGCCGGCCATGAGGCCCTTGACTCCAGCGGTCTGCGTGTCTTAGTATGTTGCAATCACCCGTGATATTGGAAAGCGAACCACATTGAGACACGACCTAGGTACTGAAAAGGCGGTAGCAATCTGGTCAATAAAGCGGTCTACAGTGCATTGTTTGCCGAACAACGCCGGGTCGCGATAGTATAGGTCGCTAGGAGCAGATGTCAGAATGGAGCCTGCTATAGTCAGTCTCACCTCACATGCCGCTTAGTCAGAATTGTATCATCCAAGAGCGATTCGTGCATGATTTCGAGAATTCGGATGACCACAGCTGTCTAGATGTCAGCTCTTTACCTTCGTGGGTCCTTTCTTGCAATGCTACCAACAGAACCTCCAAGCATCACTAGCAGTCTTCCCAGGAAAGCTGAAAACTGCTTTGCGAGCTCGGACAGCTGTGTCTTGCAACGCGCCAGAAGATTCAGAGGTAAGCGAGATTGTAATATCGGCTCTTTCGTTGAGAAGAGCGTCTGCTACAGTTTCAAAGACTGCTTCAATTCGCATGATCACGTCGTGATGCTTGCTCGAGCGGCTGAGTTGAGGGCCGTCAGGGTAGGAAGCATCGTGAATGCCAGAGGGTACTATACCATCACGGAAGAGCATGTCAACATCGACGTCGTCTCCCATGGCGTTCATGATGTTTCGAGATACGAAAGAGCAGGTATCAGGTTTTTCGGGGTCCGTTGACGGGAGGCTCGAGTGCGAGTTGGCGGGGAACGCGGAGCGAGGCTTGGCAAATTGATCGCGGTTGCGACGCGTCGTCTAGCCTCGCTCTTTCTCGATTCCAACACCCTCGTGCTTCACACGGCATTGACCTGTGGCTGCTTTGAATGAACCATAATCGACCTCGTCTTCTGACCTAGTTCTCTCATACCACATCATATCGCCAAACTCGCTGGTCGTTCCAAATCATGGCGGAACCAATGGACATTTCATCACCGGATCTCTCGCGTAAACGCTCATTGCCAGACGACGACCAGACTTCTGTCTCAAAATCGGAGAGTCAGGTGCCCACTCCACCACTCACTGCTAGCCCTGCCAACAAAGACTCCGTTCGTCAAGCAAGTCCTGCACCGAGCAGTTCAGCCCTGAGCAGTGCCCCATCGGAAACAAACGACCAACCCGCCGATCCTAACGCCCCACCAAAGAAACGCAGAAAGTACACCCCTGCCGAGAAGGAAGAGAGACGTCTGGAGAAGGAGAAGAAAGACAAGGAGAGAGCTGAACTGAAGCTGAAAAGAGACGAGGAAAAACAGAAGAAGGATGAGGAGAAGCGTCGCAAGAATGAAGAGAAGGAAGCAAAGCAGCGCGAGAAGGATTTGAAGAAGGCTAAAGAGGAAGAGGAGAAGCAGAAGAAAGCACGAGTACGTTACCTGTGAACTTCTCCATTATTGGTTGCATACTAACCTCATCCAGGCACAACCAAAAATTGCTTCATTCTTCAAGACGCCATCCTCGCATAAATCGCCAGCTGTCTCTACGCCAGTGCAACCTTCGCCTGCTAGGGAGAACAGTGCAAGCTCACAGCCTATCGATGCAGATGTTTCTATGACATCTCCGACACCAAAGAAGTCCCCCCAGCAAAGCCAGAGCGATTACCGCAAGACATTTCTGCCGTTCCAATTAAAGGCACATACCAAGTGCGCACCTCACGTACCAGCCCTCAGTGCCGACGAGCTGCAAATTGCACAAGAAGATATGGACAAAGTCCTTCAACGTACCATAACCGCCGCATCTCCCACATCCTGTCTAGAGTCACTATTCGCAACCGAAAGAACCCGTTCACGTGGCCTCTGGCAACCCACTGCCCGGGAGGTCATCGAGTCAATACAAGGCTCATCACAAGTGCCAATCGACCTGACTGACGAGTCAGGCGAGCACTACCGTCCTGCCGACCTTCTTGGCTCCTTGACCGTCCGTCATCTTCACTTCGGCGAGGACGTAAGACCAGCCTATTACGGCACGTACTCACGAAAGATCTCCTCAACGAACGCCACCAAACTACGCAAAAACCCCTTCAGCAAGATCCGGGAAGATACCAATTACGACTATGATTCTGAGGCCGAATGGGAGGAGCCAGAAGAAGGAGAAGACATCGGCTCCGATGGCGAGGAAGACGAGGAGAGTGTAGGCGACGCAGAGGAAATGGATGAGTTCTTGGAAGACGATGCTGCTGACAGCAAACGACACATGATCACCGGCGACCTCAGACCAGTCAGCACGGGTCTATGTTGGGAAGATGCTAAGGGCGTGTTCGAGCCTTCAGCTGAAGATCCCCCTGTCGATCTTGACAGCATGAAGATTGACTTCTTCATTCGTAAGTTCGGCGTTATGTCTTTTAGTTGAATAGTTCTGACATCTTGCAGCTCTCACACAACCCTCCATAAACCCTTTCTCAACGAGCTACTGGCAGGCTCCAAGTGTGCCAGCGGTTGCTGCTGCCAAGGTTAGTGGCGGCCAGATGCAGCTCGATGGCAAGATGAAGCCACCTAAGGCCCCTCTGATGCCACGATCAAACACTAATGACACTATGACTATCATTGGCGCTTCGAGTGGTATGAAGGGACCGATCATGAGTGTGGCCTCTACAAAGGCTACAAAGCCAGCTCCCAAACCTCTGCAAGGACCAGAATTGGCCGAATTCAAAGACGCTGTCGACGGCAGCAACCTCACCAAAGTTGATCTGCTAAAGGCTCTGAAGAAGAGGTATGTGGTCATGCCATGATGTGGTAAAGGAAATGCTAACGAATTGACAGATTCCCTAAGCACACCAACGACACCATCAAAGCAACACTGTCAGGCTGCTTCGCTCGAGTCGGTCAGCACGAAGCGGACAAAGTCTGGAAGGCTGTTGCTGCATAAATCACCAAACGTGCCTGACGACTCTGCTGATTATCTTTTCTTTGCTTTTCTCTTCTTCGTCGACACATTCCAGTGCCGGATTTGCTATTCTACTGAAGCGCCATCGTTGGGCCAACATTCCTATCAAAGCGGGAGGTTTTTTTTATCGGCCGGCGAGCTGGTCTATAGCGGGACAAGGGGTGCATTTAGCTTTTTGACAGCATGCTCACGAAAAGCATGTTCATAGATGACAGCACAATTGAAGTGCTCACACAGTGGCTTTTTATCGTCTTTTTTACCCATTCTTGTGCGATAATGTGACCTTTTGGATAATACTGGTGTTAACCTGTGAGATGGCTGGGCAGCCAGGGTGCTATGCTTAGCAATGGTCCCCAAGGGCTGCAGCGATGTTGAGGCATCACGAGGTGACATGTTCATACAACCACAATACTATCTTGTCCCTATCGTCTCCAAGGACATGAGGGACAGGTTTTCGTGGCGATGCTAGCCCTTAATGTCGCAGCACAGCGGAAATCAAGACTTGTTCCATGTTGGTCAAAAAAGGTAAGCATACACCACCGGTTTGCAAGTCATAATATGATCTCTGTCCGTCTATCTTAGTATTGGATGATTTTCTGTCGAAAATTGGTGTGACTGTAACGGCTGCCCCTAGAGTTGCCTATGAGACGTCTTGCAGACTAGAGAGACGATAGACATCTCGTCACGATAGGAGAAGGCGAGGATAATTTCATGTCAGGGTCGCTCCACAGACGAAGATGACGTTTCAGTGGTCGGACCGAGAGTTTCATCTCTGTCGGCAAGATCAACAAGTCGGGAGTCTTTTGTTGTCGAATCTCAGGACACAACTTTCGCAGCGCATGAACCGGTTGAGTGCTTTTACAGAGACTTTGGTGTCTCGCGGCGACAGCAGTCATGCCACTGATATCTCAACCATCACACTGGGGGCTGCGGTAGTCTGCACTGTGTGGTATGCCGCAGTCTCCCTAGTTTGCGCCGTCGGCTATACTCAGCTGTAAGTGTGTCTGATGTCAATGAACTTGCACAAGACTGATTCCATGCAGGAGACGCCACTACTCTCATCCTCCACCAAAGCCCACAGTCTCCGATTCAGATGCACCGCATGTCACCATCATTCGACCTGTAAAGGGTCTCGAACCCAGCCTCTACCAATGCCTGGAGTCAACCTTCCTGCAAGAGTACCCGAGACATAAATTGACAGTCTTTCTCTGCGTGGCCGATCGTGAAGACCCGGCTTTCCCTATTCTACAGCAACTCATCAAGGACAATCCGACTTTCGACGCACATGTATTGGTTGAAGAGGAAGATCCAGAACTACAGGGAAGCGATGCAGACACAAGACTTGGACCCAATCCCAAAGTCAGAAACATGAGTCGGGCTTACAGAGAGGCCAAAGGCGATATCGTGTGGATCATCGACTGCAATGTCTGGGTCAACAGAGGTGCTTGTGGCAGAATGGTTGACACACTGATCGGCAACAGAGGCATCAAGAACAAATTCGTCCATCTCTTGCCATTGGTTGTCGATATTGCAGGCACACCTGTTCCCGAGAGCGCCCAAGCTCTCCTTCAAGGTCGCGATCCTGACAGCAATTTCCGAGTCGTTTCTACTAGTACTGCTGGCCACCAACTGCGATCTTCCAACAGTGCCTCTCTGGACATCTTGAGCGAAGGTGGTGGCAGAATCGAAGAACTATTCATGTCGTCGGCACATGCAAAGTTCTACACAGCCATTAATACTGTCTTGATTGCACCCTGCATCGTCGGAAAGTCGACCATGTTCCGCAAATCCCATCTCAACGGTCTCACCAATGGACAAGGTATCGATTTCTTCTCCGAGAACATATGCGAAGATCACCTTATTGGTGATCTGCTCTGGAAAGGAAAGATACCAGAAGAAGAGCGTGGCGAGAAATGGGGCAAGCATGCTCAAGTTTTTGGTGATCTGGCTATTCAGCCAATGGCTGGTATGAGCGTAGCCGAGTACGTTGCTCGCAGAAGCAGATGGCTCAGAGTCAGAAAGTTTACGGTCACATTGGCGACGCTGGTCGAGCCTGGCACAGAGAGTTTCTTGTGTTCGCTATATGGCGCTTTCGCCCTCACTACACTTCCATTCTTCCACGACAAGCTGGGCGTTCCTCAGACATGGACTGCTTTTGCTTTGTTCTGGATCTGCAGTGTGTGTACTTGGTGCTACCTCGACTGGACACTTTACTGCAAGCTGCACTCCTGCGCATCGGTCGAAGTAGACGTAAACACACCAGCATTCGCACGTCCTCCGAGGGGAGGCAGACGTCGACCTTTTCTGGTTTGGCTAGCTGCTTGGCTTGCTCGTGAGACTTTAGCATTGCCCATTTGGACGTGGGCGGTCTATGGAGGTGTCACGGTAGTCTGGAGAGGCAAGAAGTTATGGGTAGGTATGGATATGAAGGTTCATGAGATCACGTCTGACAGCACCTCTGCTGCACCTACACTAGATGCTTCAAAAGCAAGGACAGATTAGCCTGTAGAATAAACACGTTTTACTGTCGCGATGTTCATCAGAAGAGTTTCCTGTGACAAGTACTTTTCGCAAGTCTGTATAAGGGTGAGATGGAAAATGATCATGCGAAGAAGCATATGCAAAATCATTGTGTATGTGTGGCATTTCGCAGCCTATATCTTGTAAACAAATGTCCACCTTTTCAACTCTCGTCTTGAGAAAAAAGATCAAACGCCATTCCAATCCCCATGTGATCACCCAAAAATTTCTCATTATCTCCCATTCTAGCATTTCATTTTCGACTACCCCTCTAACCGACCCACTTTCTAGCGCTCTTGAACATTCTGACCCAAGGGCCAAACTCGCCCCAAGTGTCGGACTGATCCTTAGGCATCCAACTGCCAACTTCTTTGAGAATGGTGCGCTCAGGGTGAGGCATCATAGCCAAGACACGACCGTCAGGAGTTCTGACACCAGTGATACCTTGAGGAGATCCGTTGGGGTTGTAAGGGTACTTCTCGGTAGGCTTGAGGTAGTTGTCGACGTAGCGCATAGAGACCAGGCCCTCGTTCATCAGAGCTTGAGGGCTGGAAGAAGATGAAGCGCTGGTATCAAAGGTGGCTTGACCTTCGCCGTGAGCAGTGATGATAGGAAGGTAAGAGCCAGCCATGCCATGCAAGAAGACACTGGGTTGCTTAGGCTGGTCCATGACCTCGACCATACACACGCGGGCCTCGTACTGCTCACTGACGTTGGTCTCGAAAGTAGGCCAGGTCTCGGCACCGGGGATGATGTCTGTAAGACGTGACAGGAATTGACATCCGTTGCAGACACCAAGTGCGAAAGTGTCC
The DNA here is from genome assembly GCA_037042735.1 of Aureobasidium sp. Y128-05A. Classification (NCBI taxonomy): domain Eukaryota; kingdom Fungi; phylum Ascomycota; class Dothideomycetes; order Dothideales; family Saccotheciaceae; genus Aureobasidium; species Aureobasidium sp. Y128-05A. The sequence goes on from JAXQKC010000098.1 coordinate 177,586, forward strand.
TTTCTCTCGAAGAAGTCCTTGAATTCCTTACGAGCACCGGAGTGAAGCAAGATGCTCTTGGCCCAACCTTGGCCAGCACCAAGGACATCGCCGTAGGAGAAGCCACCACAGGCTGCGAGACCAACGAAAGATGCGAGTGATACGCGACCAGAGAGGATATCACTCATGTGCACATCGATAGGTGAGAAGCCAGCAACGTTGAAGGCGAATGCCATCTCGGCTTGACCGTTGACACCTTGCTCACGCAGGATAGCGACGCGAGGCTTGGCAGTGATGGCCGACGAGATGGTAGTGGTCAAGGGCAGGATGTTGTCCTTGGGGTTGAATGTGAGCTTGTAGGAAAGACCGGGGTCCTTGTTGTCGGCAATGTTGGCAGTCTCGGCGTCAGCACATTCAGGGTTGTCTCTGAGACGTTGCATGGCCACAGAGGTAGATTGCCAAGTCTTTTGCAAGACGTGACGGCTCTCTCTGTAGATGACGTCGGTCTTGTAGTGGAATGAGATCTCCTGCTTGGTAGCTGCAGGAACTCTACCAATCTTCTTGATCATGCCGGGAGGAGGTCCACAGCTGGAGAAGCAGCGGTTGAACTCAATCTCATCCTTCTTTCTGACCTGGAAGACGGCTCCGAGTTCCTCATTGAACAGAGCCTCAATGACATCCTCGGTCTTGTCTGACTGAGAGATACCGTCAAGCATGACCTCAAGACCAGTACGGCCAGCGAACATCATCTCAACAAGAGTTGTGAAGAGACCACCATCAGAGCGGTCGTGGTAAGCAAGGACAATGCCAGACTCGTGGAGCGACTCGACGGCATCGTAGAAGTCCTTGAGTACCTCAGCATCACGAACATCGGGGGCCTCATCACCGATCTTGCCGAAGACTTGAGCAAGAGCAGAGCCACCCATGGCCTTCTTGCCAGCAGCAAGGTCGACGAAGAGCAAGACGGTCTCACCAACATCCTCGAGTCTTGAAAGAGTGGGTGTCCAGGTTCTGTCGATGTGGTCAACAGGAGCGAAGGCAGAGATGACCAACGACAGAGGTGCAGTGACCTCCTTAGCCTCCTTGGTCTTCTCGTCTTGCCACTTCATCTTCATAGACATAGAGTCCTTGCCGACAGGGATGGAAATGCCAAGCTCAGGGCAGAGCTCCATACCGATGGCCTCAACAGCCTCGTAGAGAGCGGCGCCCTCACCAGGGTGACCGCTAGCAGCCATCCAGTTGGCTGAGAGACGGATGCGCTTGAGTCTGTCGGGGATGCTGGCAGCGGCCAAGTTCATCAAGGACTCTGCGACTGACATACGGGCTGAAGCAGCTGCAGAGATGAGAGCAAGCGAAGGACGCTCACCCATAGCCATAGCCTCACCAGTCTTGACACCAGGAAGAAGCGAGGTAGCAGTGACTGAAACATCAGCGACAGGAGTTTGCCAAGGACCGACCATCTGGTCGCGAACGACGAGACCACCAACAGATCTGTCAGCGATTGTGATCAGGAACGACTTTGAGCCAACGGAAGGCAGGGACAGAACGCGCTTGACAGCCTCGCCGAAAACGTCCTTGGTGGAGACCTTAGGGAGGTAAGTAGCAAGAGTGGTGTCGAACTGCGGAAGCTTGAGCTTTCTGGACTCCACGATTCTGGACATCTTAGGAGGCTTGCCGAAGAGGATCGACATGGGAAGGTCGATAGGGCTGGGGTACTTCTCAGAATCGCGGTCCATCAGAATCAGACGCTTCTCCTCCTTTGAGTTGCGGTCACTAGCTTGACCGACCACAGAGAAACCACATCTCTCACGCTTGCAAATCTTCTTGAACAGCTCCAGGCCCTCAGGAGAGACGGCCATAACGTATCGCTCTTGTGCTTCACAGCACCAGATTTGTAGAGGGCTGAGACTGCGGTCGGCATTGTCGATTTCTCTCAGCTCAAACTTAGCACCGAGTCCAGCGTCGTGGACAATCTCGGGAAGAGCATTAGACAAACCACCAGCGCCAACATCGTGAATGAGCTGGATAGGGTTGTTAGGTCCGAGAGAAGTGCAAGTGTTGATGACTTCTTGGGCACGTCTTTGCACTTCAGCATTGCCTCTTTGTACACTGGCAAAGTCAAGTTCGACATTGCTCTCACCAGACTGAACACTGGAAGCTGCACCACCTCCAAGACCAATGAGCATAGCAGGTCCACCAAGAACAATAAGAGAAGCGCCAGCGCTAACAAATTCCTCTGACTTTAGAGCATGCTGGGGACGAACGGTGCCAACACCACCAGCAAGCATGATGGGCTTGTGGTAACCTCTAATCTCGGTGGTGTTCTCGTCAACGGGGACTTCGGTGGTCAAGGTACGGAAGTAACCAGTGGTGCAGGGTCTTCCGAACTCGTTGTTGAACGCGGCACTGCCAATGGGAGCCTCCAGCATGATATCCAGAGCACTAGCGATGTGTCCAGGTCTTCCAACATTCAGTTCCCATGGTTGCTCATGACCGGGAATAAGAAGATCAGAGACAGTGAAACCAGAAAGACCAGCCTTAGGCTTTGAGCCTTGTCCAACAGCACCCTCGTCACGAATCTCACCACCAGATCCGGTGGCCGCTCCAGGGTAGGGTGAAACAGCAGTTGGGTGGTTGTGGGTTTCGACCTTGGCCAAGAAGTGAACAATTTCCTTGGTCTGCTTCCATTCGCCAGTAGAGTGCTCAGGGGCCCAGAGACTGGCTTGTTCACCCTGAAGAACGGCTGCGTTATCGCTGTAAGCACTGACAACATACTCCGGGTGCTTCTTATGAGTGTTTCTGATCATGCCAAACAAGCTGTTAGGCTTGCGCATGCCATCGATTGTCCAGTCTGCATTGAACTGCTTGTGTCTGCAGTGCTCGGAGTTGACCTGGGCGAACATGAAAAGTTCAACATCAATCGGGTTACGCTTCAACTGATTCGAGTACGCATCAACTAGGTAGTCAATTTCGGAGGGATCAAGAGCCAGACCAAGTGTGCGGTTGGCCTTCTGAAGGGCCTCCTTAGGTGTGCTTCCCTCAGCAAACAGTTCAATTTCTTGAGCTTCTGCAGGCTCGTGCTCGGCGAACATCAAATCAAGATCGGGAGGTCCAGATTCGATGGTCTGGGTCATACGGTCGTGAAGAACATCAGGGTTCGGAATATCATCCTTCTCGGGAGCGTCCTTGAAGCTTGCAGCAATGACCATACCGCGTTCAATACGCTTAATTTGCTTCTCCAAACCACAGACGTGGGCGATACTGGTGGCCTTTGAGCTCCACGGTGAAATAGTGCCAGCTCTGGGAGACACGTAGTAGAGACGGGTGGTGTTGTCTCTAGCATCACCGCCACGGTGAACAGCATCCAAAAGAACTTGTGAAAGTCTGTCCTGAGTGGAGAGTTGAGTTCCATACTTCAGAAGCTGATCCAGGACTTTCATGTCCTCTTGGCCGAGCTCCTGCTTGGGGTTCACATAATGCATCCATACCGCACGCACCTCGGTGGCGCCAATTGCGGCAGCAAGACGAGCAGTACGGAACCCAGAGAAAGCAGAAGAGCCTGGCAGAGCCAGGTAAGGTGTTTGTGAGGCCATAATGGGTTATGTTGAGCTACCAAGGCTCACACCAGAAGGAAGTGAGATGGGTAAAGAAGCGTTCAATGATGGTCGGCGCGAGATTTTTTGGATGGACGTGGAGGGGCGGCCTAAAACGGCTAGCGTACAAATGAACCCTGATAACATTTTTTTTGACTTTACTGCCCGCTCCTACAGTCACTTGCTGCGATTGTACTTGCAGACATGTGTTTACTTGGCTGCTGTTTCTGAGCTCGATTTGACACAGTAAAGACACACGATCAAGTCATGATGATACCTGATGCCTCTTGCACTCCCCAATCTCGACATTGACGTAGCAAGCGCGCACTGACTCGACAACCCCAGCCTCCCCGGCGCTGACATGGGGTATTATCTAAATCGCCGTCAGGATGAGCAATACCATGGAAAATTTTCTGCTGATGTAGCCTTCGGAGCCGATATCGTAGGAATGGTTGGTTTTTCGAGCTGGTTCTCATGTTACATGACCATAGCCATAGTTGGGCGACTATTCGGTGATACTACAGCACATCGATGTCAGTCGATGACTACATTGATGGTGGAGTAGCGAGACCTGAGCAATACAAGCAGATGATCCGCAAGCAGCATGCAGGAACAATACAATCATTAGGTTGGACAGAGTGCATCGCAAGCAGTGAAAGCAATGGTGCGATTGTGAATCTGTCTTCTGAATAGCAAGACAGTGTGGTAGAGGATGATCGCTGTTCATAGTACCAAGCGCAAGGAGAGCTGGATTGCGGCGGCAGTCGATACTGCTGCTGCGGCCTTCCCTCCACGAACTGGACGGAGTGCTCGATAGGTTGGACAATGACACAGAGCCTTGGTGGCCTCCTCTATTCGCATTGGGCTTCTTTTGATTTCTATGTGACGAGCAAGTCACTATAGACACAAATTGACTCGAAGAACAATCACTGGACACTATACCTCCTAGTCCGCTTGTGAGTCTCGCAAGTCCTGCAAAATATCTCGTTCTTCTTGACGATATTATCTCCAGTAACACGATTTCAGCCATCAACTGCTCGAAGTTGAGATTCTTGACACGTGCAAGCTATGGTGTTATGAGCTCTTGAATTGCAGAACAATTCATATCAGGGTATATCTCAAGCATGAAGGGCAAGGTGAGATGAAGTGACCATTGAAGTTATCGAGTTGAGGCAGAAAGTGTAGAACAAAGAGGATTTGCTGGATGTCGCATATTCATGCAGATTTGAATTCAAGCAGGCGGAGCAGGAGTGCTGCGCTGGGTTCGTTCATGTGACAAAGGTAGTGATGGATGACGACCTATACGTTTGTGAAGCGTTTCATTTTTGGGAGAAAGTAGGAGATGGCAAGTCCCAAGAGTCGATTGTACATCATAGGGTAGGAAGAGCAGACGCTTTGCATCTAATGCCCTACAGCTGCTGTATAAACTTCAACCGAAGCAGCTTAAAGAAAGACGACTAAAGTCGTTCGTCGATGCGGTCTTCCCCATGAGTACATGATCTTGAGACTGCCACGGCGTTGTTCGACGACCCGTATGAGGTAGGCTTGCTACCTCCAGTTCTCACAATCAACCAATTCATCTGTGTCGGATTTGTCTCTACGCCAGCGACCTCGAAGTGATGGACGTTTTTTGAACGTCATGTGCAAGATTGCTCGTGCTGGAATATCGATCGAGGTTCGATGGAAGAAGCCGATGGACGAATCGGGTGCGGCTCGCGGAGCGGGTAGACTAACGTGATGGAGCCTAGTGTGGTTGGAAGTCGCGACAGTCGCGCCCTCCTCTTTGGTCTGGCAGTTCCTCGTTGCTACAAGCTTGCACTGTACAACACTTCACGCCTTTTAACGACCATCTTCTTTCACGGCAGCTTGTTCTTTCCTGGGACCTAGTCGATCGGCGCATTTGCCTTCTGTCTTTGCGATCTTTGATACTTCTTAAAAGTACAGCGACAACACCCGAAATACTACAGATACCCCAAGTCGCAAACCAAACTCGCTTTCCACCCCGCGTGTCTTCTCTACAGTACTTTGCGCGCTCGACGATTAACACCCCATAATCGACCACACACACGAGCAACGATACTTACCGCGCTCCATTGATGGAAGGCGACTACTGAACTTCAGTTGAACGATCTCATCGCTTGCTGTCGTGCAGCACAGCGCAGTCATGACCGAGCGAAACCTGGACATCTTTGAGAGCAAACTCTCTGATCCCAATACAGGTATCCAAAGATTACCTTGTGGTTCTTGTGTCGCCGCAACATCTGCTGACTACTCGCGCAGATCTCCGGACGAAATGCAACTTCCTCATCGAGATTCGTGATGGCATGGACCATTGGTGCCAGGGCACCACCTACCCTGTCTTTCTGCAAAAGTTTGTCCCCGTCTTACTCGAAATCCTCAGTGGCTCTCCAGTCTTCATCAGCACATCGCCGGAACAGCGACTACGGAACTGCGCCCTCGAGATTCTGCACCGCTTGCCTATGTCCACACCAGACGTGACCGATCAGTATGCTCCACAAATTGTCGACAAGTTGTTGGAGCTCGCACGTATCGAGAACGAGGACAACGCCGTACTCTGCATGAAGATCATCATGGAATTCGAGAGGAACCATCTGAATTCATGCGCAAGTAAAGTCCAGCCATTTCTGGATCTCATCCTGGAGCTGTTCCAGACCATGGATCAAACCGTAAAAGATACTTTCGATACACCAGCAGCCACAGGATCGTCTTCAGCCGTCGCCCCAGGTACACCACAGTACAATTCTCCGAGGCCAGCATCACCTGTCGCATCAACAACATCCTTGGCTGCCGAAGTTGGTAGTGACCAGCCTCAAACTCGACAACTGCAAAAGGGAACACAGTCATTCAAGCTCGTTGCAGAATGTCCTATCATCGTCGTTAGCATCTTCCAGGCACATCGTAGCATGGTAGCAAAGAATGTCGAAGCATTCGTTCACCGTATCAAAGCAATCCTATCACTTCAAGCTGGACCACAAAAGAGAGCCCACGAGGAGGCCAGAGAGAAAGGAACAACCTTTGTTGGTGTGGCCAAGGACATCAAGAACCGTGCGGCTTTTGGAGAGCTTGTCACTGCTCAAGTGAAGACCATGAGTTTCTTGGCCTATCTGCTGCGTGTCTACCAGAAACTTCTCGCAGACTTTCTTCAAGAGCTTCCAGAGATTGTCGTGCGTCTCCTACAAGACTGCCCCAGAGAGAAGTCTAGTGCACGCAAGGAGCTCTTAGTTGCTATCAGACACATTGTCAACTTCAACATCAGAACCATTTTCTTGCCAAAATTGGATGAGCTTCTCGACGAACGCACTCTAATAGGCGACGGCTTGACGGTCTACGAAACATTGCGGCCTCTAGCGTTCACTATGTTGGCTGATCTCATTCACCATGTGAGAGAAAATTTGAAACCAGCACAAATTGAAAAGAGCATCTTTGTCTACACGAAAAATCTTCATGACGACTACCCAGGCACAAGCTTCCAGACCATGAGTGCAAAATTGCTGCTCAACATGGCTGAATGCATGGCTAAAGTTGAAGACAAGCAGGATGCGCGCTACTTCCTTACCTTGGTGCTGAATGCAATCGGCGAAAAGTTTGCATCAATGAACCGCCAGTACCACAACGCTGTCAAGGCCTCTGCACAGTATGCGGAGACTACCATGGAGGCTGGTGCCGAAAACTACCTTGCCGACATTAATCAGAAGCCCGAATGGGATGAGATTGACATCTTCAATGCGACACCTATCAAGACGAACAATCTCAGAGATCGTGGATCAGATCCTGTGGCAGACAACAAGTTCTTGTTCAAGAACCTCTTGCACGGCTTGAAGACACTGTTCTACTCGTTGCGCGCCTCGAACCCCACTCGTATTCGCGATGAGATGGACGCAGCCAATGTACCTCCCAACTGGCAAGATGTTTCGTATGGATTCAACGCCGAGGAAGTCAACGTACTCATCAAGCTGTTCCATGAGGGTGCTCAAGTCTTTCGCTACTATAATGCGGAGAAGACACCCACAGAAACACCTATGATGAATCCCGTCGAGTTTCTGGCCAACAACCACATGATGAGCAGTGGCAAGGAAGAGAAAGATCTTCTCGAGACTTTTGCGACCATCTTCCATCATATTGACCCTGCCACCTTCCACGAAGTCTTCCAAGCGGAAATTCCACACCTCTACGAGATGATCTTCGACCATCCCGCTCTACTGCACATCGCACAATTCTTGCTGGCTAGTGAAGCAACATCTCCTGCATTCTGCGGCATGATGTTGCAGTTCTTGATGGGTAGACTGGAGGAAGTCGGTACTTCTGATGTTCAGAAGTCCAGTGTGCTTCTCAGGCTGTTCAAGCTGTCATTCATGGCAGTCACTCTTTTCTCTGCACAAAACGAGCAAGTCCTGCTGCCACACGTCACCAAACTCATCACAAGATCCATCGAGCTATCAGTGACCGCCGAGGACCCTACAAACTACTTCCTCTTGCTCAGATCACTCTTCAGAAGTATTGGAGGTGGCAGATTTGAGAACCTTTACAAGGAGATTTTGCCTTTGCTGGAGATGCTGTTGGAGGTTCTGAACAATCTGCTCACCTCCGCGCGCAAGCCTCAGGACAGAGACCTCTTTGTTGAATTGTCTCTGACTGTTCCTGCACGTCTCAGTCATCTGCTGCCCCACCTGAGTTACTTGATGCGACCGCTTGTTGTGGCTCTACGTGCTGGTTCCGAGCTTATTGCTCAAGGTCTCCGTACTCTGGAGCTCTGTGTCGACAATCTTACCGCTGACTACCTTGATCCTATCATGGCTCCTGTTATCGACGAGCTGATGGCTGCTCTGTGGGATCACCTGAAACCTCAACCCTACAGCCATTTCCATGCCCACACCACTATGCGCATTCTTGGCAAGTTGGGAGGTCGCAACCGCAAATTCCTTACCTCGCCTCCCGCTTTGGAGTACAAGCCATATGCAGATGACGAAGCTAGCTATGACATCAAGCTCATCGGTTCTATGAAAGACAGAGCATTCCCTGCAAGGCTAGGAATTGATGTTGCTATTGACAAGCTCAGAGAACAGCCAAAGGCAGCTGCAGCGAAGAAGTCTGATGCTTTCCACAAGCAACAAGCGCTCAATCTGGTCAAGGCTCAAATCAAGCTCTTGGTTGGATACGACAATCTTCCAGAGGACTTTGCCAGACTTGTCCGCTTGCAGGCAAATGACTTGTTCGACAAGAATTATGATGTTGGACATGATCTATTTTCGAAGTCTGAGCGCGAGAAGTCAGTTGCGAAGAAAGACGCCCAGCAAGCTACCCTGCTCAAATTGATCAAGGCCGCCATGCTAGCTGCTGCAGTCCCCGAACTCAAGCAGGACGTAACACCATTCTTAGATGGCCTCTACAAGCATCTGACAATTCTTGAACTCGGCCGATCGCTCGGTCAAGAAAAGCATGCCAAGCGGCCTTTTGAGCCATTGTCTGGCGAAGGCCCCGTCTTTGTTGACAGTAGAGTGATTGCGGATGCAATTGCCGACACCTTGTCTTCGGACTCTGCAGATGTTCGTGATGTCGCTTTCAACGCATTAGACACCATGTGGAAGTCAGCAGCCATGATTTTCGGGGCAGAAGATCGCGTTGAGCGGTTGCCGTTCTTCCGCGAGCTCACAAAATCTCTTATCCATCACTGCTTCGAAGAAGAGTGGTTCTCGAAATCTGGAGGCACTGCCGGTATTGATTCCATCGTCAATAAGCTGAATTTCAGCACTGCTTGGTTGAAAGACCGTCAACTTGAACTCATTCGAGCACTCTTCTTCGTGATGAAGGACATGCCTCAAGATCTTCCAGCCAATGTTCGTGTACAAGCCAAAGACGTTCTGCAGGACACAATCAGAAAATGCAACCAAGGCACACCAACGGCTGATATTGGCACGGCGAACACTCTTCTGCATAACGTGTCAAACAAACTTGTTGGGGAAGTCTCACACATGAACAGACACGTTCGTGAGGCAGCTCAAGATGGTCTTCGACTGCTTGCAGAGGTTGTCGGCGTCAAGCTCTACGAGATCGTCAAGCCGGTCAAGGAGTTGGTTCTTCAACCCATTTTTAACAAGCCGCTCAGAGCGCTACCTTTCGCAGTGCAGATAGGCTATATCGATGCTTTGAATTTCTGTTTGGACATGGAGAACGAGGTTTTGCAGTTCGAAGACCGCCTCAATCGATCCCTCATGGAGACCTTGGCTCTGGCAGACGCCGAAGACGAGACACTTGCACCAAAACCGATGGAGCACAGAAGTGCCGAGTCAATCGTTAATCTCAGGGTCTCTTGCCTTCGTCTACTGACCACTGCCATTCGCCTGCCTGCCTTCAATAACTCTCCACACGCGCAACACCGCAGTCGTATCATCACCGTTTTCTTCAAGTCTCTGTACTCGAGAAACCTCGAAGTCAAGACGACCGCCAATGCTGGTCTGCAGATAGTGCTACAAGCCACTCAGAAGTTACCCAAGGACCTCCTCCAGAGCGGCTTGAGACCTATCCTCATGAACGTTCAAGACCCTCGCAAGTTGAGTGTCGAGGGACTCGAAGGTCTGCGTACACTTCTCCAACTCCTCACCAACTATTTCAAGGTCGAGATTGGTTCTCGTCTTCTAGACCACATGAAGCACATTGCGGATGCGCAAAGCTTGCAAAAGGTCTCGTTCTCTCTCATCGAGCAAAATCCTAAGATGCGCGTCGTTACTGCCATATTTGGCGTATTCCATCTTCTCCCTGCTGCAGCCGTGCAGTTCCTCCCCACGCTGGTCGAAAGGGTACTTGAACTTGAACGTAGCCTACGCAGGACTCACTTCAGTCCCTTCCGCGAGCCGTTGATCAAGTACCTCAACCACTATTCGAAGGAAGCATTGGAGCACTTCAGTGCAAACCTCAAGGACGAGGCGAAGGGCAGGTTCTTTGCCCAAATCCTCTCAGACAAGGCAGCTGCACCCCTGCGTACAGCCGTGATGGATTCAGACTCTTTCTGGGCGCCATTGACTGGAGAAGGATTGACCGATGCCGAGAAAGATCAAGCAGCAGTCAATGCTGTTCATGTCGCTCTGTCTTTATCAGAGTTCCCCGAATCTCGTGCTTGGCTCACAAACCATGACAAGACGAGATTGGCTCTATTTGAAGCAGCCCGGTCGCTACAGCAGAAGTTGCAAAACAAGACACTGCCTTCGTCACTCCGTCTACCAGTCGAGCAGGTCGGAGATCATCTCATGATTATCCTCACCAGGTACCTGTCCGAGAAGCCCGATGACTTGGACTTCTTCTTTGATCTCGTTCAAGCCTGCGCCAACGACGAGCTTGCAGAATCACACCGCTTGTTCCACTTCATCTACGAGTTCGTCATTACCAGCACATCAGTCGAGTATCAACGCTCAGTCGCTGTGCGCTGCATCGATATCTACACCAACCGCCAGAAGACACCGCGCATGAAAGCATTCGTGTTCCACTACATTTTGAATCCTATATTTGCCATGGACATCCAGCGTAATTGGGAAAGTCTCTTCGGCAACAACAAGGGCACTGAGCTTTTCGACAAGTCTATGACGGATATTGTGCACGCAAAGTTGTGGAAGCCGCAAGCCAACAGTGACATCTCTGAAGATCCTACGCAGCCTGGCGTCGATCAGTCAAGAATGGAATTGATCCAGCTGACTTCTATGCTTCTGAAGTACCACCACAACATGCTGTCCGATGCACGCAAGGACGTCATCATGTTTGGGTGGACATACATCAGACTTGAGGATACCATCAACAAGTATGCTTCGTATGCGTTAATCTCATACTTCATTGCCCACTACGACACTCCTGCTAAGATTGTTGTTCAAATCTACGGCAAACTCTTGGGAGCACATCAAGCCGAAGGCCGACCACTTGTCATGCAAGCTCTTGAGATTCTCGAGCCCGTCCTTGTCAAGAGAACTGGAGGCGAACAAGCAAGAGCACCCGCCTGGACTCGCATCCCTCGTCGCATTCTCAGTGAAGAGACATCGAACACGCCACAGCTCACCAGTATCTTCCAATTCCTCGTCAGACACCCTAATCTCTTCTATGAGGCTAGAGAATCTTTCGCATCCATTATCATTCCTGCGCTTAATAAGGTCGCACAGTTGCCTAACCCCTCAACCGAGAACAAGAGACTGGCTATCAACCTCTTTAGTATGATCTGGCATTGGGAAGAGCGTACCGTGAAGGAGAATGGAACACTCTCTGGTCCTCAGTCCCCCAGTAGCGAAGCACCTGCCACAAACAAGAAGGCTGCTTCGGCTTCATACGCCCTTCGCACGATGATGATAAAGTACATGGTCAACTTCATCGCTATCCTTCCTGAAAGGTTCCCTGTCCCAAGCTCCACTGACGAGGGCAAAGACGCTAAGGAAGGCAAGGAGCGGCCCACTGCATCCTCCAACGAGACGATAAGGAAGTCGCTGGAGTTACTCTGGCGTTTCCTGTCGCCGGGCTACTGGGATGACATCGATGTCGATGCCATGTTCCCCAAGGTTACGGAACAGATCCTCCTCTCTGAGCCCAAGCAGGATGAGAAGATGGAGGCATGGACCAGTCGTGTCATAAACACATTACAGATGCTTCGCTCACTCATCAACGCCAAATCTGAGGAGTGGATTGTGGCTCGTCTGCCTCAACTACAGAAGCTACTCGCTAAGCCATTGAAGAGCGAGATTGCTGAGATCCAGGATTGCTTGCATTGTGACAAGCCAGTTGAAGGCTTCCCTGAATTGAAACCATTGATGAAGGCCATCCTGGATGCAGTCCCTCTGCAGCAGTCAGAAGAGGACCTGCCTGATGCTGAGAGTCCGACAGACGAGTTTGTCAACTTTCTATCCACTCTTGCGGGCGATTGTATGTCAGCTACTGGCAAGGACACTCAAGCTCAAACCGCTGGTATCAACATCCTCTGGACTCTTTCACAACGCAAGGCTGATAGCGTGGACACTCACATCCCTGCTCTTCTCAAAGCTCTGCAGGGCAATCTCGCCAAGAACCACCTTGCGGCTCAGATGCCTCAGCAAGTCACCACGGCCAACGGCGTCGCAGCTCAACTTCCCGCCAATCCTCAAGAAGTCGACCTTAACACTGTTCTGATTATCAGAGTGATTGAGATGCTTTCAGCTCGTATTGCCGCACTCGGAGAGCAACGCAGACCTTATTTGAGTGTTCTTGCCTCGCTCGTCGAGAGATCGCAGAACAACACACTTTGCGAAGAGATTCTCAGCATGGTTGAAGAATGGGTCTTCAACTCAACAGAGCCCGTTCCTACTCTCAAGGAGAAAACCGCTGTGTTGCAAAAGATGCTCATGTTCGAGAACCGATCCGACTTGACACTGTACCACAAGTTCCTCGATCTTGTCATCAGAATCTACGAGGACCCTAAGATCTTCAGATCAGAGTTGGCTGTGCGCATGGAACATGCTTTCCTTATCGGCCTTAGAAGTCCTGATATCCCCATGCGCACTCGTTTCATGACCATCTATGATCGCAACCTCAGTCGCACGGCTGCCAACCGCTTCTTCAAATTGCTGGCTGAGCAACAATGGGATGTCCTTGCTGACAGCTTCTGGCTTAGCCAAGTTATCCACCTCATGTTTGGCTCAATTGACATGAACACTTCATTGAAGCTGCACAATGATGACTTTAAGTGCCTCCCCGCCTCGAAGCTCTTCAACACACACTCCGCAGATCCACGGCTTGCTGACATTATGCTTGATTCTGAGTTTGAGAACTTCATTGCAAGCCACAAGCGCTTTGTGCAAGAGCTGGGTGAAGTCAAGACGAAAGATGTTCTTGAACCATTGGCCAATCTTCAGCACACTGATTCAAACCTGGCTCATGACATCTGGACCGCATACTTCCCTTTGATCTGGTCAAGTATATCAAGAGATGATCGCGAGGATATGGAAACTGGTTTGATCAACCTTTTGACCAAGGACTTCCATCAACGCCAGACCGACAAGCGTCCAAACTGCGTGGCTACTCTGATTGATGGCATCGTCCGTGCCAAGCCGCGTGTCAAGTTCCCACCGCATGTTTTGAAGTTCCAGGCCAAGAACTACAATGCTTGGTACAGTGCAGCCACCTACATCGAAGAGCTGGCGATGAAGCCCATCGTTGATACTCCTGCTACGCGCGAGAGTAACTTGGATGCTCTGGTCGAACTGTACGCTACTCTTCAAGAAGATGACCTTTTCTATGGCACTTGGCGTAGAAGATGCCAATTTGTCGAGACCAACGCTGCTCTTTCATACGAGCAGAACGGCGTTTGGGACAAAGCTCAAGCAATGTACGAGCAGGCACAGATCAAGGCCCGCACTGGTTCGATCGCGTTCTCACCTGGCGAATACATGCTTTGGGAAGATCACTGGGTTTACTGCGCCGAGAAACTTCAACAATGGGAGATCCTGGGTGACTTTGCCAAGCATGAAAACTTGAACGATTTATTCCTCGAGGCAACCTGGCGCAACTTTGATGCTTGGGAAGAGCCTGATAACCGAGCTCAGTTGGACACTATTATAAAGGCCGTCTCCGATGCTCCTACTCCTCGACGAATGTTCTTCCAAGCCTTCATGTCATTGTTGAAGCTTCACAACAAGACTGAAACTCAACAAGACTTCAACCGCATTTGCGACGAGAACATCCAGCTCTCGATCAAGAACTGGCACAAGCTTCCTAAGCAGATTACACAAGCTCATATAGGGTTGCTGCAAAACTTCCAAAACTTGGTAGAGCTGCACGATGCAAGCGTAATCTGCAGTAGCCTGGCTCAAACCACCTCTGCCAACCTTGATGTCAAGAGCCAAGAGCTCAAACTTCTTCTTGGTACTTGGAGAGACAGGCTACCTAACTTCTGGGATGATATCAACTCGTGGCAGGACTTGGTTACCTGGCGTCAACACATCTTCCAGCTGATCAACAGAACGTACTTGACGCTGCTACCATCTACAAACCAGGGCAACGCCACTGGTCAGTCGTACGCTTACCGTGGTTACCACGAGACTGCCTGGATTATCAATCGCTTCGCACATGTCGCTCGTAAGCACCAGATGCCTGACGTCTGTATCACTCAACTCAGCAGAATTTATACTCTTCCCAACATAGAGATTCAGGAAGCGTTCCTCAAGCTGAGAGAGCAGGCCAAGTGTTGTTACCAGAACCGCAACGAGCTCACTAGTGGCCTGGATGTCATCAACAACACCAATCTTAACTACTTTGGTGCTCAGCAAAAGGCAGAGTTTTACACACTCAAGGGCATGTTCTTGGCCAAGCTCAATCACAAGGAAGAAGCCAACGATGCATTCGGTACTGCTCTCTACTTCGACATCAAGCTTCCGAAGGCATGGAGCGAATGGGGCAGATACAACGATATGCTCTTCAAAGAGAAGCCTGAGGAAAGCATTGACAAGGCCAGTGCAGCCATCAGTTGCTACCTTGAGGCCGCTGGTCAGTACAAGAGCGCCAAGTCGAGAAAGCTTCTTAGCAGAATCCTCTGGCTTCTCAGTTTGGACGATGCAGACAACACGCTTGCAAAGGCATTCGAGAACTTCAAGGGAGAAACTCCTGTGTGGTACTGGATCACTTTCATTCCCCAGTTGCTCAACAACTTGTCTCGTACTCCTAGCGAGGCAAACATTGCTCATGGCATCCTGAGCAAGCTCGCCAAGACATATCCTCAAGCACTTTACTTCCAGCTGCGTACCAGCCGTGAAGACATGTCCGTCATCAAGCGAAGCCAAGAGCAGAAGGAAGCTAGAGAGAAGCAGGCTCGAGCAAAACAATCTGGAGGTGCTACACCGGCTGAAGGTGCAAAATCAGAGACTAAGTCCAATGGAGATGCTGCCAGTGCCACTCCCCAGCCCAAGACCGAAGGCCAAGATGCAAGTCAAGCTCCTAAGCCTGAAGCGGCTGAACCGGCAAAGCCCAAGAAGCCATGGGACCACACTGAAGAACTTACGCAGACGCTCAAGACGGCTTTCCCTCTGTTGGCCTTGTCCATGGAGACTATGGTTGACCAGGTTCAGAAGTATTTCAAGTGCACTCTGGATGAGGACGCCTACCGCCTCATCGTTGCTTTGTTGAACGACGGCTTGGCATATGTCGGCAGATATCCAACCTCATATGCTCAAGGCGTGAATCTGCCTCCGTCGACCGAGGCTAACATCACTAGGTTTGCGGAGTCTATCTTGCCTGCTCACATTCGCAAATCATTCGAAGCCGACTTTGTGACCAAGAAGCCATCAATGTTTGAATACATTGCCAAGTTACGCAGATGGAGAGACAGATTCGAAGAGAAGCTCGATCGCAGAACATCCAAGTGGCATCTCGAACAAACCACTCACCTGGCTGAATTCCGCTTCTTGAAGTTCGATGAGGTTGAGGTGCCTGGGCAATACCTGCAACACCGTGATAAGAACCAGGACTTTGTTAGGATTGAGCGATTCCTGCCTGACGTTGAGCTCGTCAGAGGCGTTACTGGTTGTCACAGGAGACTAACCATTCGTGGCCACGATGGAAGTGTACATCCATTTGCCATCCAACACCCCACAGCCAGGCACAGCAGACGCGAGGAGAGAGTATCGCAATTGTTCAGGATTTTCAACAGCATACTGGCGAAGAAGAAGGAGAGCAGACGCCGCAACTTGCAGTTCCACTTGCCGCTGATGATTCCTTTGTCTCCTGGCATTCGTATGGTCCAGGACGATGCTTCGTACATCAGTCTGCAAGGCATCTACGAAGACTATTGTCGTCGTAATGGCATTAACAAGGACGACCCAGTCTTGTTCCAGATTGACAAGCTCCGTGCCTTGACACCGGTAAGCAAATTCAACATCCAAACAACGGAGCGTGATACTGACCTTTGGTCCAGCAAAAACCTGAGCAGGCTGCAAGCATTCGCTTGGAGACTTTCAATGCGATTCAAGAAAAGTATGTTCCGAATGATATCGTTCAGGACTACTTCCAGCAGACGTACCCTTCATACGACTCTCTCTGGCTCTTCCGTCGCCAGTTCTCTGCACAGTTGGCTGCTCTGACGTTCATCACATTCACCATGCACATGACAATGCGCTATCCTCACAAAATGTCTATCTCGCGTGGTACTGGCAACATCTGGGGCTCAGAGTTGGTTCCTGCAATGGCTGCCGCCAAGCCATACTTCCACAACCCTGAAGCAGTGCCTTTCCGTCTCACACCCAACTTGCAGACATTGATGGGCCCCATTCATACTGAGGGTATCTTCGTCGCCGCTTTAATGGCGATCGCTCGTTGTTTGACCGACTCGTCTTCTTCGCCTACAACCTCCACCCCGCCCGCTGTTCCCACGCCTACCAATTCGGGCAATGGTGGCAACAACCAAGACGAGACTGAGAGCAATACTTCAGACCTGGAAGGCCAGCTGAGCATCTTCATTCGTGACGAGATGAACTTCTGGTCGCTGCAGCAGCACAAGCAAAGCATCAAGGATGGAGAATTGCGCGAGCATGTCTACCGCAATGCCACCGGCATTGTCAAGAAGGCAGTGGCCATGGCGAAGGAGCCGGATGCGAAGAATTTGCCTGCTAGTCAGAGCGTGCTGGATCTGGTGGCCAAGGCTACCGAGCCAAAGAATCTATGCACAACTGATGCACTTTGGCAGGCTTGGCTGTAGAAGGGAGGAGATAGCAATATTGAATTTCTGAGAGCATTTGGTTCGTTTTGGACTTGTTTCATGCATAGCGCTAGGCGAAAGGGATGGGGAAAGGTGCCTAGCGATTTGCTTCGGTTACTTTGTAAACAGTTCTTCTTGCATGTAATTATACTATTCTTGTTCCTGTTACATGACTTTTGTATAGCACACTGTGATTTTGTACGATGACGACTTCCAGTCCTTGTAGACCCAGATGAGTTCAGTCAGGGTGACTAGGAGAAGTGAAATCTTGGCACATGAGTCAGGACTGGCGGCGGGGTTGAGCTCTGGTGATTGAAATTCACAATTGAACTTGTTTCGTCACAGACATACACTATGGCAGCAGCACAAATCGCCGAATGGCAGAAGCGCGCAGAGGCCTTCAAGCCTCTTAACCTCAAGCAGATCGAGGGCCCTATCGCCGAGCTCGACGCACACCTCACTCTCCGCACCTACATTGTTGGCTACTCGGCCACCGACGCCGACCTCGATGTGTGGAAGGCCATTCGCGGCAACCGCATTGCCCACTCGTCCGTCATCAAGCAGGGCCTCTACATCAATGTCACCCGCTGGTACAACTTCATCGAGGAGACAGAGCGCCCTGTTGTCGAGCTGGCCAGCCGTGGCAAGGAGATGGCCAAGAAGGCCGAGGGCAAGGCAGACCAGGGCAACTACGACATTGGCCTCGAGGGCACCGACAAGGGCGTCGTCACCCGTTTCCCTCCCGAGCCTTCAGGCTACCTCCACATTGGTCACGCAAAGGCTGCTCTGCTCAACGACTACTTCGCCCACAAGAAATACCAGGGCAAGCTGATCCTGAGATTCGACGACACCAACCCCTCCAACGAGAAGCAAGAGTTCGAGGACTCGATCGTCAAGGATCTCGAGCTCATGGGCATCAAGCCCGACCAGGTCACCCACACTTCCGACTACTTCCAGGAGCTGTACGACGCTTGTGTGAAGATGATCAAGAGCGGTCACGCCTACGCCGACAACACTCCTCAGGAAATTCTCCGTGACGAGCGCATGAACAAGGTCGACTCAAAGCACCGCAACGACTCGATCGAGGACAACCTTGCCCACTTCGAGGAGATGAAGAAGGGCACCCCCGAGGGCACTACCTGGTTCATTCGCGCAAAGATCAACATGCAGGACCCCAACGGTGCCATGCGTGACCCCGTCATCTACCGCTGCAACCCCCAGGCTCACCACCGTACTGGCGATGCCTGGAAGATCTACCCCACCTACGACTTTGCCTGCCCAGTTGTTGATGCTGTCGAGGGTGTTACTCACGCACTCCGTACCACAGAGTACAACGACCGTGATGCTCAGTTCCAGTGGATGCTCAAGGCTATGGACTTGCGCCACGTCTACAACTGGAACTTCGCCCGCATGGCCTTTGTCCGCACCTTCTTGTCCAAGCGCAAGCTGACAAAGATTGTTGACAAGGGTGATGTTTGGGGCTGGGACGACCCTCGTATGCCTACCGTCAGAGGTATCCGCCGTCGTGGTATGACCGTTCCTGCCCTCCAAGAGTTCATTCTCTCTCAAGGACCTTCCAAGTCTATTACCCTGATGGACTGGACCAAGATTTGGGCCACCAACAAGAAGTACATTGACCCTATTGCCGGTCGTTACACTGCCATCGACACCAAGGATAAGGTCACCGTTACCGTTACTGGTGCTCCCGCAACTCACACCGACATGAAGGACTTGCACGCCAAGAACCCCGCTGTCGGCCAGAAGAAGGTCGTCTTCAGCAAGAACATTCTCCTTGACCAGGTTGATGCCGCCTCATTCGCCGAGGGTGAAGAGATTACTCTTATGAACTGGGGCAACGCCATCGTCAAGTCCAAGTCCACCACCGTCGTCGACGCCCTCAAGTCGCCTCTCGCAACCCTCAGCGGCAACGCTCCCATCTCATCCATGGAACTCGAGCTCCACCTCCAAGGTGACGTCAAAAAGACCTCCAAGAAGGTCACTTGGCTCTCCACCGACCAAGAGCTTATTCCCGTCAAGCTCTACGAGTTCGACTACCTGCTCACAAAGGACAAGCTCGAGGAGGAAGACGACTTCGAGAAGTTCTTGAACCCCAACACTTCGACTCTCACCGAGTGCTTAGCCGACTGCAACGTTGCCGACCTCAAGGTGGATGATATTATGCAGTTCGACCGCAAGGGCTTCTACAGAGTTGACAAGGCATTCAAGAACGGTGAGCCTGCCGTCTTCTTCCAGATCCCTACCGGTAAGGGCGGAAAATAAATGGTATTCTTTAATGCATGATGGAAATGAAAAAGCGGAGAAAGAGATGTGGACAGGATATGTAGGTCTAAAATCAATGACTATCTTGATCATGCCGTTTTGTTCCACTGCTTCCTCACACGCAAGAAGACAAGTGCTACCGGTGGCTGTTTCGTCCACACATGCATTCTCAGATGAATTGCAGACGCCACAGAATGCACCTTCCTGCTGATTAAAGGTCGTTGTTACCTCTTCAGAACTCGAGCGACGCTTGACACTTTGAAAGCTTTTTACCATCGTCAACAACGGATGATCATATCCGATCTCACTAATGGTCTTTCAGACTCGCGAAAAAGGCCTCGAGAGTGCGCCTGGAGATCTGGGTAAGTGCGGTCGACGATGATGGCAACGACAGGGCGAAAACCAAGTCTGTCGCAAAATGGGGATTTTCGTATCGTAATACTATCCTCCTCACCTGCGTCAACAGCATCTGGCTGCTTGACACCGCAACACTCTGGCTTCACGTTGTAGTCAAGAGTCAAACCTTACAGAAGCGCGACTTGGCGTGCTGTGCTTGACATAGCGTCGACTTTGCAATATAGTCTCGGTCATGATACCGGAGTGTATGCCGAAGCCGAACTTGGGAAGGCAGTACAAAAGCCACAGCCTCCGACTTATGGTGTATGTGCAGACGATATGACGGCAATGGAGAGAATCCTAGTGCGGAAATGTAGTAGGGACGACGAATGGCGGGAGAAGATATTTACGCCGAGGTGGAAGACAAAGTACTGCTTACTATACCAGTGACGCCTCCTATAACTTTGCAGTCGCCTTGCCTGACTCTACTCCACTGCCGTCCAAGAATATTCTCTTGTCCATCTTCGATACTTCGGCCCAATTGGCTCCACTCATAGGTTGGAGCGTATTCGGACTCATGGGGTTGCTTCTTGCCCATCTTCGAGCTATTTCAATGGCGATTTCGTCGTCGTCAGTACAGGCATCAAACATGAGCAGCACTGCACATGTCAGCCATTCTAGGTGTTGCAGCAACTCACGTCCTTGGAACAACAACTGCTCCTTATCGACAGTCTTGACCATGTTCTCCAAGGCCGTGAGTCTGAGTAGTACATGCTCGATCTCGCTGGAGAACATTGTCTGGCATGTAGTCAAAATGCCGCGCACCCAAGGAGCATATACTGTATGGATGATTTTGCCTCCTCCGATGCGCTTGTCTGTGAGAACCCTGACTACATCTTCAGCCATGACGCTTACAGTACCTTCCCAGATGGGTCCGGACAATGCATCTCGGAAGACTCTGGAGATGTTGATGAGACCGCCATCTTCGTTATTCTCGCAATAGCCGACGCCACCTAGACATTCCATTGCTTCTCGTAAACCTGCTACACTCGCCACTGTGATCTGACTCTTCATGACTGGAGTCAGAAGACGTAGTAGAGTGGCCAACTCGTCCTTGGATGAGGGGATTAAGCCAGAAGCTTTGGTGCCGCGGATCGCTTTATCTGAATCTTGTTCCATGACGCCGTACATTGCAATACCGAGGAAAGCGAAATGTGTAGCTGCGGTATACTTTACCGTCTCGCTGGCCATCCATCTCAGATGTGCAGGATTATCCTGGAGAAGCCCGCCTCGTACTTTTCGAACGCGGGCATGGGCACGGCAGACTTGTAGCCCGCGTGCCCAGTAGCCCGCGCCAGCGTGTGCAGTGTACAAGCGCGTCATGTTGAGAATGGCCGAGATTTCCTTCACGCCGCGTCCTTCTTCGCCAATGAGGTATGCGCGGACGCCTCTGAGTTCGAGCTCCGCTGTCGGGAGTGATTTTGTGCCAATCTTTTCCTTGAGCCGCTGGATGCGAATGCCGTTGAGTTCGGAAGCAGGAAGAGCATTATTAATCGAAGGCACACGGCGACGCGTGGGTGCATAGAACAATGAGAGACCATTCTCAGTCTGGGCAAGCATCATAGTCATGTCGGAATCAGTGGCGCTACTGAACCATTTGAAGCCATTGATGCACCATGGGCCGAGAGGCATGCCATGCGCATCGAGAGCTCGACCTTTTCGGGCCTCCTCAGCCAGTTCTGACTCATTCAGTCTCCTTGCATACGTCTCGGTGCCGCTTACGTCGCTGCCGCCAGAGCGCTCCGTCATCCATTGTCCTGCTGTCCAAGCTTCGTCCGGATTGTTCGAGATGAGTCTTCGATATGCCTCATTTATAACTTTGTTCAGATCGGGTTGATCTCGATCTGGCTTGTCAAGATGTCCTTGCAGTAGCTTTGCCGCGCCATCGCTCATAGCTTGTGGACAGCCTGTCAGCGCTCCCGTACAGATAAAAACGTGCTCAAGAGCGAATTGATAAACGCGTTTATTCCAGTCTTGGTTCGTTGTGTCGTAAGCGATGCTGATCAGACCATGTTCCTGGTATATAGCCTTGAGGACTTTCCAACCTGTAGTGGTCCACAGTGGGTCGTTTTTATTTTCTTGCCCGAAAGTGTTGAAGGCCCGTAGTTTGGGATGATTGGTCTCTGCATCAACCGTGTGGGCTAGAATGTCTGGGCGAAGAGAGAGGCGACTCATATCATGGATTGCCTGAAGAGGCTGTTGTGCTGATGGAGGGAGGTAAAGTGCAAGTACCCTGGCGAATGCTTTGTCGTCTGAGATTATATCTGCCGTAGTGGACTCTGTGTTGTTGGAATCCTTGTCAGAGGTGGTGTACAGTGGTAGCAAGACCGGCAACTCTTGGAAGAATCCAGCGGTTGACGAGGATATCAATCTTGTTGCCATTCTGAAATATATTTATTCCTTTGGTATGCTTCGTTGATCGAACAGACAAGAACATTGGTGGTATCAAGTACCTGGTATGCCAGCCAGGTCGACCCCGCAGATCAGCGGTTGTCTGCCAGGACCGAGGCTCCTTCGAAAAGAGCCGACTTGGGTTATAGCATAACGATGCTGCTCAGACTCGTTGCACCTTGATCAGAGAAACAAGATACTCGATACTCTGCTACGATGAAGACTTGATCCGCCGCCGAGGCCATGGCGTGTTGACTTGATAGGAACCTGGAACCTCGGTTAGACTTGACGACAGGGCACGACCACAATGCATAAAAGATGAAAATGCACCTTTCTCTTTGAGTAGCTGCTTCATGGTTACTGACAATTTTGAAGCTGGTGAAGAGGTAGACATGAAAGGATACCAGAGGAAATAGGAAGGCAGTAACGGCTTCGTCCCATCCATGCCCAAGGACCAAGATCGTTGTTGCCCTCGAATTTCTGACCGCCGCCCGAGGCTCTGACTGCCTAGGCTCATCTGTTCGATATCCTCTCCTCCAATGCGTCGTCTCAGATCAATGCTCGAAAATAGTTGGAGATCGATTCTCCACTTGTCTGTGCCTGCCTTCTGGAAGCCACGTCTGCCGACCGTTGTGTTTATCAACCAAGCAATTCTTTGTATCTTACGTTCTCCCTCCCACCTGCCCTCAAGTTCTCATCCACGTCATCCTTGAGTCTGGTACTTCCTTACTACATTATTGTGTCCTCCCCGGATCGATCGTTATTACCTAGCACGTCCAATCGGGCGACCTTCCTCAGACCGGGTGAATGCCATGCAGACTCTTTGGCTCGCATGATCTCGGACCAGGCAAGCCTGCCAACACCCGACCTTATCTTTGATTATCGCTGGTCGCAGTCTCCATCGCCAGAGCGCATAGCAGCTCGAGTGCAGCACGACGAGAAGGTAGAATAGGAGGGAAATCAATCGAAGTAATGGAGCTCAATTGTAGAGTAGGTTGGGTCTGTTGTTGTCCGATGCGAGTGGGGAAAGTGACGGTGAGTTGAACATTCGCGTGTGCGGTGCCAGCGATACGCTCCGCTATTCCAAAGGCGACCTCAACATTGTTCTGTTGCAGCAACCGATTGACATGATCGACTGCGGTCAGGTCAATATACTCCGAGAAATCCACAGGAGTCAATCGACCATCCGATTCCGAAGTGGCGTTTCTGTAGACTTCCGTGTTCGCTTCAGATGTAGTTTCGTTGGTCTCGCAGGTCTCCGAGGATCTTTCGATGGACTCTAGGACACTATGTCTCTTGGAATGTGGCTTCCCTCTGTTTTGTCGTTCGCCAGTACCCTTAAGCTGTCTACGTTGACCCTGAATGATGTTTTGGATGCGTTCGATCTCTTTGATAGACGATCGTCGACCAGTGGTGGAGATAGTTTGAGCGCCAGGGTGAGGTCTAGAGCCTTCGGATGGTGTGACGGGTTCAGGGCGTTGCGACCCTATCGGCTTGGACATCCAAACAGACTCTGGTAAGAAGGGGAGCTCATATTTGCGCAGAGGAATGTGATCAGTCGCAGTAGTCAAGCGTCCTTCCGCCCAAGCTCGGATCTCGTATTCGCTGCAAGACTTGCGTAGCTTAGGGAAGGTGAGCAAGATGGTGTGGACGCCTGAGATATATCTGGGGTCATATTGTCCTTTGGAAAGGCTAAAAGCAGTAGTGAAAGAAGGCCAGAAGTAATCGACCAAGGGCTCGTTACTGCGGACTGTGCACTTATGTATCTTGTCGCCGTTGAAGCTGCCCCATTGGTCGAGCCATAGGCTGTCTCCAATGCTGTCGCCTGGTCTAAGAGGTTTGTACCAGACTGCTCTACTCATATTGTTGATCTTCTTGCTGCCAACAAAGAGGGCATCTTGGTTCCAGATGAAGCTGAGATGTTGGACAAATGCAAAGAGAGCTGGCTCGAATTCGTCGACTCTCCATGTCTCAACACCTAGGAGATTGACAATCTTCGAGCGTATGAGCTCTGTAGGCGTCCAGCCAAAATCGCTGCAGAGCCCTCGGAAGAGAGTTTCTACTGAACTTTTGACAGTCAGGCCGGGGACATCACCTCTATCGTGAGCACTGGGTGATGGACGCGCTTGTTTGGCAGGTGGGCCGCCTTCAGCATCGCGGCTGGCCTCACGCTTCATCGTGAATGATAGCTGATCTGAATGTTGTGTTAGTCAGAATACGAGGGTGACCAACGGTGACATTGAGTTCACCAACCCTGATATTGGGTTTGAGGAGGTTGATTGAAGGTAGGAAGGGCTCAATCGAGATCTTTCAAGTGCGGCTTCCGCCTTTGTCAAAAGTTAGGCAGAGACGACTAGCAAGGGTCTGAGCACCCGAACGACAGCACCGAAGCGACTAGAAACCTCCTGTTCGGTCGTTCACCCGGTAACCATGGACAGCACACACCGTGCAGAAATCCATATCGACGGAGGAGAGCGGAAATGCTCTCTGTATCGCAGCATATCAGCTTCTATTATCACTGTTAGTCAGCCTGGTGCCGACGCCTGTGCCTGCTACATCTAGCAACCATTTCCAGCTCAACGGCGATATTCAAGGGAGCCCCAATCGGACTCTCTCGCAACACACTCCTCTGGTGTCGTCGATCAACGAGTTTGGACCAGTGCTCACCATGAACCCTAGCGACAGCAAGGGCCACTGGGACCCATCTCTCCTAAGGTATTTCATTCCCTCATACCCGAGTCTGCGAATTACCACCCCCTTCTCGACAGTATGGATCAATCTGCTATGGAAAGGCACAACGTGCTTAAGATCAGGACCGTGGTCAGAGAGATATTGCTTTTGCTGACTTCTATGCAGCTCAATCCTTAGCTCATCGACAGCCCATGACGCTTTGATTGAGGTTCACACTTCATGCGGCTTCAAGTCCTTGGTGCACAAGTCTCTCCTAGCCCACTATTCTCGCTACTACAGCGTTGCTGTCAACGGCGTTTTTCTGGAAGCCAAGAAGACTTCATTCGAACTCGATCTCAACAAGCAACAAGCCGAGGTGTTCATCTGTTGGCTCTACAGTGGACGACTGAGCGACAGCTTGTTGCGTCCTGACACCAAGGACCTGCTTGACATCTATGTCTTCGCAGACAAGACCGACATTTCTGCTCTCAGAAGACAAATCATGACAGCTCTTGTCAACAGAAGAGGAATTCACATATCTCACCGCTCAATCATCATGATTGTCAACTCCCTACCCGCATCTTCTCCACTGTACAGATTCTCCGTGCAGTGGTACGTTCACCATTGGATGCCCACAAAGGCTGACAATGGCTGCTACGATCGGGCTTACGAAGAATTGCCTAAGGATTTCCTCTTCACTGTCATGTGTGGCTTCTCCGAGATCAGAGAGAACCACCAGAGAATGAAGAGAATTCTTTGCAAATGCTGCACTAACCCATGTTGGTTTCACGAGCACGAGAGTAACGACGAGTGGGTTGCCTGTAAGTTTTGCGATCTATCACTATCTGGACGCAAACTAATCATCTTGGGAACAGCATGCTCAACGTTTGGCGAAGTTTGCAGAATGGAGCGCGTCTACGATTGAGGGACCATGGTCGCTCTCGTCTCGAGAATATTCCATAATTGCTGTTGCAGACCTACACACTGCAAATGGGAGATTATGTGTATCCAGCACGACTATGTGTCTCTGATGCACAACTACACCAAACACGAACTCAACGCTTGGGCAGACCTACTACATCCACGTTCTGGATTCACGATTCATGGAAAGCTCTGGTTTCTTGGTTTCAAACGTGACTCGCTCTATTTTCCCAGATTGAGGCGGTGAGCCGAGCAGTGCAAAGGTCACCCAAAGATATCGTGGTGGTGTACGTTTCGACTCTCTCTTTTCACATTTTGAGAGCCTGCTCTGGTTCTTTTTCTTTTGACTTCTCCCTTTGGGTTCTTTTTGCATCTTGAACACGCCTACTGCACCAGAACACCTCACTACGCTCTTTGGAGTCGACAATTACCAAAAGGAGAGGACTGGAAGGGAAAGATGGTAGCAAAGCATACAGTGGCACCAATACATCTCATTATGTTTTCTTCTCCATCAAACCACAAGATCTCATCTGCCCATTGAATCACAACTATTTGAAAGATTCCAAGCATTGGTCAATCGCGCTGTCGAGTATGCTAAGCCAAGATCTGCTGACCTCGAAACTCCCTCATGCGACCTCACCTCCTGCAATGACCCACTCTTCTTTCCCAACCTCTATATAGAATGTCTTTTCTGTCTCCCTCAACGAGCCAAGAAGCCGTGATGGTGCAGTGGTCAGCACACCCGATCTGGTAACCTATGTCCCTAATGTCGCTTACCTAAGTTCCTAAAAGTCTCTCTCAAAGGTCGGGAGGTCGCAGGTTCAATTCCTGCTCACGGTGCTTGTTGTTTTCTTTTTACCTCAGCTTCTGACTTCTTTGTCGCAACAAGCGACTGAAGACTGCTTGGTTGCTTCTTACTCTCGCTTCTTGCTGGACACAAGCAGAGGAGAGTACGAAAAGATGAGAAAAACACAGCGAAAAAAAGAAAACGGGCAGAACACAATTCATATCAGCAGACCAAGCAACATAGTCGTCACAAAGAAGAAAAAATGGTATCATAATGCTAGAAGAAAATCACCCGAGTCGCCTCCCTCTCCAAGCAACCTCGGCCTCCTAGGCTCCAGACTCATCTGCGCCGGTCCAATCTTCTTCGTCCACACCACTGACCTCCGTCACATCCTGCACCTCTGAATTCTCCATCTCACTATCCAGACCTAACCTTGCTCTTCCTCTCCTTCTGTTCCTTTGTTCTGCAATGGCGAGTTTGGATTCTAATATCCTGTCCATTTCCTCATC
The DNA here is from genome assembly GCA_037042735.1 of Aureobasidium sp. Y128-05A. Taxonomy (NCBI): domain Eukaryota; kingdom Fungi; phylum Ascomycota; class Dothideomycetes; order Dothideales; family Saccotheciaceae; genus Aureobasidium; species Aureobasidium sp. Y128-05A. Next base: position 204,820 of record JAXQKC010000098.1, read on the forward strand.
TTCCGCATCCGCCACTCGAGTTTCTCCTTCCAGGCCCTCGAGTGCGCGGGAGAGCAGTTCGGTAGCAATAGGATCTTGAGGCGATAAAGCAAGTGCTTCGTGCAAGGCAACTGTGGCTTCGAACCACTCTTCCAACTCCAACAACACTAACCCCTTGGCTGAGAATATGCCCGCATCTTTGCCACCCAGCCTCAGTACTTCTGAGAATGTGTCTAGAGCTTTTGAGTACTGTTCGTTGCGGCGATAGGCATGTGCAAGGTTAGTCTTGATATCCAAGCTTGCTGCCGGTGCTGAAGAAGCCGAGACCTCCTCAGCAATAGATATAGCAAGCTCAAAAGTGCGGATCGCAGAGTCAAACTGTTGGTCTTGATAATATGCAACACCCATCTCGTTGAGTACTAGAGGATCATTTTCGCACATTGTGTATGCAGTTTCGAGGTATTCTCTTGCCAGACTCAGATTGCCGAGACAGAGGTTTTGCATGCCGAGGAAGAGTTGGGGAAGATGGGTGCCTTGGAACAAACGGGCGGCTGTCGAGTAGGCGGAAATAGCTTGATCATGTTCACCTTCTGCGGCAAATGTGTGGGCAAACCCGATCCAGGCGGGACCAAAGTGAGGGTCCATAAGTGATGCTTTTGAGAAGTAGCCGCGAGCTTCGGGAATTCGGTTAATGCTGAGATAGTACGTTCCTACCGCTAGCCAAGTGCATGCTTCTTCTGGGTGTGTATCCGCTAAATCGTGTGAGAGAAGAAAGAGGGCGTTTGTTTCTTTGAGTTCGAAAAGGGCGGCTAGATGCACGGGTAGAGCTGAGAAATTGTAAGGATCCGTTTCGAGTATCTGAGTTGTCAAGGCGAGAGCATCTCGGAAACGGCAATTAGTAAAGAGCAGCTCGGCCTTGGATAATAAAATGGAGGAATTGCTAGAGAGGTTGTAATGCGTTGACAGAGTTTCGACTGCAGCGTTGAAGTCGTCGGGTCTGCTGTATTTTGACAATCTGGTCATGTAGAGCATTTTCGTAAATTCTCCAGCTTCTTGCATACTCGAGGCAGGAGCATCCGAAGCGCTGACGCTGTCAAAGTCTAAGGAATCCAGAAACTCCCATTCTTCGGCTGGTGACATGAGCGAATTCTTCATGAGCTGGTCGAAGGCTTCGAAACAGAGAACATCGATTCGTACGGCGTCTTTGTAGCAGTCTTTGGCGCGATCAAAAGCGTTTTGTTTTGCATAGCAGAGACCGCGCAGATAGCACATGGCAGCCTCGAAGCGAATATTGCTCATATCTTCCTTGTCTCTTTCCTCACTGCGGTCCGCCCGGTCTGATCTCAATTGCGGCAGTTTTGCCATCTTTCCGAGAGCATTACGTGGGTCCAGGTGTTGCAGTTTCCGTCGCGATCGATCCGATGAGGTGATAAGGTGAACAGGATTCTTGTCGCCAAGTATGTGCAATGCTTCATCGTATCGACTCTGCTTGACGTAGCAGTGGGCGGCAAGGTATTTACATGAGGGATTACGGGCGATCAGGTCTTGTCGAGAAAGGAAACCGAGGGCGCGAGTGTAGTTTGCTGTTGAGAAGTGGACTTGGGCTAGCCAGAAGGCATCCTTGTCATTGTCTGTCCGCACGAGATTAGAAGAGTTTCACGGCCAAGACACAAGAGAAGCATCACACACTGGTCAAGGCGAGTAGCTTGTCGCCGACAAAAATGGCTGACTCGTACTGGTGTTTGTTCAAAGCATCCTGTCGCCAGTCGCGCAGGAACTTTTCCATGGCACCTCTCGTTTGTTTAAATATGCTTGGCTGGAGAAAATGCTATGCGGATCAGATGCAAGATAAGAGCTGAATTGTTAAAATGCACTATGGTAATCTGATTATGGCGAGGATGATGATTCTGTTGATGTATCGCTATTGTCGCAAAACAATTGGAGCTGCAAGTAAACATCGTCACCCCTCGGACTTTGCAATGCCAAGCTCCGTGCATCACTTTCCTCCGCATGCTCTCCTCCGAGCCACTTGTACCTTGCCTGTCGTTACTTGATGATGCTATGATATTTCCATGGCAAGAGCTAGGATACAAGTTGCACCAGCATTAGATTCTGATCACCAACGGTAGAGACATGTCATAATAAGCGGATCATCGCACCTCCGAGGTCGGCTCGTCCGCACTTTCGTTACTCCGCATCACCTACATAAACCCCGCTGCACCCCTCCATTGCCGATGGTGACATAACATTGTGCCCTTCTTGTTTCCACCAGCTCAAAAACATACCTATACATCTCAGCATGTCGGGCACTCAAACTTTCAAGATCGCCTCTATTCCAGGCGATGGCATTGGCACAGAGATTACAGAGGCCGCCATCCAAGTCTTGGATAAGTTGGCTGCAGTAGATGGAAGCTTCAAGTTCGACTATACACACTTTGATTGGAGCAGTAAAGCGTACAAGGAGAGGGGATGGTACATGCCTCCAGACGGCATGGACCAGTTGCAGAAGCATGATGCCATTTATTTCGGCGCCGTCGGTTGGCCAGGTACATTCGACCATGCTCACCGCTACGATGAAGCATACTGACTCGAGGTTCAGATGTTCCCGACCATATATCCCTATGGAACTTGATTCTTCCCATCCGCAAGAACATGAATCAATATGTCAACGTCCGTCCTACACGCATCCTACCAGGCACAAAATCTCCACTCGAGTCCTGCCAGAACGACCCGTCTACACTAGACTGGATCATCATCCGCGAGAACAGCGAGGGAGAATATGCAGGACAGGGCGGTACAACCCACGAGAACAGCCCGCACACAATCGCTACCGAGCTGGCCATCTTCAGCCGTGTCGGCATCGAGAGAATTATGAGATATGCCTTCGAGACAGCGAGGTCAAGGGAAAGAAAGAAGTTGACAATGGTGACCAAGAGCAACGCTCAAAGACACGGCATGGTCCTTTGGGATAAAGTGTTTTACGAGGTCGCCGAGGATTATCCAGACGTTCAACACGACAAGATGCTGGTCGACGCTATGACTGTGCGTATGGTCAACAACCCTGCAAGTCTGGACACTATTGTCGCGACAAATTTGCATGCCGATATCCTCAGTGACTTGGCAGCTGCTCTGAGTGGCAGCATTGGTATTGCTCCTAGCAGTAACCTGGATCCCACCAGAAAGCATCCCAGTATGTTCGAGCCCATCCACGGCAGTGCTCCTGATATTGCTGGCAAAGGTGTCGCCAATCCGGTAGGTGCTTTCTGGAGTGCAGCGGAGATGGTCAGGTGGCTTGGTCAGGGCAAACTCGACGGCACTGCTGATAGACTCATGCAAGCGATTGAGAATGTGACTAAGGCTGGTGTCAAGACAAAGGACTTGGCAGGAAACAGCAATACCAAGGAAGTGACAGAAGCAGTGTGCAGGGAAATTGAGACAGTCTTCAAGAAGTAGAACAAGAGCAGAAAATCAGAGACTCTTACCTTTTGTCGATACATCCAAACCATGCTCAGAACAAATTCTCCCACTGGCCAACGTCAACCTCTTTAGCTCGCTGCACTCTAGTCTTGATGTTGTAACCAGCCCAGTGTTTTTCGCCGAAGCGTTCCCACGGCCAGAGGCAGTATACAGCCTTTCCTGCGATCAATGATTTCGATACCTGTAATTCATCCTGTTAGCATGTCTACGTGCATGCCACCATGCAACCGGCGAAAACTCACCGGACCGTAAGTATTGCTGTCTTTGCTCATGCCCGCATTGTCACCCTCAACCCAAACATGACCCAGAGGAACTTTCCACCTCCTCTTCCCCACTCCAAACTCCTTCTGCTCTCCAATAGCATCCCAAACCTGTCCAGCGGCAGTCGGACCCTCAATACTATCCTTGGGCCTCCTCTTGTAGTCTAGCGTCACCCAATCACCCTCCAACGCAACCACTCTCTTGATGCCCAGCTTTTCGGGTTTGTGTGGTAAATTCAACATTACCACGTCACCTCTCTCTAGATCCTTGGTCGGTTTCCACTTTTTCATGAGAAGCACGTCCTTTTCGCCGGTTTCTTTGAAGGTGGGGGAGAGGGTCGGGGCCATGGAGACGCCTTCTATTGTGACGGGCTCGAAGAAGTGGTCATTTACGGTTATCCAAGTGGTTATGCCGATGAAGATGCCTTTGGCGGCGGGTGGGACCCAGAGTGGGAGTTTGTTCATGATAGATCGAGGCGGTCGTGTGCTCAGGGAGTTTGTTGGTGAATTGTGCTGTAAGAACAGAGATTCGGTGTTCAAGTCCTTGCCAGATTCGTGTCGGCGTCCGTATGGTCGAGGACAGCAAAAGCCTCCTCAATATGCTATGCTGTATTGGCGTGGTGTTTTGGCAAGATTGTCGCGTCACCTTGAGATCGTCGTGTAGACTTTCTGGACGTGCTTCGGACTTTGCGGAGTTGAAATATCAATCATTCTTGGCCATGATACAGATGCGTCTACACTCATGATATTTAGGCCAGAAATGTTGGTAATCTAAAGTTGGTAAAAGTGTAACTCGAACTAAGCTCTAGGATATAGACGAAATGAACACTTGTCTTGTGTAACAAACAACCAAGCTGAAAGTCTCAAGGTTTAGGTATTCGAGATCATAATGAGGGTACATTCAATGTACTCTTTCTGCAGGACAATGACAGCAAGGAACAAAGAGGTCGTGCCGAGTCTGTCTCGAGATAGATCAGAAATCAGTAAATTGCTTTTCCAGAGTAGTTCTCCTTCTAACCACTCGCAGGTATCAAGACCAGAAATTGTACAACCACCTCCCAGTCCTTTTTGTAGGAACAAGAACGCCATGACCCATGCAATATCACTTTAGTCGTCAAGCAAGATCATATCCCATCCTCCCTCGACCATCTAGTCAACATCTACTCCTCAGTCTTGGTCTTCTTGGCCTCGCTCTGCTGGCCATCTTCCTCGCGGCCGCGCTTGCGGTCCTCACGATCGCCACGGTCGCCGCCACGGCCTCCGCGACCACCACGTCCTCCTCTTCCGTTTCCACCGCGACCACGACCGCCACGGCCTCTTCCGTTTCCACCACGGTTGTTGCGGCCACCACGCTGGTCGTTGTCTCTTCTCTCCTTCCAGTTGTCGTTGGGAGTGATGGTTCCGTTCTTGATACCTTCGAGCTTCTCGTCCACGTAAGCCTGCTTGCTCTTGATGTTCAGCTCCTGGCCCTGGAATGCAGGCTTGGGATCAAGCTTGAGGAAGTCCTCGGCGGTCTTCTCATCCGAGAACTCGACGAAAACGCTGCCCTTGAAGTCACCGTTGTTGTGTCTGCGTAGGCGCACGGCGTTGAAGGTACCGTAAACGCTGAAGAACTCCTCAATGTCGGTCTGGCTGGTGGGCTTCTCCTCGCCGAAACCCTTGGCGTAGATGCTGCGGGCCATGGTCTGGTTCTCGAGCATCTTGCGGTTTTCGTCGACGTTATCGCTGAACTTGTCGCTGATGGGCTCCTTGCGGGTGATCTGGCCATCGTCGGTGACATCAATCAAAGTGCTGGCCTTGCAGGCCTCGAGGACGGCGGAGTAAGGCTGGAAGTGGCGCATACGCTTGAAGTTGTGGATGACCTTGAGGTCAACGGGAAGGTTCTTGTGACCACCAGTCTGCTTGAGAAGGTAGTTGTCGGTGGGAAGGTTTGAGTCGGAGAAGTAGAACTCGACCTGGCGACGGATCTCCTCGGGGTCGCTGCTCTCTGGCAGCTCGTCGTAGTTGGATCTGACGCGCTTGGGGTTGCGGCCTGCGCCCTGGCTGCGCCCACCTCTCTTCTCGCCTTGGTTCTCGACAGGCTTGGGAGCTGTATTCTCGTCAGCGGATGCGCAATAACTTTGTGCATAATGGGTAGTCGTACCCTCCTCAGTCTTAGCATCGGCGGCCTCTTCCTTCTTCTCGTTCTGCTCCTCAGTCTTGGCCTCTGCCTTCACAGCATCCTCGGAGGTAGTGGGTGCAGCAGAGAGCTCTGTAGTCTGATCGGGGTTGGAGGTCTGCCCGACGGTCTTGTCATTCTGAATCGAAGTGGCGGCAGGGTCGGCCTCAGCAGTGGGAGTGACCTTGATGTCGGACATTGTGATATGCTGATTGCGATTCGTGATAGTTGCGCAATTGACGGATGAAGCTTCGCAAAGGGTGACTCGGGACAGATATGTAGTGACGGTCGGTGTAGATGGGTTGAATAGGTCTACAAGGAAGATGGAATCAAAAGCTACACAAGGTCTGCTGCTCAAAAGCTTCACTGCACTTTTTGGATTTTTGTCCGTCCAGAAATTCCTTCTGGTCCGTGCACTCGCGGCCTCGAAGCTCTCATGACTCGTGTGGGGAAGCGCTTCAGACATCACCTCCTGCATTTTGCTGCATCTTGCCGCTGTCCACTTCAATCCGTTTGTCTATCCGATCTCACCATCGTGATATGAACAAGGACAGCTGCATCTGAGACATCAGCGGTATAGATGTGGTCTGCGCTTTTCAACACCAAGCTTTGCCGTACTTTTTTGTGCTTCTACAACCATGCAGTCTTCGTCCATATTTGACTCGCAGCATACCCAAATGTCGTCTTCCATCGTGTTGCCATAGATGAAACCTAGCAGTGACTCGAATGTCACCCTTAAACGTCATTCACTCAGTCTGTACAATGACAAGACCCTCTCTGACGTTCGGATCAAGCTGAAAGACGGACAACATCTCTTTGGACACAAGGCTTTCCTTGCTCGGCGATTAGACTGGTTTCTTAGAGCCTTTGCTGGGAACTTTTTGTAAAGTCATACAACGCCTTTGCGAACTAAATGCTGCTGGCTTCGCAGACAAATCGTTGCAGGCATCCGCTGCTTCATTCTGCTCCCAACATATCATGGAACTGATCAAACTTGACCCATTTGTCAGTATGATTGAAGAAGGTGAACCCTTTGCTGGTGGTCGCTTAACTGCTGTTCTGCGAGGAAAAATAAATTGTGTCATGGAGACCTTTGTATGCTCCCGTGTAAATCAGCCTCAGACCAAGACATTAAAAAGAATGTTAGACGGACCTGCATCAATTGTCACTGGATACACGGTCCGTGGGCTATTCACAGCTATGGTCACGGCGAGTATATAGTCCATCGTAGGTAAGTCGTTCAATTACGCTGCTTGACCGCGCTTATAATGTGAGCGCAGAAAAACAAACCATACCTCTTTCACTCTGCGAAACATGCCACAGCGACGCGTTCTACAAGGAGTTGTGATGACTCTGCGGTGACTTTGCCTTCTACATTTACTCGGGGGCATTAATCCCCATGTCTCTTGGATGTATGAACCAGCTATGATCTATGGAAGGAGGCATTCCATGTGCCTAGAGACCTCACATGTGCGTCTAATCTCTCATGGTGGGCCTCATCCTTGAGGACTGTTTATTGCACACTTATTTCTTTCTATCCAACAATACCGACTGGTCTGGTGGTTAGCATCACTGTTAACTCAATACGAGCTAACCAATCTGCTAGTCACTCCTCTCAACCAGCAGCACAAGTTCGAATCCAACCATCGGCTTATCATTTCGCAGCAACTTCTTATCAGCGACTTCGGTTGTGCGAGGTGAAAACCCTCTACAACTTGAACTTCAGTTCAAGGGTCTCTAAGTGAAGGTGCCTCTCGGAAGGAGGTCAAGTCAAACACCTGAGGCGGGAGGATTTGAACAATGAGCAAAACAAAACAACAACAGAGGGTAATTGAAGCGCCTTCAAACCACCAGATCAGCGGAATATTTTCTTGCATGCCAAGAATTGATTCACTGTTGCTTTTCGATCCTTGTATGTCTATTCAATGAGCGGTAGCCCCACAATTGTGACCTTCCGCTGGTGACCGGCCCTTTCCTCATAAGACGACCTCCCTTGAGTCAACGAATTCGACCCTAACAAAGCAAGCAATCTGGTGTGCTGTTGCTTGTCTCAGTCATTGCGTGTGCTGACGCGCCTCAAAGTCTTGCGCTCGTGCGTCGTTCCTTTCACTTTCATTTCTGACCACAACACCACAACAACATTCAAGGTACCAATCAATCCTGCCATCTCTGAAGATCACCGCAGTCTGCATTTAGCATGACCACGAGCAACACCATGGAAAACAGCAAAGACAGGTGTGTTTGGCATTTCTCTGCTGTGTCGTGGGTCTGGCTAATCCTCGACCAGTCTCTATGATAACAAAACTCTGTCCGACGTCACCATCAAGTTCAATGGTCGACAAGTCTTTGCAAACAAGGCTATTCTTGCGCAAAAATCCACCTACTTCATGACAGCTTTCACCAGTCTTCTCCCAGTGTGTTTCCCAGATTTGACTCGACGAAAGGTGATACTGACACTTTGGATAGGTCGCGACTAGCGGCCAAGTTGACCTTGGAGACGATGACCATCCCGAAGCCGTTCATGCCATGATGCGTCACATCTACGACTTGCCTTACGCCCAACAAGTCACAGATACCACCAAGCCCGAGGAAAATTGAATCTTCTGCCTGAATGTCTTCATTGTCGCTGATAAGTACGATGTTGCTGGGCTTTGCAAGAAAGTCGTCTCCGATCTTCGCGTCCTTCCTCTGTCTACCTGGAGATCTGAAGAGTTTGTCACTTGTGTCGAAAACTTTACGGTCCTGACGCAATGCATCTGGCCGACTCATCCTTGCAGACTGCTGTTGCAGACTTCTTCGTTGACAACATGTCCAAACTCGCTCATCACAAGAGTCTTGTGACCTTGATCCAGGAAGACAAGTCCTTCAGCGGACGTATCCTGGCTGGCCTTCTCAAGCCAACTTCCGGTTCCACTCGCTATCTTGGCATATGCCACAAGCCGAACCGCAGCAACAGAACTAGTGCAGACTGTACTGGTGTTCACGACGGAGATGTAAACTATCTTGCTGCGATGAACATGTACTGTGTGCATTGCGGTACGCCTGCTGGAACCGTTTACAACAAGACTGGTGGAGGAACAGCTGAGTCTCAAGTTCGCCGCATTGTCAAGGTAGTCTTTATGTGAAGGTTCCCTCGAGACGTCGAAGAACGTGTCGTCACAACAAAGGCCAGTGGTCTGGCTCAAATCCGATATATGACAACGCAACAGGACAGAGGGAAATAGTAGATAGCTTGTCACAAAAAGTTAAGGAATCATACCCTGCTCTTCATCTGTTTCTTTGAAGGGATGCGAGCCAAATATGAGTGTTGGCTTTTCTTTGCATTTCTCTTTTCGAGACGTGAGCCTGGAATATGAGATCATCCGTGCATGGATCTGGATAGAAGAGTGCGTTGTTTGCCTGTCCCGTTCTGCCGTTTGTATGTCCCAACTTGATTTTGTTGTTTGCGCTGACGCATGTGCGTAAGTGCGCTTTTCCAACAGACAATACTTCACGTTTTCAGAGGCTCACCTCCACTGAAGTTACAATCATCCAACCTCGCATCTACGATTCGGAGACTTGCTCACTACTCTGTCCCCGATGGCTGCTAGCGGTCCTGCCAGCAGCAGCGACAGAAGGTTTGTTGTTCACGGCGCGATATCTACACCTGCTGACCTGCAATTAGCCTCTTCGACGATAAATTTCTCTCTGATGTTATCGTCAAGTTCAGCGGACAGCAGATCTCCTGTCACAAGGTAGTCCTCGCGCGCAAGTCTAAGTATTTCTTCAGAGCATTTTCTAGCCAATTCTCTGTAAGCATGTTGTTTACCGCATCTCATCAGCTGGACACTAATGTGACGCAGGTTGCCTCAAGCAATGAAGTCGACCTTGGAGATGAAGAAGACGCAGAAGCTATTCGTGCCATGATTCGCCATATCTACGGTCTTCGTTACGACAAAATGCTTGAGGAAAACACTCTCGATGACGCAGCAGCCTTCAGCACCAACGAGGACCTCCTGTTCCACATTGCCGTTTTCACAGCCGCCGACAAGTATGATGTCGCATCTCTCCGTCCCCTTGTTGTCAAAAAGTTCGAAGGTCTTATGGAGACAAGCTGGGAGAGTGAGAATTTCGCTATCAGCATGCAAAAGCTCACTGGTCCTTCAGCTGGTCACCTTGCCGACAACACTCTTCAAGCCGCTACTGCCGCGTTCTGTGCTAGGAACCTCCTCAAGCTCATCAAGAAGGACGCCTTCGTCAAGATGATCCAGGAGGAGGAGCCTTTCACCGGTCGTCTTCTCACGAACTATCTTGGAGGCGGAAGTGGCACTTGGGGCAAGAGCAAGTCGCAATCAACCAGCAAATTTGTCGTTGAAGACTACGACTACTACTCCGACGATTGATTCGGGATTCTAGCATGTCTGAAGGTGATATCGGCACGAGATGTTCCAACAAGTGCATTTGAAGCGGGAATAGAAAGAGGTTCATGGTGTATCTACCAACCTCGAGGGGCTTGCTAAAAGAGTCGCTTCTCTTCTTATGCACGTTCGGGGTCAAGGTTTGGCACTTTGGTTAGGGGACAAGACTAGTCGGGCTTGTGTATCTGGATTGACCAGCGTGGATACCTAGTCTTGATCGACAAGAAAGATTCTGTGCCGCAAGTTCAATACCGGTAAACGTTGTGATCCATGCAATCCTGGCTGCGTGCATTGAGCCCCAGAACAGTGTGTTTGTATGCAAGCGACTCGTACCTGCATAGTGCACACAAGTCCCGATGAATCGTCGCGGCGACCATGGCCCACGTGAACAATCTGCCGTTGTTTGTTCACGTTACACAGACCCGTCGCTGAGTTTCACAAACAACTCGTAGTAGAACTGAATGTGCATCAGATTTTCTGTTTCTCAAAACCCCTTGAAATGTCGACAATCATGGCTTCTGTTGTCTCGTTTTCACTACATCCTCCTCCAATGACCACACGACAAAGAACTCGCAACGTCGCTGAGCCGTACCTGAAGTATGTCGTTGATCCTCCCATTCTCGATGTTACCCAGTCGCAACCCATCAAAGTCAAAGAGTCTCTTCGCGCGAAGTTCGAGCTGGCTGGGCGCCTACAGATGCAGTCAAGAATGAACTGATCGAACTCACCAAGCTCGACGGGGTCAAACGACAAATCCGAGGCAGACTCCTCACTCGTTGCAACACATTCTCCGGCTCAAATTCTGTACCAGAATCATTGTCAGAGATTCCAGTGGATGCCATGCGAGCGTACACTTCAAGAGCTTATCGGGTTGCTAAGTTCTCATAACATTAGACTCGACGATGAAGAAGTGGCTCTCCTCACATTTGTCCAGCACTTTGATTTCGTATGGGAGAATGACTTCATGTTTGTTGGCTCTCGCAAAGCCAAAGGGTTTCAAAAGTACGAAAGAACTTGGTACAAGGCAGTCTATCGCGACGGCGAGCTTCGCATCAAATATTCTGGAGATGCAGGCAAGCAACCATGTTCACCATCGATTGTGGAGACAGAAATCGAGTATTTCTGGCCTTCCTTCAATGAATTGTTCGATATGGAGCACTTGAGGAGTACGAAATGTAATCAGCAGGATGTCTTCATCGCTGGTACTTACCTCATTCTGCTGCGCTACCCTGCACTGCGTAAATATCAGGAACCTGGCTCAGGACTAGGTATCAAGCTGGTTCCTCGCTTAGAGCGGTTTGAGCTGCCGTTCTCGCCTGCTTCTAGCTCGCCCGAGGAACCGCAACCACATAGAACGAGGCAATTCTCGTCTTCAAGCGAGCCTCTACCCACAAGTGTCGTACAATCTGCTCCAAATGATCAACGCAGGCAAAGCGAGGCCGGACCTCTGGCTGAGGAGCTTAACCAAAGAGAAACGCAGCGCAAGATCACTACGATGTCTCAAAGCAGTGGTCGTGCCTACGCTGCTACATCACAGGTCATAGTATCCTACAGCAAATCAGTTGGGGCACGGACCGAGCAGTCGTTGGATGAACCTGCCACCATTGTGAAGACGCCGGACCCCGTCCAGCAACTGCAGAATCAAAGTCCTGTTGGTGGTCTCCTCAACCATCTTCTGCAGAACATCCAACTCTCAAGCTTTGTCGACACGTTCTGCAACGGAACTCGACTTCGGATCGTTGCTCATCTCCCTGCTGACCGCTTTCGACCACCTGCTCTCAAGTTCTCTCCAGTGGTGTGGATGGACATATCGCCAATTATACCTTCTCGTGATTGCATCATACAGGCATTGGAAAAGATCGCCATGAGTAGTCTCAGTGCTCAGCAGCGAGCTGCTCGACAAAGAGGCTTCGCAGCAAGACCATGCGGTCGGGCTAGCAGCCCCTATCGCGCCGATGGTAATTCAGCAGAACAAGTCCAGCAGCGACAGCAATGTCACCGTTGATCAAGCAAGAGAGCTTCTTCGCGGTCCTCGCGCAAAGCTTGTGTCCTCTGGAGATGATTAAGACGGAGGTCTTGAATTGTTCCAATTTGCAATTACCTTTCATTCCGCCGCGACCAAGAGTATCCTTCCCGATCTCAGATTCACACCAGTTCCCTCGAAGGAAACTGTCCCCGTCAATCTTACTAAGAATCAAGTCTTCCGGGCTCTTGCCGAGTATGCAAGAGAAGACGAAGAATTTTAGGGAAGGACACAGACGGTTCTCAAAGCATTCGGAATCAGAAACGGATGGTAATCAAGTTTACATCCAGCGTTGAGCTGAAGGCCAAGGTGGCAGACTTGAACTGCGAGAGCAGAGCTTGTCCATTTCATGCAGTTCGCGGGAGGTGGAGCAGTCATATTCAAGTGCAGGGTGCGATGGAATATATACTACGAGCTCAACACGGTGAATGTTGGCATAAGTAGAGATCCATCAATGCACAACAGCTAATCAAGCCCCCGTTGAGACAACGATGCTGAACACCGCTGAGATGAAGAGTAGCAAGTAGATGGGAGGAGTCTTCTGTGTGTCGGTGTTGATGAACAGTCGTCGCGTGCCACGCGTCGGCGTCTCGCAAGCACGACCGATCACTTGCACCTTCCCACCGAAATTTTCCAGAATTTCATCCAGGCTCCAAACATCTATACCTTGACCAACCACGCACCCAAAAGATGTCACCCATGAGCAAAACAATGATTCCGCCCGGGTTCGAACCGGGGACCGCCTGTGTGTTAGACAGAAGTGATAACCAACTACACCACAGAACCAATTGATGTGAGTGATCTTCAATATCGTATCATCAACTCGACTGAGCCGTTGTAGCTCGGCGTTGGTGCACAGACCTCGCTGCGACTCTGGCTTGAACTTCCACTGATTCTCTGCCTTGCGTTCCCATGTGCGCAAGCCTGTCACAGTGGTATCAAAATGCACTGTACTTTTTCAAGATAAAAGTATGGCTACAGAGACACCCTGCAAGAGCAGTCCCTCCTTGCATATCGACCACTCCTGTGGAGCATTGTGCATTTCCATCGCCTGACATATCATTTACGTTGCTTACCCACCTATGTCATTATCGAGCTACACAATGTCATCGAGAATAGACAAGCCGCCTCCGAGAGCTAGTGTCTGGTCGAAGACTACCAGATGCAACTCCGATCTCGAAAGATATCAACCTTGAAATTGTCGCCTGATCACACCCATCAAGCTGACTCAGTAGACATCACTGATGTATCGATCGGTCTTGACATTCTGGAGCCACGACTCTGCTTCTTCCAGCGTCTTCCCATTCTTCTCGCGCCACACTTTCTTGCAAACCTCTGCAGCACTCTTGCCCAATCTTGCCGCACTTCCACAGAAGTATATCTTGCCGCCATCGACAAACATCTTTGCTACCTCTTCACGATGCTCCCAAATGGCGTCTTGCACGTAGTGCGGGCCAGCATCGCCCTTGCTAAAAGCCAGTACGACTTGAACGACACCCTGTTTCTCCCACGCAGCCAGTTCATCCCGGTAGATGAAGTCTTTCTCGGGATGGCGACAGCCGAAGAACAAAATCGCAGGCCCAAGTCTTCGTGCACCAGCTGCTGCTATGGCAGCTTTCTCCTGTAGGAAAGCTCGCATAGGCGCGATGCCTGTGCCCGCTGCGAACATGATAACGGGAGTTTCAACGTTACCAGGAAGTCTAAAACCAACATTTGTAGGACGTACGAAGCATGAGATACGGTCACCAATGCGACGAGAAGCGAGATAGGTGGATGTGACGCCGAAGAAAGGACCGTGGCCCGAAAGGGCGGGCGAAATATGGACGTCGAAGCATAGAGATACAATATCTGCGTGCGGCTTATGCTGTGGGTTGTTTGCTGGCTCTAGAGGGGAAGAAGCAATAGAGTATTGACGAGGAGTCAAAGCTGGAAGCATATCGACGTATGCACTGAACGGCAGAGCGATTGCGGTCTCCTTGAGGATATCGAGGATGCTATAGCGCTTCTCAAGGAAGTGTTGGTAAGAGCTGTCCTGGAGGAAATCTTTGTATTCTTCCTGTTGTTCGAGAGTCGCATACGACAGGAGACTCTCTAGTTGGCGCTTGGTGATGGGTTGACTTAGTTCAACAGCTCCTGAGAGAAACTCCCCGACAGCAGTTGGCTCAGTCGGAAGGAAGGCCTTGGATGAGCCTTTGACTTCGAGGATATCGTTCTCTCTGAGGTCAAAGTACGATAGAACCCTGTGAATTGATTCGTCTGGATTGCGTGGCTGCAATACAAGGTAGTCGCCTGCGGTGTAGCTCATGCCTTCTGGCAAACGGACATCCGAGTTGGTGCGTGGCGCTTCGCAGGTCCCACTTCGGCGCCTGCAAGTTCGATGTTCGCAAATACCGCTCCAACATTCATATCCTTGACGCCGAGCAGTGAGGTCGGTTTGAATTCACGAACAATGACCTCAGTGACTGTCTTAGCAACGGATTGAGCACCAGTCGACTTCACCAGCGCATCTACAAGCCGATCAACCCGGTCTTCCCATGGACCAAACAGGTCAGCCTTGACATCAGAAAGCCCGATTTCGACGACTTCTGCAGCTCCAGCTTTATCCATCAGGTCACGGACGAGTTTTGAGATCTTGTGAAAAGTGCTTGCCCAATCCTGTTACATTATCAATATCCAAATCCATACGTGGAGGTATGATTCATTCTTACTGAACTCCCCACTCCATAGACTGCATACTTGACACCATCCAAGACGGAAGCATTCTTGCCGGTAACGTCCTGCAGCCACGCCACAAACTTCTTCGCGTTGTCAGGTGGCAGACCCTCACAGGAGGAAGTGATGATCACAATAGGTCGATCTGGTATATGCTCAGTAGTTGTGTCAAGGCTTCCAAGCGATGCGCTCAAGCCGTGATCGGCCAATTTCGTTCTTAGGTCTTCGGCAAGAGCTTCATAGGTCCCAGTATTGCCTCCGAAGAAGATCGATAGAGTCACCTGAGAGTACTTTTTCTGGGCTTGGGCATGCTCATGCTGCTGCTCGTGCTTCTTCGCGACCTTTGCGGGTACACCTCCTTGAATGCCAACCATGAGTGTTTTGCCTGGTCGGCGGAGAGCTTTCATCTTGAAGTTCCATGGCTTAATTGTTAGTGTTGATTTCAGCTCGTGTTCATAAGTTGGATCAGCCGACTGCAATTGGAAGCGCTGAAGCACAAGCGCAATGTTGATAAGCATTTCCTGTTCGGCAAAACCCCTGCCAATGCACGATCTCATCCCGGTTCCGAAGGGCTTCCAGCTGTTGGGTGGCAACTTCTCAAAGTTGGCTCTCAGCATTCTTTCTGGTTGAAACTCTTCATGATCATCACCCCACACAGCAGGATCATGATGGAAAGCTTTGAGGTTGCTGGCGACTTGAACGTCTTTCTTGACTTCGTATTTGCCTTGTAATGTGGTGTCCTTGCGTGGACAGACACTCCAGCGAGTAATAGGCGAGCTAAGACGAAGACTCTCCTTGATACAGGCGTCGAGATATGTGAGCTTCGGCAGATGCTGCAGCTCTAAGACATAATCGCTCACCACCTCATCGACCTGTCGTTGCGCCTTGAGAAGTTTGTCGGGGTTCTTCAGCAGATTATAATAGGTAAATGACAGGGTTGAGCTGGTTGTCTCATGCCCAGCGACGAGGAATGTAGCCATTTCGTACCTGATGTTCTCATCTGATAGCCCTTCCCCGGTCTCCTTGTCAATACTGTTCAGCATGGTATTGAGCAAATTCTTGTTCTCCGGCTGAGGGTTCTTCTTTCGATCCGCCACAATCTGGTCACAGAGGTCGTGCATCTTATTGACATTCTCTTGTCGCTTCTGTTCGCTACTGCGGTAGACATAGTCGTTGATGAATCCCGGACGGCTGACACGCCTACCACTTTCGGTCAAGACATCGGCCATCTGTTGAGCGAAAGGATGAGCGTGATCTGTGTAGAACTCATTGAATCTATAGGAGAAGGCACAAAGTCCAATCGTGTCGAAAGCCAAGCGTGTCAAATCATCACTGCACTCGATTTCATATTCGGGTCCAAACGATCCCACTTCAGTATCATTTGGGACGAGATATCGAGCATGTCGTCGAACATTGAACGAAGAGCGATAGACCCAAAAGCTGGCACTAGCATGCGATGAGCTTTTCACCAGTTCATCTCCGAATCATAAGCTGTGAATAGGCCATCTCCAGTTAGCGCTCGAAGGGCCACCAACGCACTAGACGGTACTTTGTGGAAGCGCGTCTCATCGCAGATTTCATTGACATGCTGCTGACCCCCGAGTATGACTTGATCGCTGCCAAGTTTCAGCTTCATGATTGGACCATACAGCTGCTGCATGCTCCATATATTCTTGAAAGGGAAAGAAGGATCTAGATCGGGTAGGTTGCCGAGCAGGCCAAAAAGATGTTCTGGAGGTTGAGGAATGGGCAGGTGCCCTGAAGATACTGTGTTTGACTCGTCAACATCGGATGCGTGAGCTCGCATGGGACAAGGCATGTTGTAAAGATGTTCGTCAGTGACGAGATTTGTATTGATATCAAAGTCTCGTAGAACATGATACTCGAGCAGCTTGATACTTCCTCTATATACGACAATCTTCAGGCTACCGATGTATTTCTTATATTGCTACCCCGCTCGCCTACGACAAGGGTGGTATCACAGGCAGAAACATGTCACCTCACATCTTCGCGAATGCGGCTACATCTCCGGAACATCATCAATGAACGCCAGCTCTCCCGATTGGTGCTCTCGGAGCGACAATTAGTACTAGGAGCCAGTGCAGGACTTCACAGTAATTCGAGCTCAGAGCCGAAGATTGGCTTGGGAAGGTTGGCGGGTGTCTCTTTGTGCTGTTTCTTTGTTGATTGGTCTAGGCCCGATCAGGCAGTGATACGGTCGATTTTTCCTGCTTCCTAGACCCTCGCACCGCTCGGCTTCTCTCAATCCTGCACATCAGCTTATTTGCATGTACTGCTTACCTGTGTATTCCAGCGACACGTGTGAACGAGCCATTGCCCCTGCGACGTCGTCGGAATATCGCTTCTATCTGACAACGTCTGACTCTGGCCACCCCTGAGGAAACCTTCTCTCTTGGTCTGCCCATGGTAATGGCGAGTAAGCGCCCTCTGGCAATCATGAGACAGACCAATGATCATTCGCACGATCTCTCTACTCCGAAGATAGTATCTATTGGCAATATGGTCACTTTACTTTGGTCAGTATACTGATAGATGTATCAATTTTGTCAAAAGTTCAACTTCAACTTGTATTGAGACATGCATTTAATGCTGGACATGTCAAGAAATAATTACTTCTCCTGACATCCTTCCGTTTCATCAACATCGAGCATCCAGTCGTTCTTGCTTAGATCGATGCCCCTCATTGCTTCTTGCATGAGAATCGTTCTCTGAATCCGCTTGGACGAGTTTTCAGACAGCAAGTGCTTGACATAAGGAAGCATCTTGCGCATGGTAAGCTTCTGTGCGGACTTGCAGCCCTTGCTCAAAGAGCCCAAGGGCTTGTCCAAATCGAACTTGACCATGTCGAAGCATTCCTCTATGCACTCTGCACACCAGGTGCAGTCACAGCTTCTTCGTGTCACACAGGACTGACCTTCCAGTAGGAATTGACATCTTTCGCACCAGATCGATCCAGTTCTGGTTACCTCGGCCGTGAATGGTGAGGGCGTAAAAGTATTTGAAGGCTTCTTTTCTGATTGCTCGCCGATAAATACCTTGAGGTTCTCGTATGCCTTTGAGATTTCCGATCCTGCGTTTGTGCTATGTGATTCTCCCTTGATATAAACTAGAGCACATGTGATTAGTGGGAAGATGATGAAGCAGTGAATCACAGCAAAGGCGATGAAGTCCAGAACCAGCTGGGCGATTGAAGAAGACATGACGAGGTAAGATGGGGCACAGCCGTGGAAAACTAAAGGAACAATGTAACAAGTGGAATATGTATGGCCAGGCTCGCGAGGACATACGTGATCTATATGTACTCACTGATCACTTCCTTTGTCAACAAAGATAATCCAAAGGATAATTCATTCGTGGCGTTTGGCACTGGATGTCATTGTTCGACCTTTGTTGTTCTTCAAGAGTTCAAGCTTGCCGTTATCTACACAGCCTTTGTGTTCTTTGTTTCTGACAACATACGATATCTACGATGCTACATGAGAACACTGTGATGTCGAATTAGTTGACTCATTCTTTGTCCGTCTCCCATAGTTGTCGTTGGCTAGAGCAAGCGAGGTCACATTGTAGCAGTTGTTGATACTTTCAGCAAGGAATCAGGTGCGTAAACTGGTCGATGGTTGGAATCGTGGAGAGTAAAGTAGTATGCAGACCAAAGACCAGCCGCGAATGGAGTTGGCAACACAAACACTCATAGCAATATATTGATGGTTCTTGTTTTGTCAAACTGGCGGAATGGCGCATCGGTCAATTTGAGCTCGGTGCTCCTTCCACTCATTAGCCGAAGTGCACCGAGTCGATCCTCCTCATCGTCGAGCCATGGAAGGTCCCAGTAATCCTTACACAACACAAACATGGTGAAAGAATACTTTCCCTTCCCCTCCTAGCAACACGGCAGCTAGGGAGTTTCTGTTTTGTCAAATACTTTGGTGCCCTGAGGATGTGCTCGACGATTACAATTGGTATGATTTCTTGCAAGAGACTGAAGGACTCAAGAACAACGAAAGGCTCAGCAACTCGTCCGCTTTAGAAATGAAAAGTCACCTAGACTGTCGACAGTCCAGCGTCTCTTGGGTTGGAATGCTCTGAAAACGCGAGTGGTCCAACAAAATCACTCGGAACCGCCTTTTGTAGATACCTCCGGCCCAACTACCGCCGCTACCCTAGTTTGTATTTCCACGATTTCTCCAGGAAAAAACTCCTCAGAGTGCTCCTATTCTTTGGATTGCGGCATTGAATAGCTCAATCAATCGTCGCACCGCCAACGACTATACCGGTACTACAGGAGGGAGGATCGTCTCTGGTCCAGTCTCTGAGTGCACCGCCTCTATTGCAGAAGAGTGAGCGGTTGAAAATTTTTGTAAGCACATGGAAGACGCAGCATACTACAGCTTTCTACGAGGAAGGCACTAACGTGTGTCCCTATGGATGTAGTCAGGGATCCTTGAACGAACTCAGCCTATACCGCCATATATCGAAGCCTCAATACGAGATGGCTGATGATCTGCTTGAAGAGATTCAGAGCTGCAATTATTGTACAGCTACCTTTCAGATGTCATTGGCGCTCTTTACCATCTGAGAGACAACCATGCCGAAATTGATGGTAGCTTCGACCACTGCTTCCTTTACCTGTATTCTGTGCGGTACCAGCTATCAGGTCATCTTTGAACTGTGGGCGGCCGAAGTGATTCACCCTCTATTGTTGTTAAAGCACTCGGCATGAGATACTTATTGCCTCCGGTTATGTAGATGATCTCAAGACAAAGGGCAAGCAGAACAAAGATGAGTAAGGATCAGAGAAAAGTTCACAGCTTCGCATTCATGACTTTTTGTGTTGTACAGCAAGTCAAAAACAAGGGAACAGTACCGCTGTACTGCATATCATTCAGAAAGATTGTCTTCTTGAGCTCTTGATCACGGACAAGTGTCCTGGTGAACAAGAGTTGAAGGAGTCCTGAGTCATTACTGTAAGTAAGGGCAACAGCTCCTTGTTACTTTTTGGGACAGGGAGCAAAAAGTGGATGTAAGATCTTTTGTTCTGTGTTCTCCTGATTTTTCGTTCTGAAGCGGCCTTTCCGTCCTATTAGCCTCAAGGTTCCGAGTAGAATCAAAGCGCTGGCCCCTTCGATTCACTAGAGTTAGAATCTCACTTGTTGGTAGGCGAATTTTCACTTGCGGAAAGTCGTGAAGCAATCATCATCACGAATGAAACCCATAAAACCACTACTCCTGGAGCTTGTCATCGTCAACAGATCCAACTTTTCATCTTCTCAATCGATAGTCATTGGGCACTTGTTCAATTTCACTGTGAGTATGTCTTTATTCTTCTTTCTTCTTACATCAGTCAACATCGTTGTGTTGTCGCAATCCTTACTGATCTTAGCGGTGCTAGAGTAGACGAGATCATCGATAACTTGACGAGTTGGAGCAACGAGCTCCTGCGATCTCAAGATGGCGCCACCATCCGATACGGCACAGAATGCCATGGACGCCATGAACCAGGCCATGGCTCACATGGGAACTGTGAAGGAAAACATAGCAGAACTTCAGCAGAAGATCGAAACTGTGGGCAACGAACTCAGGACTGCTCAAAACGAAACATTGACTGCTCAGGAAGAAGCTCGATCTATGCGTGAAGAGGTCTTGTCGGCACGTCAGGAGATCCAGCGCCTGAACTCTCAGCTGGAATCAGAGCGAGCATCCAACGGGTCGTTGCGCCAAAGACTTCGCGATCTCGAAGTCAGATTTTCGAGCTTGCAAAATGCCTTCAGAGCAGACCTTGAAGTGTTTTCCACAGTCTATCAAAGGGTACAGATGCTCGTTTCGGATACCAACACCAGGATCGATGAATATGAGGCTGCTCAGACGCTTGCTATTGCAAGCGCGACAGAACCACCGTCGACCTCTTCGTGTGCTCCAGTCCCTTCGGCTTCTACGGCCTCCGAGTCTGCCCCATCATCACCGTGCGAAATCCCAACCCCGTCGTCCTCGACTGAGTCGACCGCTGGAACTCCAGACACGAATCATGTTGGCTCGATATCGCCTACCAACGCTCAAGCCACTGATCCGACACCCACTTCACGTCCAGTGGCCAC
Organism: Aureobasidium sp. Y128-05A; assembly: GCA_037042735.1. NCBI lineage: Eukaryota > Fungi > Ascomycota > Dothideomycetes > Dothideales > Saccotheciaceae > Aureobasidium > Aureobasidium sp. Y128-05A. Next base: position 225,939 of record JAXQKC010000098.1, read on the forward strand.
AGTCGATTGCTACGCAATGATTGCTCTTGAGAGTAAAAATCCGGGCGTACCACTTGATATACAAAGTGCAACTCATAACTCTGTGGTCAGAATGCCTGCTCAGAAATTCGGTTCAAAGGTGTGGCACATCAGTGACGGTCTGAGAAGAAACCTCGAATCATGGGGAGTCAAGGGTCCACATGCGGTTTGCAGCATACTTCTTGAATGCGTAAACACCGGTACTTCTGGAGTGATATATCAATCTACCCGTGAGTCTTCGCTTTGCACTCTCTGACTCTATGTATCCTAGCTAATCTGGCACTAGACCACGAAGAGCAGTCCGGAGTTGCCATAGCTACGACTTACGTGGCAACGCAGATTAGCAAGAGCCACGAGTATATGGAGTTCCTGGCCGAGCAAGACAAAAAGGGATCCATTTGCCCATCAGCCGTGATCGTGACTTCTTCAGGAGAGCTGGTCAGCCAAATGTACGACACCATTGCGGCACTCCTCAATGGAAACGGCGAGAAGGGCTCGGTCATCGATTCCATAAAGCTTGCTCAGAGCAGGGGTGGAGATGGCAAGAGCCTGAGCAGTCTAAGATCCAACCTCCCCACCATTCTTGTGTGTACTCCTGGTCGATTGACAGAATTCATTGGACAATCCAGGTTCAATGCGCGCCTCTTACATCTGCTCGTCGTTTGTCAAGGTCCAAGTCTTGCCTCGGCAGATTTTGCCGACGAGATGCAGAAAATCGTCGCTTGGGCTAGGTGCGTGCGGCCTAGTCGGACTGGAGAAAAGCCAATTTCTACGCCCAGCCCTTGCCCACTGACCACCATCATCTTGAGTCGAAGTTTCGAAAAAGACTCTGCGTTGCATCGAGAGCTCGAACAACGATATCTCATGGATTTTATCTGCAATGCCGACGTGACTCGCAAAGGACTTGGTAAGCACCCTCTTCTTGCTTTTCAGGGCAAAATTGAAGTTCAAGCTTGCGCTTTCAAGGATGATGCCCGCTCGAGACACTTTGTCAAGGAGATCCTACCCCACCATCATGGCAAGAGTATCTTGTGCATGGATTTTTCTCAAGAGCGTGCCGCAGAGTTTGCCTCTCAGTGCAAAAAGCTTGGGGTACCGTGCGAGGTTTTCACAAGAGACCGCGATGACTCGAAGACGATCCAACGCTTCCGCGCTGGACAATGCAAGATCATGTTCACAACACCTGCAGGTTTCGAAGGCATTCGCTACAGCAATGTCAAGACCGCTGTGATCTTTTCATCTCCATATGACAGCTTGTTCACTGATGCAGATGGTCAACCTCGGCCAGGAGTATACAAACAGCGTCTTGACTTCTTGCGTGAAGCTGTCGAGAGTATTGAAAGAGCTGGGAAGGAGGCCAAGGTTTACATCCTTGTAGCTCCAAACACTAAACAACCTCTGAAAGACGCCATCGCTGAGGTAATGCGACAGGCTGGATGTGAGATCCCCAGCGTCCTTAAGCAGAGCAATAGATAGTGGCGACAGGTGGAAATGGAAGGTGCAGGACTGGGGAGAGCTCGTAGCAAAATCGAGATAGTTAGCTGGGGAGAAGGCGATCGAGAAAACTTATCTCTCGCTTGTCCTTAGGTCGTTAGGTGGCACATTGGATCTCGTATTTGAAGCTTTGCAACATCCATGACCGATAACATCGGTCCATTGTTTCTTTCAAGGAGTGTTGCTGTCATAGCAAGAATCAGGTGAGGTGTGATGTTGCACATGAGTCAGTGCGCGAAGGCGTGATCGCAGAAATCTGGGGTTGAGAAAAAAGCTTGGACGCCACCATCCCGCGATGTCACCCTGTCAACCTCGGGGATGGTAAGCACGCGCGACTTCGGCGATTTCTAATCCTCCCTTTCTTTTCATACCTCTTGCGTTCGTGTGCTTGGTTCTTTCGTTTTTGCTTTGTCCATATCAAGGAGTTTCAGGAGCAATGCATAGAGTGGCATTTTCTGCTGGCCGTTCGGTCAACGCTGCCAGCAAGATCTCAAGCTCGAGGACCTTTGCATCGGTGAGCTCGGCTTCCAGAAACCACAAGGTTGTCGTGGTTGGTGGTGGGTCTGCTGGTCTGGCAATCAGTCACCAATTGCTTCGTACTGGGAAGTTCTCACAAGACGACATTGCCATTGTGGATCCTTCGGCCTACCATGATTATCAACCTGGATGGACACTGGTCGGCGGTGGTCTCAAGACAAAGGAGGAGTTGAGAAAGCCCATGGGTAGTCTTGTGGACTCAAAGCTCAAGTTGTATAGCCAACGAGTCAACACATTCGCTCCTGAGGAGAACCTGGTCACTCTTGGCAATGGCGACAAAGTGGGCTACGAACACCTGGTTGTGGCACCTGGCATCGTTATCAAGTACGACAACATCAAGGGTCTACCTGAAGCACTGGCAGATCAGTCAACGCCTGTCTCGACTATCTACGGCTATGAGACTTGCGATAAGGTCTTCCGCAACATCAAAGAGTTCCGTAGTGGTGAAGCCTTGTTCACTCTCCCCACTGGTGTTGTAAAGTGTGCTGGTGCACCTCAAAAGGCAATGTGGCTTGCCCTGGATCACTGGAAGAAGGCCGGTCTCTACGATCCTAGCAATGTCGCCAACTCGCCCATCAAGATCAGCTTTGCAACCGCTCTGCCGGTCATGTTCGGTGTGCCAAAGTACAGCGCCACTCTGGAGGAGTTGCGCAAGCAGCGTGGCGTCGAGGCCATGTTCCAGCACGATTTGATTGAGGTGAACGGCGACAAGGCCATTTTCGCACGTCTAGATGGCAGCGAAGAGAAGGTCTCGAGGCGCTTCGACTTGCTCCACGTCGTCCCCAAGATGGGACCTCACGGTTTCATCAAGGACAGTCCTTTGGCAAACGCAGCAGGTTTCGTCGATGTTGAGGACGCCACTCTGCGTCACAAGAAGTTCGCCAATGTCTGGTCAGCAGGTGACGCATCTTCATTGCCGACAGCCAAGACTGCTGCTGCTGTTACTTCTCAGGCTCCTGTGCTGGTACAGAACATGCTTCAAGCCATTGAAGGCAAGGAGCTCAATGCTGCTTATGACGGATACACTTCTTGCCCTCTGTTGACGGAATACGGCAAGGTTCTGCTTGCTGAGTTCAAGTACGGCGGACAGCCCAAGGAGACGTTTGCGAAGTTTGGAGTCGACCAAGCTGTTCCTCGTCGCGCCTTCTACCACCTCAAGAAGGATTTCTTCCCTTGGGTTTACTACAACAACATGGTCAAGGGTACCTGGGGTGGCCCCAAGGGCTGGGTCTGGTAAAGCTGGCCCTGCCGATCCTTGATTCGATTCTTATACCATTTGCATTGCTGGAGATTGGACTGGGTTGAACCGACCAGATATCGGATTGTATACACACTAAGGATAGACAAAAGTCATGGAGTTTATAGGCATTAGATATAAGAAGCCATTTGCAAAACGAGATCTGAACCTCTTGGACAAAGGGTAGGATTGACTTCCTGTGAACCAGGCAGGGGTGTTTGATCTTTGTTCGCGGCGATAGCACAAATATGCACAACTCGGTGACGTCTATGCACAAAAGCGGCGACGCGTCGCAAACACGTTGGATGATAATTGATCGCGTCGCCGCCACAAGCACAAGCACAAGCACAAGCACTTTACGAGCACCTGCAGCTGTCGATGAGGCTGAATGTGGAGAAGGCAATGGCGAGCCAGGATCAAAACAGTCTCGAGAGCGAGCACGGCATATCCTTATTGCATGAGAGAATACTGCAAGTGAGTAGTTGTCACGGCTACAGATAGTCCATGCGATCGGCGACCAGGATATGCAGCGCGGCGACTAACAGCGACGTGCAGGAGAACAACCACTTTGCTCTGACCCAGCCATCGCAGAAGCCAAATGATGCGCCAAATATCCACTCTCGCCCTCGCCACTTGTCAAACACAAAAATCCAGCGCATGAAACCTTCGTCAACCGCTCCTGCCGTATCAGCCATATCGGACATGGACTCGACGGATCAACAACATGCTGCTCACTCGCTAACCAGGCACACCACATTCCATGGCTTCCCTCTTCCGCTCGACCTTGACGGCGACACCCAGCCAATGCCCTCGCAGTTCTACAAGAACTTTGCCAGCGGTCTTGGAGAAGAAGACACCCAGCTCGACGATGAATCCGCCCCAGACACCGAACAAGAGACGCCGCAGATAGACTTGATGCAGCACTGGCAACAGCCCACCTACCACGAGCTCTCTAGCGACGAAGACGAGGAAAAAGATGAAGGCCAATACTTTCTGAGCTCCGTCGCAAGGCCTACCTTTCCCAAGACTCCCGCGACTGCTGGCCGCAAGCGCAATCACCGTGGAGATGTCATCCCTTCTACTACGAGCACAAAAATGCCAGGCTCAGGTGGTATGTCAGCTTTCGCTTTTGGCAATGCTCCGCCCTTGACCAGCACTCAGCTGTTCCAAGCTACACAATCACCTTCAAGTCCCGTCCCCGATGTTCCGAGAAGTGACCCAGTATCGAGCCGACCAAGTCCCAACATCAGGCAGAGTTCGCCCGGGCAGAATCTGGCTTTCTCTTCACCGTTGAAGAATTTGGCACAGAGCCCCAGTCGGTCGGTCAACATGGCAGGACGGTTGAGTAGGCCGGGTACAAGAGACGGTCTTTTCCAGAACAACAATACCATCATGGATGGGCTCGAAAACAGAGGCGAGAACGAATGGGAGTATCATGACCGTGAAGGAATCAGCCTGGACGACGATGCCCACCGCAGCCCAGGAAGCGAGTCGATGGACGAGTATGACGAGTTTGCTCAGTCAATAAGAATCAGTCAGCGACAAGCGTCATCTTCGCCTCAGCCCGATCAGTCCGACGAAGAGAACGACCATGTCGAGTCTTCGAGCCGTACCTCGACACACTCTAGTCAGCACAACCCGGATATCGAGATGCTCAACGCCTCCGTCCCGTCAGGTCGTCAACAGAGCTCACACCAACTACCTACCACACAGATGTTAGGCCACGATGCTGGATCTTCTGATTATGCTGTTGCTGACTCACAGCCCACGCGACACGACGAGACTCAACTTCCACCCCCTCTAGTCGAGCCTTCTTCCATGTCATCCTTTGTTCCTGGCTCTTATCCTCTGAGTCAAACAACCCAGCGCTTGAACGCTTTGAAGCGTGATGCTGCAGACTCATCATCTATTCCGAAACCTCCGCCGACGACTAGCCAAGTTGCTCCTCACACCCAGAACCGTCTACCGAGTAGTCCTCCTCAACTCCCTGTCGTGTCTGAAGAAATCGAACAAGAATATGCTTTGGGTTCAAGAGACCAATCTCGACCTGACGATGGTCACACAGGTGTATCATCGCCTTTACCAGAGACACGGTCTGCTCCATCCCAAAGGGCCAAAGAGCTGAGAGAAGATAATCACAACCGAAGCTCTGCTGTTCCCGACACCGACCCAGCAGACGAGAACCGTTCTTCCAACCAAAATCAAAATCCCACTGTCGATGTAACACTTGTACGGCAACCGCTTTCAAATCCTATTGCGAGCACAGATAAGGATGTTTCTCCTGCTGTTCCTTCCGCTTCGCAATTTGAGAAGCATCGTGCGAGTCAATTACAGACTCAAAGCCAAGTTCAAAGTTCATTATCGAGTACAGAAAGTCCACGCAAAGCCGCCGGTATCCTCAACTTTGCAGATATCGCCACGGATCCTACACCTCCTAACGCTGTTCCTAGCAAGGACCTAGACATGAACATTGATATACTCTCGAACGAGGATCATGATTTCATGGACATCATGACATCGCCTCCCACGAAGAGGATGCGCCTTTATGGGAAGAAAGCAAGAGGGTTGGAGAGGACAAGATCGAAGTTAGACGACAAAAGTCCAGTCAAGCCACAGGCTACCATTAAGAGTCCGGCCAAGTCAGTGGCCAGGACAGTCACCTTTCACGAAGATATCGTACCAGAGGTTGAGCATGGCAATGTCGCTCAAGTCACCATCAATACTGCGGATACTCTTGAACCGACCGGTCAGCCTGAGTTGAAACACTCGGAGACAGCAAGCACCATTGACCCCAACTCGCAACCACAAGAACCTGTCGAAACATCGCTCGCAAAGTCACCTGAAGAAAACCATAATCCTTCCACAGAACAGGTGGTTGCAGAACTGCCAAATAGACCTGCTGACACGGTTCAAGTCGAGGCGGTGGCAGACGGAAGTGAGCGTTCACTTTCACCCACCCCAACTGGTGACCAAGGTCAATCGACACCACCTTCTGCTGGGAAACGCGAGCAAGCTGGTGCGTCTGCGGCAGCAAAGGCACGGGGCACAATGCTACCTCGTAAGTCGGTCGAAGTCAAAACTCCCATTAACAAGGGTAGTCCAGGAAGACTTGTGCGGCCAAAACGAAGGATGTCCGAACAGAGCCCATTGCGATCGCCCATTCCCAGAAGAAAGGATATTGAGAAGGCACCGAGGTCAAAGCTCTCACATGCGCAGCGCATCTCACCAAATGGCTGTCCCCAACAGGAAAGAGCAATGCCGCCAGCAGATTCTCTTCTTCAGGAAAGGGCTGCTTCAGAAGTCACAACCACTACGACTGAGCAAGCGGACATGACCACTGACGTGTCTATGATCGATACCGGTTCAGAGCAAAACCATGGCCACGATGAGAACACTGCGTCAAGCGTTGAGGTTAATCAACCTGATCGAGTCTTGGCTCTTTTCAAAGGTACCGGACAAGCATACTACCCAGCTACATGCCTGGGAGCAGCGACTCTTGATGGTCTCAAACTACGCATTCGCTTCGATGATGGCACAATCACCCAGCTGGATTCGTTCTTAGTGCGCCGCCTTGACCTGCGACGTGGTGATCAAGTCAAGGTCGATTTGCAAGGCATGCGTAGTAAGATTTATGTGGTCGTTGGCTTCCAGGACAAAGTCGAGAACGTTGAGCCTGAATCTTACCCAAAGACTGATGTCCACGGGTTTGAGACATTGCAGCTAATGGTCAAAGATCGAGATAGTGTGTCGGCACTGCCTCGTGAGGAGTCCGCAGCAGTGCTCCGGGTGCCTGTCACAAGCGCCTACCTTACACAAACGATGTGGGTCCGCTTCGAAGGCAGGAACTACTTTCCATCTACAGCAAGCATGACAACTATTGCTACTGGACAATCATCCCGTCCACAGACACCAGTACCTCAGAACAATAACCTCGAAACACCAGCCTCGAGATCTAGAAGAGGCACAGTGACTTCCATACATACATCAACGATTACTTCCGTGCGATCTCTGGCACGACCAGAGCTTGCCTCACCGCTCCCAACTCGTCGTGGGATATTCTCTGGTATGGCTTTCGCGGTATCTTACAGCGCAGATTCAACAGAGAAGAATTGCGTTCTCGAGCTCATTCAAATTCACGGTGGTCTGACATTAGAGAAAGGGTTCGACGAACTCTTTTCCGTCAAGGATATCGAGGACGGCCCTGAGGATACACGCACCATCACCTCCTCTGCGACTAGCGACACAGATGCCTTGGTCCTCTCCGCTCGTGCTCAAACTCTGGGCTTCGTTGCTTTGATTGCAGATAAGCATTCTCGTAGAGCCAAATATGTCCAAGCGCTTGCACTTTCACTCCCATGTCTTTCAGGTCGCTGGATCCTCGACTCGGTTGCCTCAGCCACGCCTCTGCCTTGGACCAAGTACCTCCTACCAGCCGGTGAATCTGCGTTCCTCTCTGGTGCAGTGCGCAGCCGTACTCTCTCGCCCTACCCCCCGACCGCGACTAAGCTAGCACAAACTATACAAGATCGAGAAAGGCTACTCCAAGGTGGTAAAGTTCTTCTCGTAAGCGCAGGAGCAGGCGGCAGAAAGTGGGAAGCCAGACGTGCTTACGCGTTTTTAACCGTCGCACTGGGCGCCAGTGTCGTCCGTAGAGTCTCTGGCCTTGATTCTGCCAAGCGTATCCTCGATGCCGAAAATGGTTGGGGCTGGGTGTATGTGGAAGGCACCATCGAAGAAGCAGAAAGTATTCTCTTCCGAGATGGCAGCGTTGAAGATGCAGGAGCTGCGAAGAAGGGACGCAAGAGGAAGAGAGAGGATGAAGGGAAAGAGAAGATGGTTGCGGTTGGCCGTGATGGAAAGGTCAAGATCGTCGGGGATGAGTTTATAGTGCAGAGTTTGATTCTGGGTGATCTGATGTTGTAAGAGTGGAGATTGAATTCAGCGTGGCGTTGGAGGATGGGATAAAGAGATTGGTCTAGTAGGCCTTGAGTGGTGCTACTGATATTAGCTGGAATGACATATTTACCAAGTCACTTTTTCTTCGTCAATTCGTTCTCGCACCTGGAACCACTAGTTGCGAAGTGCTATTCCTCTGGTTTTCGCGACTTCGGCAGTTGGCCGCAAGCTATATCAGGCAGATTAGTTACTCCAAGACAGAAAGAATGGCGTGTACTCAATAATACATACTCGCGTTCCATTCCTCTTCGCTTTCATGTTCGTGGAAGTTACACACGTTGGTACAGCAAGAACAACCGGAGCGCCCACTGATTTTCGCCAGAGCTTCGCTTTGCACAACCTCATTGAAGAACTCGCGGTGAATTGTGATGTCCAGAGAACTGATAGGGTCGTATCTGTCGTCCTCAGGCTTCCAGTGATTTGCGTAGTACTCCACGATGCGCCTGCGGTATGGAGAATTGTTTGGGAGATGAGACATGACCAGGCCTACTTCACGATATCTTTCCATTCTCCCCTTCTCGGTCATGATTTTGCGACGAAGAGCTATGATGTCAACTAAGTCGGCGAAAATGTAGAGCTTCACACGATCCTCTCGTTCCCAGCTTTGAAGTTCGAGCTGGCCGGTATGTATCCAGTCGATGAACACTTGAAGTTGTTTGCCAGAGAGATCCACGGAGAAGGTTTCCTGATGAGCTTCAGCAAACCGACCGTTCAAGGCTGCCGCATAGTAGGGAGAGAAATGGCATAGTAGTGCTTTGTTGACAGATTGTACTACGCCGTGGATGGATCGAAGCTGTATTGTTGCGGGTGATCTGAACTTGATATGGCTTGAGAGCATCAGCACGGTATCCAACGACAATGCATCATAGATAGCTTTACTCCACTATCTGTTTTGTCCAGGAGTATCTGCCCCAGTCATCTCGTTGTGCCATATCGGTAGGATTTGACGATCGTGTGTCCATTTCGAGTTCGAACGGGATGATCTGGACTTGCGTCGCAATGCAATGCTTTGTAGTCGAGACTTGAAGGTTCTGATTGCTGGAAAATGTACAATTCGGGGAAGGTCACATGCTATAAGCCGATCTTACAACACCATAGGTGTCGACCCGACTGAACGCGAAGGTGTTGGTCGATGTCTCACGTCCCTTTATTCTGTCGCCCAGATCTGGTTGTTGGACCAGACAGATTTCATGTCAGAGCGACAGTCTCATCTTGAAAGACACTCAATGTCTTGTCTCATATAGACAGTGGAAACAAGACTACTTTGTTCAGTTGTCGTGAGAGCTGAGCACAACGAGATGACTGAAACATTCAACACCATGCTCTTCAAATTGAATGTCGTATTCTTACAGGCATTTGATGAGTAGGATTTCTTCGTTCGAGGTCGTGCGTGAAATTGTCGACTACATGAAAAGTTGCTGGGTTTGGCTCGTCCTATGAACGACGCTAAATGGTTGTCTATAGCTCGTTAAACCAGGGGATAGCAGCCATGGCTCCAGGTTTCTCCACAGTACGCGCTGCAGCAGAGTTGGCGAATTCTATAATTTGCGCGGGCGCTTCGGGAGTCTTGCCTCCGTTCTTTGCAATCTCAACAGCGAGACCTCCAACAAAGGTATCACCAGCAGCGGTGGTGTCGACAACCTTTGCCTTGCGACCAGGTGTGTGTCCTGAACCTCGAGACTTGGCAGAATGATAAACGCCCTATCTTTATGTCAGTGCTGATTGGCAGAGCGTTCAAAATCTTTCTACCTTGGCTCCCAGAGTGATGACGACCATATCAGGAACACCACGTTTGAAGAAGGCTTCGCAAATCTCTGGCAGATCTTCGTCTTTCAGCTCTTCTTTGGCTTCGCGGAGAATGTCGGCTTCGCTCTCATTCATGATCAAGCAGTCAATGTATTGATATAGATCGTCGGGCAATCTTTGTGCTGGCGCTGGATTCATGATAACCTGACCAGATGTCAGCATGTAACTTGGATCAAGAGCAGATAGTCATACATATTTGCCCTTGGAGTGCGCAAGCTTAATGTTGTGCACAACCTGAGCAAGAGGCATCTCCAATTGGAAGACAACAACGTCTGCATCATCAGGCACCAAATCCTTCACTTCTCCAGCTCCAGAGAAGTTGGCGTTCGGACAGAAGAGAATTCGGTTTTCGCCGGTCTTCTCTTCAACAATGATGTTGGCAATTCCAGTCTTCTGGCCGGCAACTCTTTGGATATGGGCAGTATCAATGAAGGTATCCTTCATGGCAGAAATGAAATCTGAACCAAAGGAATCTTCACCAACAAAGCCAACCATGCTGACTTTGATAGGTGTGCTGTCGGCAGGTGTTGAACCATCACTGTTGCGTGATAGCCTAGCACATGCTACTGCTTGGTTCGCACCCTTGCCGCCAAAGCCAGTATCTGAAGAAGTGGCTTCAAGCGTTTCACCTCCTGCTGGCACACGAGGAGTGCGGGTAATGAAGTCAATGTTCAGAGAACCGACCACAGCGATGTATCCCGGCATGATCGAAGATTTGCTTTGTGAGCCTTGTTGTATTGGACAAGTACCTTTTAAACGATGCCACGTATTGAAGGAGTTGTTGATCGACTATATCAGATTCTCGGAACGGAAGGAACGCCGAGGCCGAGACCAAGAAACAGCTACGCACGCCAAGACTGGAGCTCTCCAGCCCCACCTGCCTGGACACTTATAGACTGATTATCCTTGTTACTCCCAAGACCAACGCATCATTCTATAGACTCTTAGGATGCTCCTCCTCGGTCTCACCGGCAGTATTGCCACTGGCAAGTCCACCGTTTCGAGGATCCTTTCAGCGCATCCATACTCGCTGCCCATTGTCGACGCAGATCAGATTGCCCGTCAGGTCGTCGAGCCAGGAACAGCCGGTTATAGCAAAATTGTCTCACACTTTGGACCATCAACACCTGACCTCCTGCTCCCGGCAGATCCCGCTACAGGTGGTGAAAATGGACCCAACGGCAAGGGCAGACCGCTCAACCGGCCAGCGCTAGGACGTCGAGTATTTGGTGAGGGGAAAGAGTCGGATAGGAAGGTTCTGAACAGCATCGTGCACCCGGCCGTCCGTCGCGAGATGTACAAGCAGATGCTCCAAGCATACCTCAAAGGTCACTGGGCTTGTGTGTTGGATATACCCTTGCTCTTCGAGAGTGGTTGGGAGCCGCTCTGTGGAACCATCATGGTAGTAGCAGTCAAAGACGCTGAAATTCAGATGCAGAGGCTACTTGCTCGGGATTCACACCTTACCGAAGAGGATGCACGGAACAGAGTCGCCAGCCAATGGGACGTCAGGGACAAGGCTGCAAGGTGTCTGCGTAGAGGAGAGAAGGCTGGAGTCGTTGTCTGGAACGACGGCGACCAGGAACAGCTGAAGCGTGAGGTCGACAGAGTCATGGAAGTAGTCAAGGCAGGTTCCCCAGCTTGGTGGTCATGGTTGCTCTTGCTCTGCCCACCGCTAGCCGTTGCTTCCGGAACTTGGAGCTATCTTAACGGCATGTGGGTGAAGAAGAGTTGGGAGAATGAGAAAGTGAAAGAGAAGGCAAAGTTGTGATTTTCTCCTCTTTCTCCATCACAAATATTCTATTGCCCTGATACCCTAATGATTGATGGAAATTTGCTCTTGCTAGTGACGCGCTTCACTTTTGTGTGTTATGCACTCCCCACCTCTGTCACCTACATACCCAATCTTCCGCGTCTCATAAACACTTGCGTCTTCTCCAACTCGCGTCTTCTTACCATCACCTTCACCCTAGCACTTTCGGCAAGATAACATCAACATGACTGGCAGCATCCAAGGTTCTGCAATCGACGACGGCTTCGAAACTCTTACCAATGCCCCGGACGCATGGTTGTCTGGTCGATATGCTGCACCGCCTGCAGTCGACTATCAACATTACGTCGAACCAGGAGACACACGCAGTGCTGTTGACGACAGATCCTTCACAGAACACGGCGCAGTTGAGCACACGCGTCACGTCAACCAACCAACCATGCCAACAAAGACTGATCCGAGGCACCGTCGTTCTCGCCAGACCTCATGCAAGCCGCCATCTCATGGAAAGCGACGTCCTTCGCCTAGCTTTCACATCCGCAGCAAGGAAGGTGACAGTGTCGTTGTGAGCAACCCATTTGTGCAGCGAAAGCCATCTCGCCCTCAACCTCGCCGAGAGTCAGAATCGTCCTCTCAAACAGATGGTCAAAGTCAATACTCTTCAACGACAGCCCCTGACTCTCGTACCTTTCATATCCGCATCAGAGGCAAGAACGGTGAGGAAGCTATACACGAGATCAAGAGACCGTTGTACTTCGCTTTCCAGTCTGGCGACGTTCGTGAGTCGCAAGCAACCACGCTTGTTGGAGACGAGCCAGGCCGCGGAAATGTAAAGTACTGGACTGCTAATCAGTCAGAGTCTAGCCAGAGATGTGACCAGAAGCACAAGAACAGATGTATGCAGCTTCCGGTGCGAGTTCATGAATGCAGGGCTAACCGGGCCACACACAGCAGGACAACCAACTTTCACCGATTTCGTCGTAGACTCATCCACAGCGGCCTCTTCAGCAGATCGTAACTCTGTCAAGATGTCCGGAGCCCTCCCAGACTCTTCTCCTGCTCCAACCATAAACTCATCCAGATCACGTCTAGTGCCACCAGAGAAGCCCGCTAGCTCTATGCACGATTCAGTCGTGTCTATTAGCAATTATCCCAGTGAAGATTCATCTCGCGCCGTCTCTCATCAAACTGAGTCGTCACCGAAGAACTCATCCTGTACTCCTTCACAGAGTGATGTTGTCATAGTCCCAAGTGAATCTTTAGAAGGTTCAGAAGTGGCTGCATCCTCGTCTCTCTCGACGCATTGCATTATATCGCCTCGACCCGTTTCTCCAACCACTTTCATCGAAATGTATGAGGCGAACGATGCGGCAGGCACCTCTGACATTGCCGCGTCATCAATCTCTTCCAAAACGAAGGTCGACAATTCATCATTCAGCGCGTCTTCTATCTCTCCTTTGACAACATCTTCAATGTCATCAAGCCGAATCGTCACACTTACCCAATCCTCTAAGCAGGAACATGAATATCAGGACGAGTCACGACCTGTCACTTTGTCATTGAGCAAGCAAAAAGACTCGAAGCAAGAAGCTTATTACAATTGGAAGGTCCCAAAAGACTCTTTGTACTCTATCTCGACAGAAGTCTCGAAATCCTCACCTTCGCATCATGAATCGAGCGCTCCAGGGAAGGCCACGTTTGCATCATCTAAGCCTTCCGACCATCATGGCGATTTGCCGTCACGCGAGACAGGCGCAGACACTGATGGTTCGCTATTGACTCGATCCAGGCGTCAGCATACGTTACCCGAAGGATACAGACCACCTCCGCGCTCTTTGTCAGTACAATCAGCTAGCACTCTACAAACCACCGATGGCCGTGTTCAAGAAAAAGTCTCTGAAAGGACACGGACTTCTGGCCAGAATCAATCAGCTCGATGCATTCCACTGCCCGCGTCGCGCCCATCTTCATCCAAATCAAAGACAAGTAGATCGTCCACAACAAGCACTCGACGGTCTACACGCTCAGCTTCGCAAAAGCTGGTATATGAGGAGCGAGAGTGGGAAACCCCTCTATCGGGAGCCGCGGCCTTTGAATGCACGATTGACGAGCATTCTGAGCGGCCTGCTTCTCACCACACAGGTCCGAAAACTGACGGATGGGGAGAAGCCGCGGAATGGGAAGACCAACTAACGTCGTCACGTCGCTCGAGGTCGTCACGAACATCAAGACCACATCAAAGCTCATCGCATAAAACTGTATCTATTGGACCTCATGCAAACGAAGTCTTTGAACAAGAACACATTGGGCATGGACTGTGGGCCGTTGAAAGAAGGGGTCCTCAACAATCAACCAAATCAACATCATCGATCAACGTCGAGGAAGACTTACTCCATTACCTCCCAGCGCTTTCTGACGATGCTCGACTACCACCACCAATGCCGATGCTTACGACCATCTATGAAGAATCAGAGCCTACGCCGTCGAGCCATGCGCCAAGCATGCTAACACAAGAATCCACACGTTTCGCGAGACCCGGTGCAATAACGCCCCATCCCTTGAGCTCGGTTTCTTCGGCAGCAACAGCACGAAAGCCTCCAACCGACGAGCCGCAGCGATTGGAGTACAAGAAGCCATATGTGGAAAGCAAGTCGAGCTCGAGTGCTTCTTCAAGGGCACATGATAGCAACCATAGTCGACGAAGCTCGAGACCGAGAATGTTGGAGGAACGAGCTTACCGTTTGGGGGAAGAATCTAGTCGCAGCCGTAGTAGCAAGGAGAGAAAATCAGGGAGTGCACAGCTGTCGAGAAGAAGTAGCGATTCAGCGAAGGCATCGGGCGGAGACTGGAAATTCTGGTAAAGGTAGACTTTTGCTTTTGTTTGGAAGGGCCGAAGAAAAAAGTTCTTTCTTCCGAGATCTGTCACCTGGGTTCAACATCAGCTACTTTGTGCGTGAGGAACTGGTCGAACGACTTGATCGTTCATTGTGAACACTGCTGCAATGCACTGCAAACTGATCTGCAAGACCGATGCACCTGATGAAATCACCCACCATCATTGTACTCTAGTGAATGGACAAGTACAAATTGCAGATATATCAACGGTGATGCGCTTTTCCTAAATATTTAATGAGTGCTTTCGGTCATGGTTAATGCCATATTGACAAGGGATACTCATTTATGGACCAGGGTTGCACGACCAGCACAGGGTGAGCGGAGTGTTTGTGGAGACAGAGCTCAGCGCGCATCTTGTGATTCTTGTCCTCTGACATGTGAAGCAACGATGTGATGAGCGCGCAATTCCCTACACGACCGATATCGAGGCTCACAGGGCACAACGGTAGCTTCATCCCGCCGACTCTACGATACCCTAAGCTAACGCGCATGTACAGGTCAAGTGCTCGCCCTCTGCTACAGCGCCGGATCAGGCCAATACGTACGTCTCGACACCATCATCCACCGCACCATCGCACACGCCTGACCATCGCCGCAGCTCTTGACCGGTAGCACCGACCGACAGATCCGACTCTTCAATCCTGCCACTGGCCTCCAAGTCCAGAAGTACAGCGCCCATGGTTACGAAGTGCACGATTTGAGCGTCGCCCAAGACAATGATCGATTCATCAGTGTAGGCGGTGACAAGACTGTCTTCCTCTGGGATGTCGCTACAAACCAAACCCTGCGCCGTTGGAGTGGTCACGCTGGCCGTATAAATGCTTGCGCCTTTGCTGGCGAAGGCGATTCACTTGTTGTCACTGGGAGCTTTGACTCGACCATCAAGATTTGGGATTGCAAACAACGGAACGAGAAGCCTATCATGACGTTATCAGAGGCCAAAGATGCTGTGTCATCTGTCTCTGTCTCTGGTGCTGAGATCATGGCAGGCAGCGTGGATGGTAGGGTTAGATGTTATGATGTGAGGATGGGTGTTATCGACCAGGATGTGCTTGGTCATCCCATCACTTCCGTCACGCCGACAGTGAACAACGATTCCTACCTTGCCAGCACTCTGGACTCGACGCTGCGCCTCATGGACAAAAGGGACGGTAAATTGCTACAAGCTTTCCGACACCCTGATTTCAAAAACGAGAACTACAGACTACGATCTACCTTGGCTGCAGGAGACAGTCTGGCCATCTCTGGCTCAGAAGATGGTCACATATACGTCTGGGATCTGTTGACTGGCAACTTGAGCCACAAGCTCAAGCACTCTGCTCCCGCTTTTACCGATGGGTCCAAACCTTTTGTCTCCATGTCCTCGAAGAGAGACGTGGTGAACTCGGTGGTATGGAACCAGTTGAGAAAGGAATGGGCTAGTGCTGGGGGAGATGGCAGTGTTGTCGTGTGGGGGACTTGAATATCACATCACACCAAATGACAATCTGTATCCTATTCCATTTGAGTCGGACTGACCGATATTGCTTGATGAGACATCTCCGGTGCAAACTGATTATTCGTGAGGTGACACCCATTGACTCTCTCTCGTGCTTATCCTCTTCTCGATATACGAATCATGCACGAGATGCGCCTGTTGATCCCTCCCACTCTGCTGGGTTCTTGCCTCTTTTGCTTGGCTGATGACACTTACTCGTGCAGTGTTGCCTGAGTCATTCATTTCTCAAGCCCAAACCCTGAGCCGAGCGCGCAACTGCCTATTCAAGATTGGGGCACTAAATCTCAGGGACACAGCTCGGTGGGGTTCACCTATTATGGCTTGTACACCCGGCACCTTGGCTGACTTGCTTGTGCGGTACCACATAAACGAACCAGCCAAGTGAACTCGCTTGGGCAATGTAGGGTTGACGTGCCTTATACACACCCAACAGATAGGCAGCCAACCATGAAGCTCTGATGAGCCTTGCATCATCGAAGAAGATCCATCCTTCATGCAATGTACAATACGAGCTCCTGCATTGCAATGAGGATCGTGGCTGAATCCCAAGGAAGAGGTCGGGCGTCGAAAGGTGATTTTTTCGGCGCATTGAAGCGCAGATTCCTCTTGTTTGACACGGGCTTTCTAGGGCACACGATGTTGGATGATGCTGCTGCATTGGGGCACACTAAAAGATACAGCCCCTTTTTTTTCTTAGTGGCGAGTTTTAACGTGCGTAAGAACTGTATGTGGTACTTCTGTAGGTTCCATAGTTGCGGCGGGATCTGAAAGTGTTAACAAGTTCGAATTAAGCAAGCCATGGAGCAAGCGAGGGATGTCTCGATACCTGTTTCCTTTCAGCGCTACCTGCCTGCTTCAGCCTAGAGGCTTCACGACATCACCATGCGGCGATGTGAACGTGAGCATGATGATGATTGTCCCATAAGCTAACAATCTTGTAGTCGGCAGACGCGCCTAGCCGACGAGATCCGCCATCTCCATCTGAGACCAGCCATTGCCGAGCGAACACGTTCCTAGATGCACCATGATCCTTCATCCTTCGTGAGGGCCCAGCTGGCAGGTGGTACATGTTGTCATTCGAGCGAGCATGCCACAACCGATATGTAGCTCTTGCAGAGGTAATTTCCGCATGTACTGACTGCTCAGCGGCACCCTGATACGGCGGAATAAGAACCGCGGAGTGGACTCCTCTGTCATCAGGATATTGACCTGCATTAGTGGTTCATTGCAGAGATGATGGTGACCACGAAGGCTTATTCAGTCGAGCAATTCGGTGCGGAAAATTGTTCCAATAATGCCCATGAAGCTGCCTTTGTTACGGAGGTGCAAGAATCTCCAACGCTTCTTGTCATGTGTCATGTTCATTATATCATTTGGAGAAAACCCGCCACCGTTTAATGTCGGCAAAGGCACAAGGTCGGCGGATGCCCTACAGTACTAACCAAAAGCTATAGTAAGGTTTGCTCTAGACATCTTAGCTCAGGATGCACGCGATCCCGGTATACAGGCCCGGCCCGTTATGAGTTGGCGACACTATATCTTGTTAGGAACTCAAAACGGTTATCATTGCGAAGTCAGTTGGGTAGAGCGACCAATCATGTGAAGCCACTTGCTTTTTTTCTCTGTTGTCCCTATTCTCTGGAACGCCTACTGCCGAACCGGTGTCAACGTCTTCCTTGCTTCTCTGCTGTCCCACAACGACGTACAAGCTAACCACGAGCTGTATGCACGATGCACAATAGCCGTGTAAGAGCAGGGTCGTGGCGCGGTTACAATCAAGGAAGCATGGGCGAGCATCTCCGCGACCGTTATCTCAGCCGCAGATCGGTGCAGCTGCTGTCTTACAGGAGACGCAATCCGTTGAAGATGGGGCATTATGACCAGTACCAAGAACGTCCCGAGACACACCTTTAGTGGGTAATCGAGGCATGCTGCATGCTTTCTGTTTCTCCTGAGTTGCTCGTTGACACAAGTGCAAACATTTCCGAG
Source organism: Aureobasidium sp. Y128-05A (assembly GCA_037042735.1). Taxonomy (NCBI): domain Eukaryota; kingdom Fungi; phylum Ascomycota; class Dothideomycetes; order Dothideales; family Saccotheciaceae; genus Aureobasidium; species Aureobasidium sp. Y128-05A. Next base: position 244,140 of record JAXQKC010000098.1, read on the forward strand.
GAAACGCCCATGGTATCACTACATGGTGTCATTCTGTTTGTTCGCCTGCCCATACATGTCCGGCCAAGCGCACTGTCCAGTGTTGACGACAGGGTCCCATTGAATTGCAATCGGCAATGCAATTTGCCTACCTGCGTGCCTGACTTTGCCATCACAAGCCTAACCAAATGCACGATGCCCGACCCTTAGGATCGTCATATGCATGCCAGTGCGACTGCAGTCTCTCAGAATCTCATGTCCCCAGCTCAAAGGAACTCGCTCCTTTCCTATGGTCTTTCTTAGGTGGACAGAAGCAAAGTACCTCACTGCGGCTACATGGCTATTAATGAGGAGCCGAGGCCATATGTAGATAATCTGACTATGTACCGGGGGCTGTACCAAGGTGTATAGTCAGCATGATGCACATCTCCTCCAAGAGGTTCACACTTTGAACCAAGGTTCATGCAATGCAGCCTCGGTACTTAGGGTTTGAGTCCCGGCTCTCAAAAACTCTTTGATCATACCGTGAACCAATAAAATCGAAGCCTCTCCAGCCGATCTTTTCTGCTGGGGCAGAAGTAGTGTCGCGACTCACAAGGTAGACCGAGCATTGCCAGTCGACTGTCTGTTTCTTGATCCACGGACTTGCCGAGACAACAGCAGTCGTCGTATTCGTTCATGTATCAGCGCGAGTCAGATACGATGGCTACAGCGAGAGAATGCCGGAATCTGGGGCAAGCAATTGGAAGCGCTCATAGAAATTGCGTGTCAATCAATGGTCGTTTCGAAGCATTGGTCAGCGAGAAGTTTGAAATTTAGTATATCCATCAACGGCCTTCTCTCAGCGCCTTGAAGTAAACTGCGGGAGAAGTTCCATAGCACACATCCTGCTGCAGCGTAAGAACTTGCTCCATCGGTTCGCTGATTCTCCAACAATTTTCGTTCTCCCCCACGTTGCTTGCCCGAGGAGCTATCATCACTGCCGTCGTTTTGAAGCTCTCCGCTGCTCGGACTTCAATGAGTGCCATCCTCTTGCTAGCCTGCTTGGCCTGTATCTTTGCGCTGGCACAAAATTGTGCAAGATCGTGTAGAGTGGCTATACTGTCGTTGATAAGCCTCATGGTGTGGCCAAGTTCCTCTCTTAAGCCTCCAGCACTGAGTGTGTCGATAGCTGTGGTGATGCCATAGGCGAAGAATGGAGATAGCAGATTGACCGGATCCTGGCCTTTGCCTGATCCGGGAGGTTTCGTGCTTCGTATGTCGCATACCATTTCCAGCAGTTGGGTAGCGTTCGTGTGTGCAATTCGAATCTGTCGCGAAGTCGTTTGGGGAGATAAAAGCTCGTGGTGTGCATTGCGTGCTGCTTTCAACTGCGAGACATGATATAAAGCATGCATGGCAACTAGACTGCCAGCGTATCCATGATGAGTCGCCTCGGCAAGTCTTTGTCGACTGTACTGTAGATAAGGAGGCAGTGATGATCTCCAATCAAAAAGCTTAGCCTGAACATCACCCAGCAATGATTCATGACTTTTAACGTAGGAACCCGGATCTGCAGTCTGTCGAGGTCTGCGGAAAACAAGCTTAGTGACATCGGTCCAGAGAGAAGCTATGATCATGGTGTGTGCCGCAGGACTTGGTGAACTCAATTTTGGGTCCAGTGATTGCAGCCCCATACCTGGCTGGAAACAACCGTACACTGGTGCATCGGAAGCCAGCCCTTCTTCGTAGATCTGCTCATTGCAAGGAAGTCGAAGTCGAATATCCTCAGGTTGTATAGCGCAGAGCAAGCCACCACAGAAGCCATGATACCGCTAGTCAAGGTCAGTGTACATACTCACTCCGAAGCCTCGTGCATACTCACATCCACAAGAAAAGCAGTCCAAAAGGTTCGCCTGCGACACTCTTTAAGCTGCTCACGTGAAAAGCCATAGTACCGTCGTGTGTACTCGTCCAGATCTTCTCCACATCCCTCTTCGCTATTCAACCGCATCGCGCTAATGACTCTCAAAGCAGAACCACTCAGATCCCAACCTGTGCTGTCTTTGCCGATCAGATGGTTGTATCCAGCTACAAGTAGTCGAGCTTGAACCAAAGCTAAGCTGAACTTTCCGTCAATACGGGAGACTGCTTGACCAGCTCTGTCCGCACAGGTTTTGGCGAACGAAGAAAACTCATTCTCGGCAAAGACGGAGCCCAAAGCAAGGACGGCATATAACACCATGCATTCGCGCTGACACTTTTCGCGACATAGTCGTACCCAGCGCGTAAAAGCGTTACGAGGGAACATTATGCTAACCTCGCGGGCGGATTGTGCAAAAAATAGTTCTAGGAAGCGCATGGTGGCTTCAGGGTCGTACAGGTATGGATCTTGATCCCAAGATGAGGGGTCTGTTTTCTCGGATCGAGGATCGGGGTTCATCACATCCTCAAGGTCGACTCTTTTGCTGTCCTTGCGTTGTCTTTCAGCTCCGTCAAGAGAAGATGCAGAGCCATCAGACTTGCGTCTCTTAACGCTCTGAGGGGACTTCTCGCGACCCCATGTTGGTGGTAGATTCAAGACATCCTGTTGTGCTGCTTGTGCTGAACGTCTGCGCTTTTGGTTTGGCACTTCGGCCACAACAATGCTGCCGGAAGATTGGCTTGACCACTCAGCTCGTCCTAGAGGGAGGTTGGGGATGGCCAAAGAAGTATTGTTGATAAGCTCGACCTGTGATTGAGGGACTGGTGGTCTGCTTTCATTCCTTAGTAGACAGTCACCGACTGATCTTGGAGATGCAAACCTGTGGCATTCTCGCTTGGCCTTCTCGCATTGGAGACAACTCTTCTCACCAGGTTCACATTTAATCTTCTTTTCACGACAATTTCTGTATAGTTGTCAGTCGCTGGTTATTTCAAAGATGCTCTCTTCAACTTACAGGCATGCTTGAGCAAGTCTCTTTCGAGCTTTGCCTGCCTTGGTGGTTCCCCAGAGTGGATTAACTGGTTCCCCATCAATTATAGTCGGACAAGTGCTACCGTCCTTGAATACGTAGCACATACCCTCCCCAGGTATATGTCGTTGTCCTACACATTGTAGGCTGTAGTTACTGGGAGGAGGAGCATTTCGCATGTCATGGGTGGCATTCATGCGCCTAGCAATATCACCGTCGGTGTCTTCGCGATAAGGAGAAGTTGCCTGTGATTGGGGCTGAGCCATGCCATCCACGCCTTGTGCAGGTTGCGTTGGCTGCTCCGGTACGCATGGACCCTGGTAGTCCGAAATTCTACGAAGTGAGGGAGGTGGAGGTGGGGCGGGCAATGAAGGCCTGGGTCCAAGAGGAGCTTTCGATGCGGGTTGGGAAAAGCGATCAGTGTTAGAGACATCCAGAGAAAGGCGATGGAAAGGTGGTGGGGTTGGATTGAATGGTACCGATAAGACCTGAGATGGCCTGTGTTGGCCGTTAGAGGAAGGTCCACGGCCGTCTGACCAGCCGGATTGTAAGTTGTTGACCGATGGCCAGTTTGGTGAATATGATGGTGGACCGGTTCTTAATGGCGGACTCAAGAGTTCCTGAAGGCCAGGGAGCTGTTGACGTGGCTGGTTTGAATCGTTAATCCTAGCAGGCAGGTACGGCGTCGGTGCGTTTCCCATGCTGGCAGGTTCCATTGGTCTCAAGGACTCTGATTGCACCATAGAAGGTCTGCGATTGGTTTCATCATGCGTCCACGATTGCACTTGACGCGAGGGCGTGAAAGCCGGTGGGTGGTCCGGAATTGATGGCATAGTGATTTGAAAGAGAGAGGGTCATGGAAAATAGGGCAAGTTGTATGTATGTAATGGTTGGAGGCAAGTTACGTGCGGAGCAGGATCACGGCCGAGTTTGGGGCTTGGAACGATGTTAGGGAGCAACGGTGACAATGGAATAATACCGTGCGCGAGAAGCCGGTCAGAAATAGCCGGAGCTGACGTTAAGAGGACATGCGCCACTTATTAAAGTTTGCGGGACGAACAACCGAAAGGGACAAGTTCGCTACAATAGACGGGAGTGATGCTGATCTTGGATGGTGTGGAGAGGGTTTTAGTTAGATCCTTCAGATGCAGGATCAAAAAACCAAGACCGCACCGACCGATCCGCTACTGTAGATGGTACTCAGAGTAGGATCAGGGCTAACCGCGTGCTCGATCTGTCGTTTCCCGTCTTCGACAATCAATTGCCTTCGAGAAAAAAGCATGCGTAAATAAAGCATGCAAAAAGCGTACATTTCAATTATTTCCGTACGACATCTGCAAGAAGAGACGACCCGGGTGTCATCTTTTGCTTGTACCGGACCAGGGTTGATCAAAATTTCGTCGACGCCGGCAACAAACTTGGGGCAGCTGCAGCGACCGGCTCTCTTTTCCGGCTCTCAGCAATTGATCCTAGTGAGACTGTTCAGGCAGTTGGTGATACTCCCGAGACCGATCGAACAAACGCCTTGCGCGGGTCTGAAGCTAATGTTCTCGAGGCTCGATCGCTTCCGGCTTTCGAATACAGTATTTCAGATGGGCAATTCAAAGCGACCGCGCCTCCACGAATGGGGACCACCTTTACCAAGTCTTCCAAAGCTATGGTTTGAACGAACCAGACCGGTGGCAGCACACTTTCGTACAAACAGGGCACGGTGGGCAAGAGGAGTCGTCGGACGAGTCAGTTTCAGCATCAGGGCCGTCGGCCAGCTTCCGAGTAGGTAAAACGCTTCCGCCTCACTCCACACTGTTGTCGATTTCTTCCCTCCACTTGGCTCAACAGGGACAAAACATAATAAAGGCCAAAGTAGTCACGGATCGGAATGGCTTGCATGTGGCTCTCTAGACCGCCAACCCTCGTCACTGCTGATGCAGTTTTCCGATAGATCTCGGTCTAGACCATGGTCTATCTACAAAGCAAGTCGTGTCGGTCGATCGAGCAAGCTAGAGGAACAAAACATACGCAGATATTTGCCCCGAGGTAGTCTATTGTACCACACTATCGTCAACCGAGAGATTGCGCGTAAATGAGCTCTGTCGAACAGTCGGCAAGATCGATACTGGTCATCTCATCACATCACGATCGAGTTGTTACATCTTTGCTTGGGCTTAGCGCGAGGTAGACGCGGGTCAAACTTCATACAGCCACGAGCCCCGACATGTGCATCTACGACAAGCGGTCGAAGAAGGACGAGCAGTCTGACGCGGAGGCGGGCAATAAACCGCTTTGTGCTTCAGCAACGATTTTGCTCGGTGTACCAGATGGTGCCACGGAAGCGTCGAGGTGGGTTACGAGTCTCGTCCTGCGGTGTGCAGTGTCAGCGCAGATGCTTCCATTTTCGAGATGCTGGCGTCGTCTACTAAGATCTCTACGGCATTTTGTCTTGAAGGATTCTTCTAAAGACGCGAATAACCGATTGACACGGCGATCTGTAAGCTGGCCAATTGGTGTCGCAGAACAGCGTCCTGTACGTGCGTAACGAATCTATTAGAGTTAGCTAGTGGGGTTAGATGTACATGCGAGGCTGTAACGGATCCGCACCAAGACTCACGCCGTTTCTATCGAATAGCACTTGATAAAGGCGGTTGCCGACGGGCTCTGAGTCGTGGCCGTCGGGGAGCATACAGACCCTACTCGAGCATGATCCTGTCGGCATGATCGATAAGGAGTCGTGAATATTGCTGACTAGAACAACTCGTGTTCTCTTGAGTTAGCGAATAATTGTTGAGCCGGACACGGGATCCGGCTCAACAGAGATCTTATTATAAGCCCTGCAGTACTTGTGTTCATGTGTGACCAGTGTGCGTTTCCGACGACCTGGGTAGTCTGTCTTGATACCCCATCGCTGGTACAGTCCAAAATGGCTAGTTCCTCGCCATCTCTTTCCTCAGGTCTGACTAGCTGTCTGCAGTCGTTCTCAACCGTCATGCCATCTTGCTACGTAATCCGGTGCTGGAATTCACACCAATGGAGAAGAGTACGGGTCGCATTGTTCAGAAGGTTGAGGAGTACTATTCACACGAAGCACGTCAACCCACGCCACTTCATTGTACGACGGAGCTGTCAAGTAGCCAAAGCCTTGGACAACGTGCAAAACTCTGGGTGACAGCAGTTTGCGAACAAAACCAGTGGAGAGGCTCAACTTAAGGTGAGGTCATTGCCATTTAACTCACGGCGCCTCGAAGACTATTTGGAATCGCACTCTGCGGTAGCGAACAGACCCAATTTCTTCCTGCTAGACTCCTTCATGTGTCTGGTGAACGCTCAAAGGGTTCTTACTGAGATACAAAGGTACCACACCGCACATCCGTTGCGACAAAGTTTGGACTCGAGAAGGTGCCGTTGGGACTCCATGAGCTTGGCTCTACCTGCCTGGACCTTCAGCAATTGTGTAAAGTCGATTCTGATTAGACTTCATTTCATTTCAAGTATGCATCAGATATAGGAAATGGTCGATGAAAGAATGTACATTCCAAGATGAGCAAATTGGCCAGCTCCAGGCCAGAAAGAACATGTTTACTGTTCTCACAACGACTAGTATGGGTCGAAACTCAGCTCCTGATCCTCTTCGATGTAACCGTATGACGAACGGCTACCCAAAGAATGTCAGCCGAAGTCGTCCGTGAGAAATTATCGTTTCAACAACCGCAGGATGCGTCCAAAGGCCATGGCGGCAGTCGCATGAACCGCTGCTGCTCGCATTCTGGGTAGCGACAGACTATTAGGAAGGTTGACTAGTCAACAGCCATCATCCCAGACTCAATTCAGTCGTGGCACGCGAAGTAGAGGTACATTCAGCGATAATGATGAAGGTCCTGAGAACGCAACGACTCGGCTAAGCCGAGACATCGCCACCGCAATGCACACATTTCTCTAGTAATGTTATCTCGCTGGTGCGGCTGGTGATGGAGCATTGGCTCCTAAAGAAGCTCGTATCATGCCATTGATGACCGTTGTGCAGTCATGTATTATGATGGACTACAAAGTCGTCAACTTGGGACTGCGTAGTGATGCCGTGCTTCGATTAGGTTGAATAGCCCGGTCGCAGTGCCGATTAGGTCCCGATTGATTGTTCTGCTTAATTCTGGTGCGACTTCAATGGAAGCGGCGGTACAATAGAAGGTTTGACCAAACAAAGGGGCACGTCGGCTGTCTTTACTGGCGGGTATAAGCAGCCGACGAGGGTTTCGGCAGTTGGTGGTAAAGTTGCGAGTGAGGTGGGGTCCAGTGAATGTTCGTATTAAGCTCAAGGCAGAGCATTGAGTGCCGTGAATTCCTGGTCAGGAGAACTTTTGGCATGGATACATGTCATGGAAGTAACTAGTTTTCCACCGGAGTGGATTCTGCCCTACTTGGTTATAGATGCGCTCAACCATAGAGCCGTTGAATTTCGGCTATGAAGAGCACATCTTCCGGCATAATGATATTCTGTCGCTCAGTCCGCTGCAAGAGAATGCCGATTGCGTTGTACCCAAGGTCTCTGCTTGTCACATGCAGCATGTGTTGGCACCCATTGGATAGTGAGAACATCCATGCGTCTGCATATCCAAGGACCATTACGGCTGACCGAAGACGCAACCAAACTCGGGTGCAAGCAGTGCGCATGCTGTTCATTGTCGAAGAGTTGCGAACTGTGGAAAGTAGATATTCTGCATGAAGACAGAGGCGGATGGGGGAAGGTTTTTGGCAACATCGCGCATGGCAAATGGCAATGCGATTCATTCGGCACGTCACCTAGATATTGCATGTGCAAGTCAATGCCAGTAGCAAAGTCACAGGTGCACAAGACATATGCGAAGACAAGTTTCTGGTGCGGCGATTTCGTGTAGGCGCAAGGAAGACAGCAGCAAAAGAGTGGACAGGAAAAGATGTGGCCCTGAATATGAAACCCACCGAGCCATAGATCACGGGCATAATGGGCGATTAACGACGGGCAATTTCGGTCTAGAAACCTGGAATGGGGTCCGACAGAATGTCGAACATAAAACACCGGTATATCATACTGAGATAGTCCAAGCGGTGGGTGCCAGGTCCCATGTTAAGAAGAGAAGGAAGAAAAGAAGCCGGAAAGCGAAGAATTTGTAGTCCCGGCAAGCAGGGCAAAGCATCACTGTCTTGGCAGCTTTTGAGTCCTCATGTTCAACTCCATGCAACTCTCTGACGAGCTGTCGATTCAAGATTGTGAATTGAGACGTTAGAAGAAATTACCACGAAGCGTCAGTTTACTATCTGTATCATCAGGTTCTAATTGGCATGGTAGGCACGCATTACGAGCATTGTGAGTCGGTCAATGGAGGCACGCTGATTGGCCGGAAGGGCAATCGCGGCGGCCCTCGGCTAAGGACTTTGGGGATTCGATGTTCATACAGCACTTACTTGCACTTGGCTTAACGGCAACGACGACGACGACGCAGTAGACACAACAATTACAATGCTTGCTCAAAGACTCGGTCTTCAGACAGCGCGCCGCTGTACGTCCATCCAACTTGCTTCAGCGCGACACAGGCTAACGTAGCAGCAGTGGCGGTCCGCCAGCCTTCGCTCCTCTCCTCGCGCACTCCCCAGCTACTTTCGTCCGCCGGTTTGGTCCAGCAAAGGTACGCATTGCGTCCGCTCGCGTCGCTCTAGCTTCTGTCAATCTTACCCATGTCCTGTCTCCAGACACGCTGCCTTCCAGACCGTCTCCGATAACGAGGCTTCGCAACAAATCCTGGCCAAGCAGCGCTTGAACCGCCCCGTCTCGCCTCACTTGGGCATCTACAAGCCTCAAATCACCTGGTACGGCTCTGCTCTCAACCGTGTCACCGGTGTTGCCCTCTCCGGTACCTTCTACCTCTTCGGTCTCTCATACCTGATCGCTCCTGCCTTTGGCTGGCACCTTGAGAGCGCCAGTCTTGCCGCTTCCTTTGCTGCGTGGCCTGCCGCTCTTGCCATCTTGGCTAAGCTCGTCGCCAGCTTCCCCTTCACCTACCACAGCTTCAACGGCCTGCGTCACTTGATGTGGGACATGGGCAAGGGTATCACCAACAAGCAGGTCCAGGTTACCGGCTGGACTGTTGTTGGACTGAGCGTCTTCAGCAGCTTTGTTCTGGCTCTTCTGTAGATTCCCCATTTCTCTCTATATCCGACTTTTGATTGTGTCATGAATTTATTCTTCCTCTGACTTGTTTCGGCATTGCCATGATTCTACTATCGCAATATCAACTAGACCATATTGATGATCCCTCATCCGTGGACATGACCATCGGCTTCTAATCTGGCTCTTACATCCCTGACCAAAGCTTTGGCTTCCTCCACTTCAACTCCATCTTGACACAGTTCATTTGCCAATTCTGACGCACGTTGCCAATCCTGCTTGACAAAACTCCACTTGGCCAGCCATAATCTTGCTTTGCTTGTTGTTTGCGTGATACCGATGCCTCCTCCAGCACTGGACAGTGGTGCCCCTGGTGGTAGGTCTTCCTCGTCTGGTCCTTCCTCTTGTGCCAGCGTAAGTTCCATATACGCGGATGCCTCGTCCATGTTGTTGTCCTGTTCGTAGAGAAGAGCAATTTGGTAGAGAATCTCAGGATCCAGTGCGCCTCCGACTGCTCCCGCGAGCGGATCTGCTGAAGACGCAAAGCTGACCGCTCCACCACCGTTATCAAGATAGCTACCAGCAACCAATGCTCGCTTGTAAGACCGAATCGCATTTTGTAATCTGCCGCAGTTAGCGAATGAGCTGGCCACGGCCATCCACATCTTCGGGTCCCAGGGTTGTAGAGCCACGGCGCGTTGGAAGTAGAATAGAGCATACGAATGCATGTCCAAGAGTTCATAGCCCTGACCCAGGCCGTACCATGCTCGATAATCTTTTCTGTTGGCATCAACGGCTCGTCTATAACTTTCGATGGCTGCATGGGTGTTCTTGAGCTCAATGTACTCGTGGCCCATGAGAGTCCACGCTGACAAAAACTGCCGATCCAGGGTGAGAGCCCGTCTGAAGTACATGACTGCCTTTTCGTGCTCTGAACACTGAGAGTAATAGTTTCCGATGATGCAGCACGTCTCCGGCCGGAATTTGTCGATCGCTGATGCAACCGACGCAAGATGTGCCAACTTTGGCCTTGATGGCATCACGTAGAGAATGTTTGAGTATGAGTCCATCGAATCCAATCGGTAAGGGTGCCGTAGGAGAAGGTCGGCAAATAACCCATCTGCCTCTTCAAACTCTGCAGACAAAGTCAACAAGACAAGAACGACAATATCGTGTGCAGGTTTGCCCACCTTTAGAATGGTAATGCAGCAGAGCACGCTGAGTTTGCAAGAAGGCTGAGTTGGAGAAGATGCTGCTGATTTGATTGATTTCGTTGTAGACCTTTTCCGTGGATTGGAAGAGCTCTTGGCTACAGTAGATGTGGAACATGAAAGTCATGATGTTTTGTGGTAAGTGCTCGGTGATCTCGTTGAGCTGAGTGAATTTGTCAGTGAGTGCAGAGGACGACAGGATCCTGGATACTGACCTCTTCGGCCGAATTCAATAGGTCCGCGAGTTCCTGCCATGCTCCCCAATTCCATGGACATTGATTGACACTCTTGAGAAGCCATGCCTTTGCAAGTGCCTCATTCTTGCCTTTCAGCAGAACAACACCGTAGAGATATTCTAGGAACCCCTGTGATTCGTGTGTGCTTTGGAGACCACCTCGTGCGCCGAGATACTCATCGAGGATACTAGATATCCTGCTGAGCTCCTTGTTTAGAGCGACGGACCCATCAGTGGGGCCTAGAATCATCTCGCTGTCTTCTTCCTTGCGTTTCTCACCAGCCATATACTTTGCATACAAGGCAAGGAACAGAGAACGTTGGCTCAGTTGTGGTAAGCCCGAGAATGGAATTGTTGGCTTCGACTTGGTCTTTATGGCAGCATCTGTCGCATTCCTAGTAACGGGCTGTTGAGGCACAAGACTAGGTAATAAGGTAGCAGCGCAACGATCAAATTCACGACAGTCGAAGAAAGATTTGGCCATGAGAAACTTTGGGTATTCTCTCCTTTCTAGTCGGGCCTCGTGCGGGTCTTGTGAGAATTGAAAATTGGACCAAGAATCGTCTTCGCCATTTGGAGAGTTCGGTTCTGTATCGTAGGTGGAACCTAGGTCATCCGAGTCTGGAAAAGCATTAAGAAGTTCTGCAGCCCTGGTTGTTGTCTTAGCAGAGGCGATATTCAGGTCGAGTGGACACACGCACCATTTCGCAGAACGGTACAAGCAGCGATCATTACATGCGGCCACCGCTTGATGCAATTGGGTACGTAGTTGCAGTATCTGCTCAGTGGACAAAGTAGCCATGTCGGACGGAGAGGTCGGAGTGGTGGTTGGCTTGCCGAGAATTGTTTTGTTGATGTTTATGTTTCACAAACGTACAGACACCATGCACGTCTTTAGATAGCAAGGACAATATATCTTGGCTCTAGCACAAAAGACCTGGTCGCGGTCGAGGATGACTAGGTGTAGCACGATTAGTTCATTTCGACTGAGTCGCGTGGTGGTAAGAGGAGGCAGTCGAGATTATTGGTGGGGCTCTGGCTTCTGCGGCAAGGGGAGAAAGACGGAGGTCAATTTGGCCAAACAAATCGGACGACTTTTGGTTTCCAGCACACTCACTCGTTCATTCTGTCGCCATAGCTCGTCTCGTCCACTCCTTATCCAGACTCCGCTCTGCAGGTCCTCGCCGCATCCTGAACAGCCTGTCGATACTCCCGCCGCGACTTCAGCCCATACACTCTTTGCGCCCTCGCACAACCACTGCCGTCATGCCTACCACTCTCAAGCAATTCGAGTCCGTCTTCCCCCAGCTCATTCAGGACCTGAGCGACCATTGTAAACAATACAAGCTTCCCACCCAGGCTCTCAAATGGTTCGAGGAATCACTCCAGCACAACACTGTTGGCGGCAAGTGCAACCGCGGCATGTCGGTTGTCGACACATCGGCTCTGCTCCTCAAGCGCGACCTTACTGAGGATGAGTACTTCCGCTCTGCTACTCTCGGCTGGATGATTGAGCTGCTCCAGGCCTTCTTCCTCGTTTCCGACGATATCATGGATTCGTCCAAGACACGCCGTGGTTCTCCTTGCTGGTACTTGATGCCCAACGTCGGCATGATCGCCATCAACGACGCATTTATGCTCGAGAGCGCTATCTACATCCTCCTCAAGAAGTACTTCCGCCAAGAGAAGAACTATGTCGATCTGATGGAGCTGTTCCACGAAGTCACATTCCAGACCGAGCTGGGCCAGGCCTGCGATTTGTTGACCGCCCCTGAGGACCATGTCGATCTCGACAACTTCAGTCTGGAGAAGTACACCTTTATCGTCATCTACAAGACTGCATACTACTCCTTCTACCTCCCCGTCGCTCTGGCCCTGCACTTCTGCGGCATGGCCACCGAGAAGAACCTCAAGCAGGCGCACGACATTCTTATCCCCATGGGCGAATATTTCCAGGTTCAGGATGATTATCTTGACAACTACGCCGACCCCGAGACTCTTGGTAAGATTGGTACCGACATCCAGGACAACAAGTGCAGTTGGTTGGTGAACCAGGCTCTGAAGCGCGCTACCAAGGAGCAGCGTGCCGTTCTTGAGCAACACTACGGCAGAAAGAACAAGGACGATGAGGCCAAGGTCAAGGCTCTCTTCAACGAGCTGCAGCTTGACCAGGTCTACCACGCATACGAAGAGGAGAAGGTTGGCGACATCAGAAAACACATTGCCGAGGTGGACGAGAGTGAAGACCTCAAGAAGGAAGTGTTCGAGGAGTTCCTCCGCAAGATTTACAAGAGAAGCAAGTAAATTACTGGTCGACAGTATGCGCAAGCTATGCTACAAAAGATACCTCTAGAGCCATTATAATAATTTCTTTCCAATCTCCCACCTGGGGACAACATATGTTCAATCGAGTCGTGACTGATGAGTACACACTCAATAGATGTATGGGAAGAGCTTGTAGGGAGTCTGTTTTCTGTAATACTGCCATTGTTCGCCGTACTGTGAGTTATGATTAGCAGAGACGCGGCGTCTGAAAGAAGGACGACTTACCCTCTCCTGACAATATCTGTTAAGTTCGGGTATCCCATCTGTAATAAAATTGTACGAGAAGAAGGCGCCAACGATGGCACCCCAGGTCCATCCGCCGGCTGCTAGCGCGTATCCAGCACGCCACAGTGTGTATCCCGCATAGTTGATGTGTCTTGCGAAGCGGAACAGACCTCTGGTATAGACTTTGCCCTTGTTTGCAGGGTTCTTCTTGAACTGTAGTCTCTGCCATTCCGAAAAGGTCTCTGTGAAAATGCCAACGAGGTACAAGGAAGAGCCGACCAGCAGAGGAGTCTGTGGGAAGTGTTCACCGTTGACCGAGGCAGAGGTCATGGAGCAGGTGAAGAGCAAGGAGTTTACAGAGTTGAAGACAGTGTTGAAAACCGAGACTTCGATGGCGGACAAGGGTGGGAACTCCTCCTGACAGATGCCGACCAACCAGTAGTTCTGCTTGATGGCGCTGCCTGCAGCCATGCCGAGAAGGATCAAGCGGTAAGGTGATAGAGCGAGACGGTCGAGAAACGTGTTTGTGACGACAGGCGGACCTTGAGCCAGAGTCTTTCCACCAAGCTTGTGGATGGCGCCGGCTGCGATGCCTTTGGCAAGGAGCCCATACTGAAGGACCGGGTCAAGACTGCGAAGACCTAAGAAGAGACCGGTGCCGAGCGGGCTGCTCTGCTTGATACCACGAAGGATCAGCTTGTTCGTGTGTCTCTTATCGTCGGAGCTCATACTGCGTGTTGCTTTGAGCGACAAGTCGGTGAACACTCGTCGACCGACGGAGGTAAACAAGACGGCAAGGTACCTTAGGCCACCTGTGCCTGCCCCGCACTCCCGCAATCACATGCATAATCGATCGATGGCATTCGGCACTTGGTTGCTGTCAACCTCCCGGATTCCATCGTGTTGACAACGACGATGTTCGATCGCAAAGACATCGTGTTGGCAACAAAAGAGCTCGATCAAATGATGTCAACAGCTGCCGAGGCATCGACGCGACATTTTCGAGTCTCTCGTCGCGTCTTCCTCAGACAAAGAACGATCAGCATATTAAATTTCTTGCTGATATCACGTTTTCATTGTTCTGGTCTATTATTGCTCATTATCACTTGCATATTTGTCACAAATCAAGGGATTGTGCCTGCTTCTTGAAGCCCATGACCCGCTATGCTATAGCAAATGTCCTTCAAGTTTGCTTACTTCTGCGACTATCTTGAGCGATGCGAAGAAATAACATGTCACGACCCTCCTCTGCTCCCGTCAGAACTCAGATCAAGACTCTGTCGCCAGCACGCCACCTGGTTCTCTTCGCACCACAAAGCTATTGATGCCCTAGACGAATTCGGTACTACCGCATTGCTATCATCCTTTCTCCCACGCAGAAGGAAAGATCGCATCTATGGCTTACAGTCTGCATCCCTCTTGAAATTGCTCGGTCGATGTCTCGGATTGAGCGCCTCTGCTAGACAAGAGCTTGCGTCGTTTCAGACTCCCAATAATGGTGATCTAGGAAATTGCTTCCAGCGCCTTCTCCGGGTTCGTGGCCCGCCAGCTCTTCCTTCTGTCACTCTGCAAGAAGTAGATAATATGTTGCACGCCCTTGCTGCGGGAAGCAGATTTTCCGCTCGCTCGGTTCGTCGATCTTTTCTTCCATCGGCAAGCATCGACTCCTCCCTTTCGGAGGTATTTATGCGCCTTCACCCAGTCGAAGCTAAATGGCTGGTACGACTCATTTTAAAAGATTTTGCTCCAGTTTCCCTCAACGAGAGATCAATCCTAGCCTCTGTTCACTTCTTGCTTCCCGATCTTGTTGGCATGCAAGACAGCTTCGAGGATGCATGCGCCGCTTTGAAGACAACCTTCGCTGATTATCCAAGCCGTCCGGATCTTCAATCCCGGAACATTCTAAGGCTAACTGCTCTTTCAAAATTCAGGCCAACCCCTGGCGTCAAGGTCAGCCGTCCTGAGTACTCCAAAGCCAGGTCTATCAAACATTGTTTGCAGATGACCGCGGGGGGCAAGTGGCTGGTGGAAAGGAAATATGATGGGGAGTATTGCCAGGTTTGGGAGCCTCGTGTTCTTTGGTCTTGACATTCGCTGACGGCTTGTGTGCCTAGATACATGTTGATCTATCTCGAGGCGATGATTGGCTAAAAATATACTCGAAGAGCGGCAGAGACTCTACAGAAGATCGAGCAGGTCTACGGGAGACCATCAAAAGATGCCTACGCATCGGTAGTGAAAAATGCAGATTTAAGCGCGCATGTATCTTGGTGGGAGAGATGGTGGTCTTTTCTGATGCCCAAGACAGCATTCTTGGGTTTGACGAGATCCGTAAACACGTTTCTCGTGCTGGTTCATTTATCGGTGTCGAGAATGATCCGCCGCGCCAATCGAGTGAACATTTGATGATCATATTGTTTGATCTTCTGTTGCTTGATGATGAAGACGTCTTATCGCGATCTGTTGAGGAACGTAAAGCCCGACTAAGCACAATCTACAAGAAGACCCATGGCCGAGCAGCACCGGCTGAATCTTGTGTGATGGACTTTTCGCAAGCTTCTGCCGAACGCAGGCTCGTGAACCATTTTGCGGCATCGATCGCATGTCGCCATGAGGGTCTGGTCCTCAAGCCATGTGGTGTCCCCTATCTCACGCACAATTCCCTGAATGGCATCAAGCTCAAGAAGGATTATATCGCTGGACTGGGGGACGAGGCCGACTTTGCTGTTGTAGCCGCATCTTACAAATCTCAAGAAGCGAAGAAGCGGCCAGATCTGCGCTTGAAGTATACACATTTTCATTTGGGATGCTTGTTGAACAAAGGTGCACTCCATCAAGATGGTACCAAGCCTATATTCAGGATCGTGGCAACCATCGCATATGATCATTGCATATCAAAGGAAATCTTGGAAAGGGTCAATGTTGAGGGTAGCTTGCTTGCAGAACCATACAGCGAGAGCACCTCGACACTCGTAATTGAATCCGATAGCATGTTGCGGATTGGGGACTACTTTCGGGATCCTTTGGTTTTCGAGGTACTGGGGAGCTCATACAGCAAACTTCCCGAAGGCTTTTTAATGCTACGACACCCTCGAGTAAGAAAGCTACATCAAGATCGAACCTGGAGAAATTGCATCACATTCGATGAACTGCAATCTACAGCGGCCGACGCCTTAGACGCCCCTCGGGACTCGGAAACACAGGAAAACATCAACTGGATAGCCAAATTAGAGATAAGTCATGAGCGGAGGTACGCCAGGCACAGTCTCAACACGACGCCGCGGTCAAGTATCGCTGATACAACTCCTCGATCAGCCCAGAGTGACTCAACTTGTACCACGGATACGAAGACGGTATCCAGAATCAAGCCATTAGCTGTTCTAGGGCAAGGTTCGCGCACGGGGCCGTTGCAGCAGATTCCTACCACTCTCTGCAAGCAAGATGCACCTCTGCCTACTCCGCCAAAATCGTCTTCCTTAGACAAACTGGGGACCTCAAAGGCATCGACGGTGCTAGGCAAGCGTAAGATATGTGAACGCAGCGACAGTGATATCACACATGTCTGCCGTCAGACCGCAGCCATATTCCGAGAACGGAAGAAGCAGATTGTCGAACAAAGCCTCGAGTTATCACCACGAACGCCACTTGCAGACATTACTCAAAGTAATGACTGGAAATGTGTACAGATGAGCAGTGACCAAGCATGTCAACCAAGCTGGATTGAGGGCCGTTGCAAGTTCGAACAGATTATACCACTGGCTCGAAAGGACAGATGCATATTCAGCCAGTCGGTCGTCTTCCTAGCAGACTTACCAAAGGCAAAAGAAGAGAGCATCAGACGTAATTTACTCGAGCATGGGGCGGTGATCGTCCAAGACTTGACCCACTGGGATCGAGACAGTCACGCGCACGAACGAGGCATGGATACAGTGTGTGAAAGTCAGGCGTATAGGGGCATGCGGAAATTAGTACTGGTGGACCCCCGAGAATCACGGCAGTATCGTGCTCGTTATGCAGAGATTGAGAGGTTAGGTCTGGACAGGGTCGAGATATTTGACTACCGTATTGTCAAGGCCATGTGCTGCAATACAGAGCCAAGCTAGGTAGGCGATATGCGAAGTGGTGATCTGTGCCGTGTTGAGAGCATGGACGTTATCAACGGGGTAACATAGATGGGATAGCAACGAAACAATGTTCTGGATTGAGAAGTCGATGCAGAGAAACAAACAGACATAGCTGAGAAACGTGTGACGATTGGAAAAGACGTTGTATGACGGTGTTGAGCATCAAAGAACAAGCAGCGAGTCATGTCGGTGCGCGTGCTTGATTGGCCGAGCCGCCGAAACGCGGCCTCCTGTTCAGGGTCTATTAATCCCAAACATACGTGTGCAGCGGCCAAAGACAAGACCAACGACGACCAATGCAGGTGCTACGTGTGACGACCCGGTTTCTTTGCTCCTGAGCAACGCAGTTATGGACCAACAACGGCCCTGGACCAGGAGTGGCATCAGCCCTCACTCGCGATCCATGTCGGAGCGAAAGGCGAAGCGCTTCAGCCTCACATTTCCTATTCAAACATCCTTGTCGCCAACCTCTACAACCCTCTCGCCAGTCCTCCCCTATACTCCTCTGCTGGCCGGGAAGCCGACCTTGGCTGCGGCTCCCACCGATTCTGCCTTTCTGACTGCACTGGCCGCTCACGAGCGACGCGTGCTGGAATTAAGAGAGGAATTGATCAAGGCCGAGCATGAGCTACACCGTCTCAAGCAACAATGGGCTGCCCACGAAGCCCACAAGAAGCGTCAACATGATCCGCGCAGGCTTCACAAGATGCAGTCCTTGCAATCCACTATCGACACACCCGATCCCGAACTCACCTCCCGCCAACACGACATGGACCGACGTAGAGCGCTGCTGAGCAGCAACAAGAATTCGAACCGCACAGTCTTCTCCGGATCTCGCCATGCTCGTGCTTTGTCATTGCTATCGCCTGATGCTATGCGCCCGCCACCACCGAGATCACAACCTCATCCACGTCCTGAACACGACGCATCGCGTCCCCCGCACCCTGCTCGCGTGCCTACCGACGCCGACCTGACCACTGAAGTGGCGCGTACAGCAGACGATGCTATTGATTTGGGTTTGCCTCGCGAGGTTCTGCTCAAGACTGGGAAACAGATGGCTTCCGACTTTCGTGACGGCTTGTGGACATTTATTGAAGATTTGAGACAAGCTGCTGTTGGCGACGAAGGTGTAAACGGAACAACCTCAAGAACACAGTCTCGCTCTCCGAACCCGTCAAAGTCTCCCGGACCCCAGCCTGGTAGAGGTAGTCTCAGACCTTCACCCAATCCCCAGCCTCTGAAGAGAAGTGCCACAACCGGCAGTCGGCGGACGAATTCCCGCTCGCCAGCACCGTCTGCTGCTGAGGAAATCGCATATCTCGATATTGGCAACTCTTTTTGGAAGGAACACGAGCCCACACCTGCGCCTGTTCTACGCAAGAAGCCCTCAAAGAAGTCTATTCATCCTCCTGCCAAAGTCAATCGTGCATCAACGACCTCCCTTGAAGCATGGGAAAGTTGGGATCCCACAGGCCCCAACTCTGATCCTAAACCATCGCGTTCCAATTCCTCAGTGTCTGAGCCTCACACATCTTCGAGCCCAGATGGCACCAGTCCCAGGACCAGCATGAGGTCGGTCATCGAAATCCTTTGTCGGAGGCCGTAAGCTAACACTTTGTACAGTTCGTCTAGAGACACAAAAAGAGACTCGTTACCGTGGCCTGCGCTGAACAAACTAGCCCCAAGCAATCTTAGACGGACTGCCTCGCACCTCATGAATGAGTGGGAGAAGAGTTTAAGTCCCTCCCCTGGCGAGGGAGATAAGCAGGGTGATTACATGGGAAGAGCTATCTCCCCTGCAGGGTCTTTTAAGGAGACTAAGAATGATTGATATGATGAATGTAACGACCATATTTCATTAGATTAGCCTGACATCTTGTATATAAAGGGCATATGAATTCTATGAATTCGAATCGACACAAATGGCGATCACTCTATGCTCCGTGCTTGTCGGTCCATGCCAGATGATTTTTTGGGGGTTAACCTGTGTCGGGTTAATTAGTCTGACACAGTGAGGGTGGCAGAGCGTCCACAAGCCAGCCCGCTGTCTTGAATAGTAATCGAGGAACCGTCAATCAACCTCGTAGACGAACTGCACAGCATCCACACAAGCCACGGCCAAATCATGCTATAGAAGACAACTACAGTGATTTCTTCAATACAGTTTGATCCAGAAATACCAGGATTCAAATGTGTGTCAAGAAAGTTCAATCCAAGGACATGTTTCTGGGATGACCCTGACTTGATTCTCGGAGGTTACCTAAGCTCGCCGCAATCTTGGCACGATCATGGTCGGTTCGGTCAGCTACGTGGCGGGCAACTTTTACCAGTACTCTCGTCGTTGTTGTGCAGATCCGTATACCACTTTCCAAAATGGCATTTCCCGGCATGTCAGCTCCAGGCTTGGGCGGCCAAGGTGTCGGTCTGGACGAGCAGAAGTTGAAGGAGCAGCAGATGATCAAATTTGTGCGCACGCTTTTCTCACATCGATCAAGACGAGCCGTGCAAACTGACAGAGAAGTAGATGCAACAAGCCATGGAGTCATGTCCGGCAAAGACTGCAATGTCGGGTGTCATGGGCTTTGGTCTGGGTGGTCTTTTCGGTCTGTTCATGTCCAGTGTAAGTCTACGCCAGACCTGTTCAAGACTGCAGACTAACTGAAAGTCCTCACCCAGATGCGATACGATGCTCCCATGACGGCCGGCGCAGACGCAATCACAAAACTTCCAGTCAAGGAACAGTTACGACAAGGATTTAAAGAGATGGGCAAAGCGAGTTGGAGCAGTGCAAAGAACTTTGGCCTGGTCGGCGGCATTTTTGCTGGAACCGAGTGCTGTATTGAGGGTGTAAGTGGATCTGTCAAATGTGCTACCTTTCGGGGCCGGACTCTTGCTGAGCAAATCCACACAGTTCCGCGCAAAGAACGACTTGTACAATGGCGTAGCAGCCGGCTGCATTACAGGCGGTGCTCTTGCCGCCAAAGCTGGTCCACAGGCCGCTGCTCTTGGTTGCGCTGGCTTCGCTGGTTTCAGTGCCGCTATCGATTACTACATGCGCATGCCGAACGACGACACAGCCGCCGACCCCATCGCTTAGGCCTAGGACATCGGTCCTTGTAATACTAGGAGCATATGATTCTTCTTTTGGAAGAAATGGCGTTCGAGAGAGGTCCCCTGACCATGGAGTTCGTGGCGAATGAGGAAAATCTTGACTCTTTTCTGGTGGAGGGCATCTGTCTATTGGTCCTTTGACCATGCACATTAACTATGGCATACACATCTCAACTATCATCTGCAGCATTCTGCGATCCGCAATAATCGAATCGATCTCGGCTCTGGTTTGGAGCCTCCTTACATCCGATCACAGCTTCCAGGCACGGCTAAACGACAACTTCCCCCTGCTTCCATCGGGGTAACCGGTAGATCATTGAATATCTGCAAGGCGGGATGCTCGGTGATTCTAGACAGCAACAACTAGATGCCGCATGGACAGCATCGCCCCTCCTCGAATTTAGCCATCTTGAAGCCTATAGTATGGCCATAGCGGAGGCTGGGTGACATGCTGATAGCGTGTGCCAACGGCTGCTCTTCTGCCCACAGTGCTTGGTAATGCTTGGTAGTGAATATCCTCGTATCAAGCTTTTCGATAACCAGTGTCTTGGTAGACCGATGTCTCGGGAGAGAATGCTAACTCACGATCACATACCAGATCAAAGCAGAGGTTTGAGTCTTTGTGTCCTCTTTCTAAACAGGGATAGTTCATCAATATCTCGTTTAACCGCTGCCCCGCGTCTCCGCGTTGGAGGAAATGCGGATGCGGGAGCGGGAGCGGAGCAATAGAGCAGGGCACGATGGCTCTTTGCCTGTTCGCCTGCCGCTTTGGTGGGGCCGTAGAGGCCAGTGCTCTCTTACGCTCTGTTTCTCTTTCCATCTTGTGAAAGCGACGAAGCCTTTGCAATCTCCAGCCAGAAAACCTTGTCCTTTTAGCCTGTTCGCACATGCAACATGTCTCTCTCCAGGGACTTGCATGCAGGAACAGCAATTTGCTAGGATATGATCAGATTACCCGGCGATCTGTAGACAGGAACCAGTTTTGTAGTCGAAGAAGGAAGTGTATATATACATGTGTAGGCACCCATCTCTATTACACCCAGCATCAAGCAACAACCCGCAGTCCTTCGTTACACTACATCCTTTCCACGATGTCTATCCGTTCGCTACTCAGCTTCGGCTTGCTGGCCGCTCCTTTGGTCTCTGCACTGCCTGCTGCAGACCACAAGTCAACCTCGTGCAGAACCAGCACCAGTACTTCCCACTCGACTTCGCACTCTTCCTCCCACTCCTCGACTCAGACTTCGACACACAGCCCTGCAACTTCTGCTGTCGTCACCACCACTACCAGCTCTGCTTCCAACACTGTTATGACCACAACTTTGTTGGCAACAGCTACTGGCAAGACGGGCTTGAATGACTACGCAAAGAAGGCCGGCAAGCTGTATTTCGGTACAGCTGCAGATGTTCCTGGTACCAACGAGACCACCGACAAATACTACCGCGCAGAACTTGCCAACAGGGATGACTGGGGCCAAGTTACACCTGCCAATGCCATGAAGTAAGAGAAACCTACCATACTATGAGATGTATGATTGACCGTATTCTAGATGGGTCTTCACAGAGCCCGAGCAGAACGTTTTCAACTACACCGAGGCGGACATCTTCCTTAGGGATGCTGCTCCTCCTGGAAGACTGGTCAGATGCCACAACTTGAACTGGTACAACCAGCTCCCCGAGTGGCTCACTTCTGGCACATGGACAAACGAGACCTTGACCAAGGTCCTCCAGAACCACGTCACTAACCTCGTCGAGCACTTTGGCGACCGTTGCTACGCTTGGGATGTCGTCAACGAGGCCTTGAGCGACAGTGGCACCGGTAACTTGGCCGACAACTCCACCTGGAGATCGGATATCTGGTACAACACCATCGGTCCTGGTTATGTTGCTATTGCTTTCAAG
This sequence comes from Aureobasidium sp. Y128-05A, assembly GCA_037042735.1. Classification (NCBI taxonomy): domain Eukaryota; kingdom Fungi; phylum Ascomycota; class Dothideomycetes; order Dothideales; family Saccotheciaceae; genus Aureobasidium; species Aureobasidium sp. Y128-05A. The sequence continues at coordinate 266,318 of JAXQKC010000098.1, forward strand.
GCCGCTGAAGCTGCTGTTAAGGCCAAGGGCCTCAATGTCAAGCTCTACTACAACGACTACAACATTGAGAGTGCCGGTGCCAAGTCCACTGCCGCACAGGCACTTGTCAAGAGTCTCAAGGATGCTGGAATCCAGATTGACGGTGTTGGTCTCCAGTCTCACTTCATTGTCGGAGAAACTCCCAGCAAGGCCGCTCAGATGGCCAACATGCAGGCATTTGCCGCACTTGATGTTGACGTAGCCATCACCGAGCTTGATATCCGTACCACTACGCCCGCCACTGCTGCAGCTCAGCGACAGCAGGTCCTTGACTACGCCAGCTCTGTTGGTGCCTGCGCAGACGTAGACGCTTGTGTCGGCATTACTGCTTGGGACTTTGACGACACTTACAGCTGGATCCCCTCGACTTTCCCTGGTCAAGGCTATGGTGATCTTTTCTTCCAGCCCGGAGGATACAACACTCCGCTTGTCCGCAAGGCAGCCTACGATGGTTGTATTCAGGTAAGTGTATCTCTATGGTCCGATCTTTCAGCATACTAATGATTTGCAACAGGGTCTTACCAGCTCATAAAGTTCTTTAGAGCTAAGGCGCACTTGTGCGTGCCTTCTTTCGAGAACTTGGCCGGCTCGTAGCATCTCCGATTTGTACTGGTTTGATTTCGGTAAATAACGAGACACGTGGTATATATGTGCATAGTCGATTGGTATAAAAGAGATTGTTCTTGGATCCTTGGTGAGAACGTCTTGATCATGATCCCAGCGTTGTGGCTTCGGTGGTGCATCCGATTGGCAAACAACCTGGAAGCTGTGACTCTGACCTATCTGTCCGAAAAATGCTTCGTTTAAGCGAATTGGTTGGTACATGCATTTGAGCAGACTTGTCGTGTTTGGCTAGAATATAGCACGTGTCAAGCTGGGTGTTGAGAGTCCTCGAATGCGGAATCTTTATGATGATGTCTTTACCTTTGATGCTCGCGTCATCGGAACGGGTGGGACGTGTGCGACTCGACATGTGGGTTGAGTTCATCATTTGATGCGTGGAGGCGTCGAGATTGATCTCGTGATTGCTTGCTATAATGGGGTCATGTTAACGAGCCTCGGAAGAAAAGGGCGCGCGTGGTTTGAGGGTGAGGTTGCATTAATATTGATCATGACAACACAGGCAGCACCGGAGCCACAGGCCGGCGAGAGCTTCGATTCAGACTGCCGGCGAACGGTAAGTTTCGGCTTCGAGCACATGAGGAAAATGGCCCCAGACAAACCAGCAACGGCTCATGGCGACAGATCTTGATGGTTCAATACTGATGACGATGATGCATATGCCATAAGTGCTCATGGCTTTGGGATGTGGCTTACAGATGGGGAGTCACGGCGGAGATGCTGCACAATCAACGACTTGGCAAGCTGTTCGACCTGCCTGATTCGAGGTTCCCCGCAAGACAGTCTTCGGCCCTAGCCCTGTGTGGTATGCTGTTACTCGACCAAAACTCGTTCACGCCGTGCTTTGATGGTCACGCGGCTGTCAGTGACCATATCAAGCTACGCGGCAGGTCTCTGTGTCTCTGGAGGCGTGCAATCTGTCCGGGAGCCCATTTGATGCGGCGGTCGGAGGGTGCTTCGTAGCCTGAGCGATCGTTCCGATCCCGGGCCTACCAAACCATGCCATCAGGAACCATTATGTAAAGTTGCTGAGCCTAGTCCGAAAAAGTTGAAAATGTGCTCGACAGAGGGTGCAGGAAATCAGCACGAGGTCGAATCTCAGCGGGCGTGCGATGCTGTACCCAAAATGCACGGCTTCGTCCTTGTCGCGCAGCCACAGTCTCATCAACGTTACCGTCGAGAGAAAAAATCCTACAACGTCAACAAGAGCCGGTCAGCCAGCGTCAACAGCAACCTGTCGGCGCCCTCTCGCTGCCAGCTTGTTCCTTCCTTCCGTCTCCTTGCCTCGCTCCTGCCCCGCACAGTTGCCCACACATTCGTACCTTGCACTAGAGGGGGCCCTTGTTTTGGAGAGCTGCCGTCAAAATACAAAATTACGTCTCCTCGCCCTGAGCTCAGATCGAAACCTTGCTCCCTGCGGTGAACCAAGCCGGCCAATCATCCGAGCGTCCCCCCCTTCTGCGTCCTTCGCGCGTCAGATTGCAGAAGCTTCTTTGCTCTGTCTGGTCCTGATCGTCTAAATTTGTTTCCTTCACACACACCATTATTCCTGTTCACGGCATCCCTGGACCTTTGCGCGCTTCTCTCTCGACCGCTGTTCGCCTTGGAGCTATTGCTCCGCGCCCCTCAGTTTTCTTTTGAAGAAAAAAACGGTTTCCTCTAACCTGGGCACGGTCGCCATATCACGTGGGTGGTGGCTTGCCCGATACTCCTGGTATAATGCCACTGATGATGCCTACAAAGACCGTAGTGACTATCAATTCGACTGGCCGTCAGACGGCCTCATTTGTCCGCGTCGCCTCTGCTGTAGGCTGGCGCGTGAAAGCCCAGGTTCGAACTTGTGATGGTCTAGTCGCAGAGGAACTCGCCGCTCTGCCCAATGTCGAAATAGTCGAAGGAGATTTGTGCCAACCAAAGGCTGACCTTATCCCCTTTCTGAACCATCTCTTCGAGGGTGCCAAGTTGGCTTTCATCAATACTACCCACTGGGGCGATGAGGTCGCCATTGGCAAAGCGTGTGCCGACGCCGCCAAAAGGGCGGGCGTAATCCACTACATCTACTCATCCATGCCGGATCATTCTGTTTACAATCCAGACTGGAGACCGCTTCCGTTGTGGTCGCAAAAATTCACGATAGAGAACTACGTACGACAACTTGGAATCCCAGCCACCTTCACCTACACTGGAATCTACAATAATAACTTCACCTCCCTACCCTATCCGCTATTCCGCATGGAACTCCAAGATGACGGCAGCTTCGTCTGGAAAGCTCCATTCCATCCTCACGATCCTCTACCTTGGCTAGACGCTGAGCATGATGTTGGCCCAGCTCTCTTGCAAATTTTCAAGATGGGCCCAAACGCGTGGAAAGGTCAAAGGTATTTTTGGACATTATGCTATGTTCTAGTATTCAAACTGATACTGTTCAAACAGAGTCACACTTGCTTTCGAACGACTGAGCCCAGTGCAGGCCTGCGTCAAATTCTCACGTGGCGTAGGCAGGCCAGTGAAATATGTACACGGTCCGATAGATATCGAGGTTTCCATTCCCAGTGGCTACCGGGAACATTTAGAATCGCTCCAGGAAACCCTTGGTGAGAAGAGAGCTCCTTACTTCGGACCTTTGGAGTATCCCCAAGAAGCCAGGAGCTTATGGGAGGGCTACCGATCGCTCGAAGAGTATGCTCGCGAAGTGTTTCCGGACGAAGAAGCCGCCAATGGGTTGACATGGATGGACGATGACAAGGAGTTCCCTGAATATGCCGAGAGTACTGGAGACCCTGACGAAGATCGAGACGAGAGCAGCGTTGGAAGCACCACGAATCCCACACCTTCCTGGACACCAGGAATGCGGACACCATTCAACCATCCCGAAGCCGACGCCCACAACTTTTTCGTGGGCAGTTGTTAACCCTCCGCATCCTCTTCGCCTCCTCGGATAGTTGTGACTCCGCAGTCGAGTGCATGCGAATACGAGTTCTTATTCATCCAATCAAGGACAACGAAAAGTGCATTCTAAGGTGTTTTTTTTTTGGGGAAATCCAGTACAAGCAAGTAAAGCAAACATATTGGCGTTACACGGCATAAAGAAACCCTATCGATGAGACTCATGGTCACCCGATTTGATCCAATGATCGATATGCGAGGGCACGATGTACCATCTACATTGATGGACGGCTAGCTGGCTGAATTCGGTTGCAGTCTCATATGCGCGGGGGAAATCGTTTATTTGTTCCTTGCAAAATCACAGCGTCGGCGTACAGTGCATAGGTATTGCGGCCTTTTCCCGAGGGTTTCGCCTTGCGAGCATGCTTTTATTTTGTTCAATCATCTATGCAGCCCCAGATAAAATTTTATACCATTCCAGATCTGACAACTTTCGAGATCTGACAACTTTCGAGATCTAATAATCACCTTTTGAGCCATATTTCTTCAGAGAGCCGTAACAAAATTCAGGAGGTAAAGCATAGGCGTTCGTTCGTTATATATCTATCAACAAGAAAACGAGCCCTCAGACCAACCAGGATGTCCACTTTTCCAAACTCCTACAGATCCAAAGTGTGTACAATCAAGAACAAGAAAACTAGAAACGCTCGCGCTGTCCAACCAAAATGACTCCAGACCAACAATACGCCCTCAGATAGGGTATCAAGCTAAACGACAAGAAGACATCAAAGGAGAAGAACCACGAAAGAGTGATGAGGTGCCGGCCTCTTCACTCGACAACGCCAGATGAAAACCAACGCTCGCTATGCTATATAAATATTAAGAAAAAGACATTATGAGAGGCGAATAGACGTCAGGAGATTTTGACGTGTTAGGCAGTTAAGCGTTGGGCCAGCGCATGCGCAAGCCCTCGCTCCAGCGGCCGTACAAAGCGTCTGCCAGCATGCCGATGTGTTCGAGGCCAGTCTCGACTTTGCCAGGCATTCTGTCTTCCAGGATGGCGGTGCGAAGAATCTTTTCGCGTTCGCTGTCCACGAAAGCGCTCTGCCTACGCATCGAACGTGTGGTAGGAGCTGATTCCAACTTGTATGGTGAGGTCGGGGGTGTGACGAGAGTCTCCTTTTCCGTCACAACGGGTGCCTTCTTGAGTGAAGGGCTACTGCGCAGGGTAGCGAGCTGCGAGGCTGGCATGACTTGAGCTGCTAGTCTAGGATCCTTCTGAACTCGCTCGAAGATGGCTTTGAGCAACAACAGTTCGCCTTCAGGATCCGCTTCATCCAGAATGTTCCAAGCTTCTGCCATCCTGGCCAGAGCAGTCTGTTTGGGCCCCGGGGCGGTGGAGGCATACAATTCTTGTAGTGCTGGATCAATGCACTTGACGTAAGCGCGTCTACCAAGAATAGCTTCCTTCGTATCGGGCATCATTACCGCAGCGGCAGGGGGCAGGTTCTCGGTGTCTTCGACAGCTGTCTGTGACGATCCAGAGCTTGAGGGGCGACCTCCACCAGACGGCACGCGCTTGAATTGGCGCACAGTTGAAGCTCCGTTACCGAACGACATATCGAGGCCCAAAGGTTGCTTGGCCTGAACAGAATGACGGCGGGTAGTGTGGTTGGACGTTGAACTTTGTCTGCTGACGCGGCGTGCAGTGGGAGTCGAGCCAGATACCTTGCGAGTTGTACCAGAAGGATCGACTTGGCGGGACGGAGAGTTGGAGGTATGCTTCGATGTGCGAATGGTGGCAGCGGGGTCGTAAGAAGGCGAGCCACCCAATGAAGTGTCTAGGTTTTCCATAGCTGCAAAGGCATCTTCAGCTTCGCTGTCCCATGCAATCATGTGTGAAGGGTCGCGGGGCTTGACGGTTTGGGAGTTGTATGTTCCTGGTCTGACAGTGTCGAAGACCCAATCGTCGTCCTCACTTGGTGCGTGGAGCTCGTGCAAGGTCTGCTCGTAGTATCTGAGGCGGTCCCTCTTCTCGTTGGCGATGCGATTGCGAGCTCTGTCCACGAGCATCTTGAGAGAATCAACTCTTCCGGCGCGCTGGATAAACTTGTGTTTGAGAAGAGTCTTGGCGGTAGGTCGTGTGTCGGCGTCCTTGTTCAGACAAAGGGCAACAAAGTCTTTGAATTCCCTGCTCCAGGCGCTGCCTTCGAGTCTTGGGGCCTTTTCCTTCGGAATCAAGAACAAGACTTTCATAGGATGGACCTGACTGTGAGGAGGTTCGCCGTTGGCAAGTTCCATGGCGGTGATACCCAGACTCCAGATGTCTGCTTTGAAATCATAACCTGCTTCCTGGATGACCTCGGGGGCCATCCAGAATGGAGTACCGACGAAGGTTAGACGCTGCGACTGGATGTTGGTCAGTTGGGCGGCGACTCCAAAGTCGGCAATCTTGACTCTGCCCGAGCTCGACAGGAGAACATTAGCAGCCTTGATGTCTCTGTGAATCTTGCCAGTGTTGTGCAGGTAGTCAAGGCCCAGCAGCAACTCGCGCATGATGATGGCGATCTGAGCCTCGTTGATGGGGCCAGATTTGAGCTAGCACGAGTCAGAAAAGGGTCAGGGTTTCGGGTTCGGGTGTATTGCGTGGTGACATACTAGGTCCAGACACGAGCCTCCACCAAGGTATTCCATGACGATCCATAGTTTGACGCCGCGCACAAAGCTGGCCTTGTATCGTGTTACGTGCTCGCTCGAGCATGTGCTCAAAAGGGCGATCTCTTGTTGAATTTCTTGGATATCGTCGTCGCTGCCTTCGAGGTCAATCTGCAGAGACGATGGTCAGCAGGTGCAGCGGAGCGGTATAGGGGCAGGGGCCGTACGTGTTTGATGGCGACCAGGTCACCGGTGGCCTTCTCGACGGCCTTGTAGACGACACCAAAACTTCCACTGCCCAGTTCTTCCAGCATGTGATAGTCGTCGGCCATGGCGGCTTCTCCCAGGGTAGGGTGCATTGTTATGAATCTTGTGCAGCCGTGGGCGTGGATGGCTTGGGCGTTGCAGCAGACAGAGAGAGGATGAGCTTGACAGTCGAGACCGGAGCATGCATGCGAGTGAGGGTGGTTTGGAGCGGGCTTTTGTATCAAATTGTCTGGCCGAAAAGCAGCGAGAGCTAAGTGCTAGTCATATGGCAGCATTGGTAAGAAGATGGCCCCCCGGACGCCAGCCATGCCAACCGCCTCGTTGCCCAGACAACCTCGGATGTGCCACAGCTGCCCGATACCTTACGAGTACCTTTTGTCCTATGCTTGCCATCTGCCTTTCTAGAAGCCTGTGCCGTGCACTCAATCTGATCGTCCGTGAGCCGCCGCCCTGCAGCGACTGTATCTTGACTGCACTTGTTGCCATCAAGTCCGATTTAGAGAGCTGCTCGTCGGTCTCTGTGTGTGCTTCTTGTCTGCACCTCCTTTGGGCCTCCAGAAATGCCGAATACCGCCTGAGCACTGATAGTCTAATCTAACGTCGCAGCCAAGGAGCTTTTTCTATGACGATACTCTTCTAACCATGGTACCAGCACGACCGCCAAAAGGTCAATGAGCCAAAGAGAGGCTCAAAAAGACTCTGCAAAACACCGTCACCGCAGCAATCTTATTGTCGCCGCACCCGTTGTTTGCCCTTGTCCACCGCTTCAGAGCCCTGTATTGGCTCAATTCAAAACTTCCGCCGTTACCTGCTGTCACGAGCCTGCCCACGACATTACTCGCTACCGGCCTAACCGACGCACCATATCCTGCTCTGACTCTAGCTTGCTGACCGTATCGCCATCCTCTCTCGCATTGCTGTGTGACAGCGGCAGTCACTGCTCTACCCGTCTGTGTGTTGACACTCACTCTTGCTCAAGAAAACAGCACGACAGCCCTGACCAACTATTAGAGCCATTGGGCACCCAGTGTTCATCAGGCCACCATTTGCAGCGTACACCCTTGGCCGTTCTACAGCCCCGACCAGACAAGGGTCCATCTGGACACAGGACCAGATTCTAGACGTTATCAGCAGCGCCTGCTCTACCAGACGTTGTCAATTCATTCTATACCTCTCGTTCAGAGTCACAAGCCCCTCTTGACTCGCTCTACGAAACATCAAGGTAATGTCTGAAGCGACCATCCGATACGGACAGATCTCGATAACTGTTGTTATCTCGTTCCTTGATTTGCGTAGCGTTCAGTCGGAGAACGTTCCACCATCTATATTCCTTGATGCTTGGCCAGTCACATGGTCGCAAGACCGTCATGGCATCGGCCCGTGATAACTCTCCACGCTTTGAGGAAATTTGGGCCGCGACAAGTGTACGAATATGAAGTCATCGGCAAAGAAGCACGAGCTGGCGGTCAGGCTTCATTTTTGACAGGAGACTAGGCTTCTGCTTACGAGATTAGTGAGAGAAGAATTTTCGCTTTTTGATCAGACCGTGGACGAGCTGAAGGACGGCGGTGAAGTAAGGAGAAGACTTCTTGAGATCGGTGTGTTTTCCCAGAAATAACTAGTAAGCATGACGAGTGCAGGAGATGGCGTTCGGTTATCGATGGTGCATAAATGAAACCGAACTTTATCCCAGCCCTGCAGCCTGCAGGTCATGAAGACGCGACGAGGTGTGCGAAGATAGCGGACTCAATCTGGCAGTCCTCGCGGTTATCCGGAGCGCAAGGCGTCAGTGCTCAACTTGTGAGGCCGCCAGCAGATTACGATTCCTTCTCGAAGTTTCATAAGCTTCCATCCTAGACACATAGACTTGACATGCGACTCTAGACGAATCAAGTAACAAGTCGAAAGTATCAGTGTGTTTGTTCAACTCTCAAGTTACTCCAGTAACGCTATGTGCTTCGAGGGGTGCACACAAAGGGTGCGGACGTCATGACGAGCTTGATTGAACGGGATCTCCAGCAATCAGGAAACGAACAGCTGGAGGTGTGGGGCAGGTGACGCGAAACATTGAACCGTGGCCACCCTGCCACAAGTGCACGAAGACATGAACTGCCGTGCTCGCTCTCACATCACATTATGACTGTTGGAGGCGCAGTTCTGTTCATGCCAGTACCACCAAGCTCTTGCAAACAAATCATGAGCTGTCAGCAGAACATCACGCCTCACGCTACTACAATTCATGATGGACGAGGCTGCCAGCGGACCTTCTCCGAAGCGCTCGTCGTCGACTAAGGAAAAAGTCAAGAGCTTGGGCCGCGGAACAAAAGCGAAGACCAAGAATCTGTTGCATCTTAATAAACATACTTTGACTCCCGAGGAGGAAGCCACCAAGGGTCAAGAAGATGATCCATACGAAGAGATCCGTCACGATCCAGCATTTGACCCATCCCAGCTGGTGTCTCAGAAACCCAAGCTCTCGACTCGTATCGCTGGCGGTCTCTCAAATGGTGTCAAGATCATCGTTCACCCTCAAGATGCTGCAAAGAAGCTGGCCGCTTCCAAAGCAGCCATAAAGGATCGTCCTTACCTGTCTGAAGAAGCTGACAAAGAGTTTCTCGACGCCCATGACAGTTTGTCGAGAGCTAAATCATCGGCTTCGCGTTCCAATGGATCCGCCGGTCAAGAAGCTGTCGATGATCAACGTGAGCGTGTTCGAAGGATCGAAGGCAAACGACAGAGCAGAAAGGTTGCCTGGACATCGAGCCGCCATTTCAGACGCGCCATCGTCTTCCCCAAACGCGAGTTTCCGACTCCGCCAAAGGAGGATTACACCTATGTCGATGCTCGGACGGGCGAGCGCCGTGTCAATTGGATGGCTTGGCTGAGAGCACGTCAAATCAATGCTATACAAAGCTTCGCCACCAATCGTATGGGCCAGATAGATTACACTGGACAGGTTCCCTTTGACAGGGAGGCTTCGTCTCGCTTTATAGAACGCATCCTGATTGCCTCTTCACCATGGCAGACCTTCTTTCTCTCACTTCGGAGTCTGTATCTCTGGGAGAATCCTGCAAAATCGAGAAAGTGGCTCGCGATCTGGCTGTTGATCTGGTACCTCGACTACTGCGTCACATTTATTCTGGTATACTGTGCTGTTACTGTGCTGCAAAATAGATTCCAACGCAAGCAGGTCGAAGAGATGCGCGAGTCGTATACGTCTGCACTACAGAAAGGAAGTTCTGCGTACAAATTCAGTGCTCTTCTTCAAGAGCATGGATCAGATTGGATCGATCCTTTCATTGAGAGTGCAGGACCCAAGATACAGATGCAATTATCTGACTTCGCTGATACACTGGAATCGTTGAACAACTTCTACGACTGGCGCGATCCGAAGCTCACCTGGGCCACTCTCTTCTGGTTCTTGACAGCAATCCTGCTAGGTATATTCACACCTAGTGAATACTCGATCAAAATCGTGAGCATGTGTTGCATCATCATGTTCTTCGGATCCCGCTATGTTGCTCACTTCCACCCCGAATATCGGCATGTTGTCAACGCCTTCAACTATATCTTCTGGGGCATCCCTAATGATGCGGACTGGTCGATGAAGTATCTCAGGGAGAAGGCTCAAGAAGCTAGGGCGGAATTGATTGGAAAGAGAGTTCAGGAAGAGTGGGACAAGGATCTTGCGCAGCAGAGAGGAGGTGTGGCCGCCGGTAGCCTTGACATTCCTAAAATCACCAAAACCGAATGGCCAGAAGACGATCAGCTATCGGATAGCAAGGATGACGATGCTGCAAGCTTCCACACAACAGACTCTGCGACCAGTATCCTTGGTGGCCTCGACATTCTGTCATTCCGATGCTCCATGCACGGCATACCTGGCCGGCTTGTCATCTTCTCGGATGGTCTTCGTTATCAAAGGACCTCTCGGGTTGCATCTGTACGCACAGAGGTCTGGCGTCGCCTGTGGTCGGAACTTGTTGATATGGAGAAGATTAGTCCAAAGACTGCCGGATTGGTCAAATCGGACGGCATTCGTCTTGCTTTTGCAGATGGAGTCGAGGTGAAACTCGAGCATGTCCGTCAGCGAGACAAGGCCTTCAATTGTATCATTGGTTTCTCTGGTTTACAATTCCAGATTGTCATCCCTGGAGCCGAGACGGGAGCCGACCACGAAACATTTGGCCAGGACAACGAAAAGTTTGGTTTCAAGAATGGCCAAGTAATTTGAGCAGAATTAATGGTCTTGTATGCTTCTTTGCATTGAACAAGTAAAAGTGGTCCAGAGCAACGAAGACTGGTCACTAGCATATTGGCAAGCTTAAGCAGACCTCCGAATGTAATGTAAAAGCAAGAAACGAGTTAGCTCATAGATACTGTTCCCGAAACTCCTTTGCGCGTAGCCAGCTCTGTCCGCCCAAACCAAAAGAAGAATGACAGATAGTAAAATCAACTACTGGTTGAGATGTCGATTGACCCGACGCCGAAATGCAATAGAATGATGAGTTTGTTCCTGCTAAGAAATAGAGGTCATGAAGGAAGACCGCCGACGGTCGGCGGGTTGATTGGACCATCTGTCGTCACAAAAAAGTTAGCACGTCCGAGTCCTCAAGGACTAGAAGCAGGATGTGACTTACATTCTGACTCTTCTGTCGTCACCAGCAGAAGCGAATATGGCTGGATTGGTGGGATGCCAGGCAACTGAATTTACAGTGCCAGGAGGATGTGCTTCGAGTGCGACAACGAGTTGCCCAGTGTGTTTTCTCCAGATATAGACGCGTGAATCTAGCAATCAGTCAGCAAACTTGAAGCATATCTGGGTCTGATTCTTTGTATTACCTTCGCTGCCACTAATGACAAAATTCTCACCAGCACCACCAAAGGTACTTCTTATGACAAATTCACTTTGAGTCAGACCATTATAGCGTTGTAGGACCTCGCCAGTATCGGAATCCAGGAGGACCAGACGGCCTTCGTTCATGCTAACGAGAAGCGACTTGCCGTCATGGCTTAGAGTGGCACAGGTGAGCCTGTCTTCCATGACCCATTCCTGCAGTTTTAGGCGTGTCTTGAAATCATAGACGATGACGCGGTTGTCGTTGCTGATAGCAACAAGCCGGGATCCATCAGCCGAGATGGTACAGTCGTTCACGCGAAGACTTTGGGCATCGTTGCTAACCCAAGAATGCAGTACCGATTGGTCTGATAGTTGATAAAGGCTAAGGGGTCTTCTAGAATCTTGTGAACCAACGATGAAGCTTTGGCCGTCAGGAGCCCAGGCAGCGGTTGTGACTGGGTAGTGAAAATGATCGACACCCCCAACGCGAGTGCCCGTACGAGCTTGATAAATGGCAAGCTCTCTTGCTTGTGAGCAGGCGAGAATGTATGTATCGTCGGGACTCCAAGCAACGTAGCAGACACCGCACTCGTTGTGAGGCTTTTGCTGATTCAGTCGGCAGATGGGCATCCATGAGGTGGTATCGTAGATGATGACAGTGTTATCTTTGGAGGCCGTGGCCAGCATGGAGCCGTCGTGTGAGAATTCGAGATGCCAAACTTCATCTCCATGATGTTGCAACTCGTGGAAGATGTGTAGAGGAAATTGATCGCGTTCGCAGACATGGTCATGCAGTAGTGAGGGAGGTTGGGTGGTGTTGTGGTATAGACACTGGTCGATGTGCTGCTGCTGGACGTGATCAAGGAGGACGGCGAGGCGGTGTTCGGGGATCATAACGGATGGCGATATCGATTCTAGACTCGTGGTTAGTCTGGCATGTGTCTGGGCAGACGACTGTCGGAGACATACTCGATAGCTCAGACAACAAGTCCCGCCTTGAGTTGCCGTTGGCGCCATCCCAGTGAGCTTGTTGCCTCAGATCCTCAGCTCGGCGACACATGATCAGACTGGAGAGGGCGTGTAGACGGGCGACATCTTGATGCAGCGGAGTCAACTCTTGCCGAAGGACCATCAGAGCCTTGGACAGATGGCGCAACTCAAGCAGCTCGAGGTACTTTTGTTGGCGAATCAGGAAGACCATGTCGTCTCTCTTTGCGCCTTCACACAGCGGCAAGCCTTCGCGGGCAGCATCGCCGAACAACAAGGCTTCAGCGTCTGACCAGTCGCCATTCTGGACGGCAGTGCGAAAGGCGGCTACGTTGGGGACTTCGAGTTCGTAGCCACTCTCTTGACTCAGTTTTTGGGCGGTGGATTGGTAGCCTAGGTCTGAGAGACTCTGGATGATGATGCGCGTCACCTCCTGCCGGTTGTGGCCGTAGAAGTCGTTGGTCGAAATGGCGGTGGGGTGTTTGTCCGAGGCACCGTTCGAGGTGTGGTTGGACTTTTGGTCGTCGTCTTCTGGCTGGAGGTGCATCCTGTTTCTCTTGTGGGCGGCGGCGGCCTCTGCCTCTGGCGGCGACGCACTGCGCGGACGCTTGGCGGCCAACAATGCAGCCACGGTTCAGGACGAGTCCAGGATGCCCGTCGTGGTCAAGCGTATGCCACGGCGATTACAGATGGTTGATCAGTGTCGAGTGTCTGTCGGCGAGCCTTGACGGACCAAAGTGGGTGATGGTCAGTTGCGTTAACAATGATGGCTCAAGCCTCCCCCACTCCCGCACCGAAGGTCAAGCACAAGCTCTCTTTGAGATGACGTCCGTCTAGCAGCCAATCTTCACATGTCACGACCCAAGAATCCTTCCAAACTCGACTACTTCTCTTCTTCTTTTCTTCTTCTCACGACTTCCATAGTCACAGTCCGTGATGCAACTGCAGTCCTGTTTAATGTCATGTAGTCTCGTTCAATATAGTAAAAACCCTTGCCGTACTCATGACACGCCAATCATCTTCAAGTCTGCACCGGAGATCCACCACTTCGAAACCAGTCAGAGCCAATAAATTCTTCACTGCAGGCAGAATTGGCAGGGACTGTGTAGACCCGATTCTCGCAACACTCCCACGTCTTTCCAGAGCCATCAGCTTGCTGCATGATATACTTGTACTCGAAGCTGGTGCCCTCGGCAATCTCGAGCCTGGCCCCAAACGTTGGAGCTCCTGCACTCTGCGGATTCGTGACCGACATAGACACTGCGTCAGTTGGCGACCAGTTGCCGAGTTCTGCGAGGTTGCCAACAAGGACAATCGTTTCTCCACTGTTATCGAATGAGCCACTGACTTCAAAGATCGTGGTGACGTCGCGAGAGTTGCACGCCTCCGCTTCGACCTGAAGCGACACACTGCCATTGCTAGCCATGTCACAGTCGCCATGTGCATGTTGCTCGTACATCACTTCTTCTGAGTTGATGTCACAGCTCAGTGTTGAAGTCGAGTTGCTCATGTGCGTCTTTGCCGTTGCGAAAATCTCTTGGTTGGTCCTGTTACTGCTTCAGATGGTACTCTATATTCTGAGCATCTCGTACTTACGCTGCATCAGTAAAGTTCTGCTGAATCGCAAGACTGAAGTTTCCAATGCTGAAATAGGGGAAGAGTTGGAATCGGAAGTCGTCGTTCGCTCCGCAGGCTATCCATTTCCCTGTGGGCACAGCCATACTGTAGGGTTCTGTTTGAAGCCACGAGTTGTCTCCCCACGATGTCTGGCAGGTCGCCGATGAATTGGCTCCGCCATTCGAAGACATCACATCGAACTGGATGCGATAGTAGTTTGTTTGGCCATCAGGATTGCCAATCGGCTGGTGGGTGTTCAAATTTTTGATAACGAGGGGTGAGTATGCTACTGCAAGAGAGCAGAAAGCAGCAGGGAGAACCACTGTCTTCCACATCATAGCTAGACACAAAACAGGGCAATGAGGATAGTAGCAAAGAGATTCAACAACTCGAAGAAGAAGAGAGGACGAGAGCTCAACCTAGTGTAGCACCTACCTTACGAGGTCGACTTGCATTTGTTTCGTCAGATGCAAGAGAAATCCTCCTGCAGATCTTCTCATTACACGGCCAGATGTACAAAGGCGGCACAGCAACAGAGAAAATGATGCCTGCAAACTCAACAATCGAGTGTTTCACGGACCAAATTGCGCTCCGGATGTGCAGCAGTCAGGAACTTGTCAACTTTTTCCATGCCGTGCTGCATAAGCGCTCGAGCCTTCGAGTCGCCCGGACGGCGGATGATCACAGCCGGCCGCGTGCCGATGATTAACTTTGCGTCCAGTTCCATCTCTAAACACTCGGACTTGAGTGATGCTTTTCTAGCTTTCGGGTATCAGAACCCATCGACTTTTCCATGTCCCAACTCTTCACATTGACTCGATCAAGCTGGGGCTGCATTACATATGATATCGGTCGACCACCAGTCGTGGGACATGAAGGCTGCCTGCATCGATCTATTGATGGATCTATCGAATTCGATGCTGCATCCCTACCACTAGTCATGTAACACCGCGACAAGGCCACCAAAATTACAAGGTATACGCCCTAAATCGACACCGCAGTTCAGCGCTGCCTGCTGTGATTTTGACAAGCAATGTAGCTCATTCGTATCGAGGAGCGTATCACAGCCATTTGGAATGCAATAGGCACTTCATTGGTTTCAGCGAAAATAGATATCGAGCGATTTGTTGGCGAAAGCACTCAGTCCAAGATCGGCCACTGGATGGTGCGTCAGCTGTTTTGGAGTCGAGTAGAGAGCAACACTGATATTGTCCACTGCGACTGCTGGATTCGTCTGGCCTAGATCCCGTGACATTCACCCAGAGCAGACGACGCTAACTCTTTCCGACTAGCTCGAGCAGAACGAGGAGACAATCGAGATGCTTTCATCTCAAGAATTGAGAGGTCAACAATTCAACAAACGATTCTCAAAACTGAATATAAACCTATAATTATAATTCGAGATAATCAACTATCGTGTTATGTCAGATATATCATGAATCTTAGTATAGCGACTGATGTCTCCTGTGTGCACTTAATGCCATGCTCGAATGCAGAAGAGAAGCAGAAAGATTGCATCTTCCAGCAAGCCTGCGACGTGGTCTTCCCTCGAAAACACGATTGCCGCCTCTCCATCGAACAGCAGACATGATAACATTTCATGAAGTGACATGAAGGATGTAACCAACCGATGCCACGAGAGATGCATTCGCATTATTGACAAGCAGTCGGAGCCCATGGACAACTTTGCCGATCGTGACCACTGTGTTCAATGTTGAACGATGGTATATCAGAAAGGCCAGTCAGTGGTGGCAGCAAAAACAAGTTATGGCAGATCATACATCTAAGATTCTCAATCGCCTATATTGTACATGCGGTCTATTTTAACAGTCTATGCCTTGCCAAGCTGCTTCTCGAGCGCTGCAATTCTCTCCTGTTCAATCTTCTCCTCTTCTTCCTTCTTGCGTTGAGACTCAATGGCAAGCTGATCAGGACGCCTGATGGCAATGTCCTTGGGACGGAAATCACTGAACAATTGCTTGAGCACCTTCTCGATGACCCAGCAGCCACAGTAGTCGAGGATCATGACGGTGGTCATGGTGATCTTGAACTCGGTGGTGAAGGGGACAAGCTTCAATTGCTCGTTGATCTCGGGAACGAATTCGGTTGCGCAAGAGAACGCAACAGCAGTGACCATGACGATACCGTAGTACATGCCCTTGTTCTCCTTGATGGACTCACGGAAAGGACGTCCCTGGTAGTTGATGGCGAAGGTAGAAATCTGCTGGATGAGCTGCAGGAGGTAAATAGCAGAGTTGAGGAGCGAGGGCTCGAATTCACCCTCGAGGTCGATATCAGTCTTCTTGGGCTCAGTACGTTGCACATATCTGGAAATGTAGATCAAAGTGACGATGTGAACGGCGAACTGTCCAAGAACGGATCCGATGATGTATGGGTTGAAAATGTTGGGTTGAGGTCTCTCCTTGGAAAGTGTTTCAACGGTCTAAAAGATATTAGCATTGCTCGAGAGGAAATACACAGACGACTTACCTTGGCGCGCGAGATGGAGAGGAAGCAGACACTCATCAGCATACCACTGATGGTGACCTGACCATCTCCGAATTTGATGCCGTCAAGGTACAACACACTCAAACTGTAGGCAGAGATCAAACAGTTCAAAGCCAAGATCTTGTACATCTGAATGGTAGCGACAAGTGTGCAACGACCCTGGCGAATGATGTTGGGAATGGCGACAACGTTGGCAAGCTTACTAGTGAAAGGAGCTGCGACCGAGGCATCACCAAGCTTGATAGTGGGAGGTTCGTCATCGGTGAGAGCGTCTTCCATCATTGAGATTGACATCTTTTCGGCCATGGCACTCGCGGCGTTCTGAGCCTTTTGGCGGCGCTCCTCCTGAACAGTCAGAGGTGCCTTGGTTCCAGCCTCGCCATCCTTGGCGGTAGCATTAGCAACCTCAGCTTTGTGCTTGGCCTCGGTAACAGCCTTGAGAACATCGCTGGTAGTACCCTTGTTGGCAGCTTCGCGTTCCATAGCTTTGTCGTAGTGAGGGTTACCGGGACCGGGAGGGTAGAGGTGAGCGATATGAACAGGGACAGGCGGAGAAGGCTGGTTGAAGCGCTTCATCATGGCACATTGCTTTTCATAGACATCCTTCATCTTGGTCTCTCTGAAGTTCTGAGCGATCTTCTTAAGATCTTCTTCAGTTCCGTTAAGCAGAGCAACACCGATGTGAGCTTGCTTGAGTGCACCAACATCGTTCGTACCGTCACCAGCCATCAGGGTAACGTATCCGGCATCTCTCAAACCGAGCAGAATTTCTTCCTTTTGCTTGGGCGACACACGAGCGTAGACCCAAGTGTGGCGGATAATCTCCTTAAGAGCCTTCTGACCAGTGAACTTAGAAAGAGCGTAACCGGTAACACAAAGATCCTTGGTCTTGATAATCTCGGGGTCGATAGGCTCAGCGGGGTTGACTGGAATGCTGACTTTGTCGTCAATGCTTCTCCAGACAAGGTTCTTACCAGAGTCGTCGTGTTCAGGTGCGTCAAGAATTAGAGTCTCACGGTCGACAATCTCGACCTTTCTAGCAACGTGGATAGCGGTGAGAGGGTTATCGCCAGTAATCATGATACAACGGTGACTGCTCTCGTTCAACATGCGAACTGCCTTGATAGCATCGTCCTTGAGAGGACATTGCAACACGAGGAAACCGGCGAATTGGAGGTCACACTCGGCCTCCTCACGCTTCATATCGTTGATCTTATTCTGGCCAATCTCGTCGCTAGTAGAGATGAACTTGTAGGCAAGGGCAAGAACACGAGCACCATTTCTCGAGAAGTACTTGAAAGTTTCCTCGTACTTAGGAGGGACATCGACGAGCATGTTTCTGATGGTCTCAGGTGCTCCCTTGACTCCAACGAAAGTGCTTCTAGTCTTCTTTCCGGAGTCGCGTTGAGTAGTGACGACAGTAGCGACAGAGCTCTGGCGCTTGAGGGTGGAAGAGAATTGGAATCTGCGCTTGATTTGAACCAGGTCAGCAGCAGACTGGCCAGTACCCTTTGCGGCGACGGCAGTCTTGCTAGTCAGAGTGTCATTACGTCCGACAGTCCAGCCAAGAGATGCGAGAGTAGCTTTTTCCATAGGTTCACCGACAACGTCTCCATCCTCGAGTTTGACAAGAGCATGAGCTGTAGCGAGTACCAAAGTGGTGCATACACCTGTGTCGTTCAGAGGTACAAGTTGAGTCTGCGCACCATCAGCCTCGGCTGGGGCGCCTTCCTGGCCAAGAGTCAGACCAGCAACACCATCGACGACAAGGTCTTCTCCAGTCAGGGTTCCAGTCTTGTCAAAGCAAGCAATGTCAACACGACCAGCGAAAGGAATACGGAAGGGTTCTGTGCAGAAGATGGCGTACTTGCTGAGGGCAGCAAGGGAGGTGTTGACGGCCAAACTCAACTCCATAGGCAGCTCAGGGGGAACGACGCTAGTGACGATAAGGACACAGTCCAGAAGGAGCTTTGAGCGTTTTCTATCCTCGGCGACACCTTCGGTCCAGACATACCAAGAAGCAGCGATAGCAAAGACAGTAAGGAACAGAATGAAGAGCAAGGCCTCAACGTTGTTGGCTGAGACGCGCTCGGTAGAGTAGATCATGGTGCGGACGAGACTGCCCTGGCTGGTCTCAAAACCAGTTCTGACGACAATAGCCATAGCTCCGTTATCGGGAGCTGCAGGAACGCCCGAGACGACAGGGTGAATCTTGTCCGAGTCGTCTGAGCCAGTGTTGCCGTGTGTGACCTGGAGAACCTTGGTGCCGCCATACAGGAAAGCAAGCTTGTCGATACCTTCAGGCTCAATACGAGCATCGGAGGGACGCAGTTGAACGGAGTCTTTCAGAACAGGAGTACTTTCGCCAGACAACATAGCCTCGTTAACGATGGCGGATCCCTCAACTAGAAGCATATCGCATGCGACACCACTGTCCTCCTTGGTACGGCCAACCGAAACAAGATCGCCGGGCAAGAGAGCATCGCTCTGAACTTCAATCCACTTCTTCTCTCTGTATACCCAGATGTCGTAAGGCTTGATACTCATACCACGGAACTCGGTCAGGGTGCGCTGTCTCTGCCAGACGACAGTGCTCTCAAAGACGACGAGCATGAAAAGGGTGAAGAGAGAGTAATACCAATATTCATCGAGCATCCAAAGGCCGACACAGAAGATTTGAAAGACAAAGAAGGGCGCAACTGCATGCTCCTTGAACAGTTCTGTGAAAGAAGGAACAGGGATGTCGAAGGTGTTGGTGCCATAGTATTGCTGAAGACGAGCGATCTCTTTTGCGGTGGTGAGACCCTTCGACTTTTGAAACTCGCCAATGGTGGGCTTGACTTCTTGGTCCAGAGGATAGGAGAGAGGGGCAAAGGTGCCGGTCTCGTGCGAGTACAGGAAACGGCGCTTCTGGAAGAGAAAGGAGATGTTGGTCTTGGCGTCAACAGTCTCGCGCTCGATGGGGCAGATGTCGGCAGAGCCAGCATTTTCAGCAGGAAGAACCTTGATCAGACCAGCGCTACGGACATCAGAAGCGCGGGTGGTGGTGAAGAGGGAGCGGATATTGATGTTCCAGAAGGTTGAGAGCCAGAAGAGAGACTGAATTGTGACGATGCTGCCGGACCAGACGAAGGTCCATTCCTGACCGTTGAAGTGTTTCTCGTAGCGTTCTTCAGACAGATAAAAGGCGAAGAAGACAGGCCAGATAATCAGGAAAGGCCAGACATAGGTGTGCAGTGCCAGAGGCAGCGGGTTGTGGAGCGAAGCGAACTTGACCTGGGCATTATCCACGAGCGGCGCCCTGGAGGAAGACATGGATTAGTGGAAGAGTCACGAGAGGCGGTGAATAGGGACATACATGATGGCGGATGTCAGGGGATATAGCTAAGTTGCGACTATCTACACGTCGCCTCATGGAAGCATCCAAGGCCCAAGAAGTTCGGCCAGTCGACCTGGTCATAAGTCGTGACCAAAGCTTATCAGCTTATCGTGCGGGACACGGCGCGCCCATGACAGCAAGCAACCGAGTGAGCAATAATTTATCTTCTCCCTCTCCACGAGACACACGACAAGCACCATGGCCGATCCAGCTCCCGAAGAGCCCAAAATCTCCAAGCGCGCAGCTGAGAAGGCCGCCAAAAAGGCTGCTGCAAAGGCCGCAAAGGAAAAGCACAGAGAAGCCGCTCCTGCCAAACAACAGCCCGCAGCGACACCTGCTGCTCCTGCCGACCCCAATGCCAACTTCAAGCAAGGCTGGCTGAAGGGCGTCTACAACGAGAAGCCCGCCCACGACGTCCAGACCCGTTTCCCGCCCGAGCCCAATGGCTACCTCCACATCGGTCACGCAAAGGCCATCACAGTCAACTTCGGTTTCGCCAAAGCTTACGGCGGCAAGTGCAACCTTCGTTTCGATGACACCAACCCCGCAAAAGAAGAGGAGCGCTACTTCACCAGCATCAAGGATATGGTCAGCTGGCTTGGTTTCGAGCCCGCCAACATCACCTACAGCAGCGATAACTTTGACGAGCTGTACCGCCTGGCCGAGGAACTCATCAATCGCAACAAGGCTTACGTCTGCCACTGCACTGCCGACGAAGTTCAGAAAGGAAGAGGAGGTTCCGACCATGGCCCCCGTTCTGTTTGTAGCCACTGGAGCAGACCTATTGCTGAGTCTCTGGAAGAGTTCCGTGCTATGAGAGATGGTAAATACAAGGCTGGCCAGGCCCTTTTGCGCATGAAGCAGTACCTCGGTACCAAGCCTGAGGAATACGCCGTCACTGAGCAAGACTCGCCCGAGACCAAGAAGGAGAAGGCCAAACTCAAGACACTGGCCGAGAACCCCTCCATGTGGGATGTCGCTGCCTACAGAGTCAAGGACCAGAACTACCACCACCGCACCGGCCACAAATGGAGAATCTACCCCACCTACGAATTCACCCACTGTCTGTGTGATAGCTTCGAGGGCATTACCCACTCTTTGTGCACAGTCGAATTTGAGACGCTCCGTCCTGCCTACAACTGGCTCCTGGAGGCCCTTGACCACAAGATTCCGGGCTCCGAAGAGAAGGGCCCTATGCAGCGCGAATATGGCAGACTCAACGTCGAGGGCACCATCCTTTCCAAACGTAGAATCCAGATGCTGGTTGAGGGTGTTAAGGCTGGCGGTCAGCAGCCCTCGGAAGAGGAGCTTGCTGGAGCTGCTGAAGAGCTTCAGATCGCAGAGACTGGCGAGGAAGAGGCCGGCGCCGAGACTGCTGTGTCCAAGCCTGTGGCAGGCACACAGAACATTCCTCCTGTCGTCCGTGGCTGGGATGATCCTCGTCTTTTCACCCTTGTCGCTTTGCGCCGTCGCGGCGTTCCTCCTGGCGCCCTGAAGAAGTTCGTCCTGGACCTCGGTGTAACCAAGGCCAATGCCGACACCAAGATGCACATGCTCGACGCTTCGATCCGTACTTATCTCGAGCGCACTGTGCCACGCTTGATTGTCGTTCTCGATCCTATCAAGGTTGTCATTGACAACCTGCCCGAAGACTACCTTGAGGAGCGTGACGTGCCTTTCGATCCCAAGGACAAGGAGAAGGGCATGCACAAGCTTCCTCTCACCAAGACTATCTACATTGACCGCGATGACTTCCGTGAGGTCGATGACCCAGATTTCTTCCGTCTCGCCCCTGGCAAGTCCGTCGGTCTCCTCTATGTTGAGCACCCTCTCCGCTGTACATCATTCACAAAGGGCGAGGACGGCAAGGTCAATGAGATCCGTGCCGAGTATGGTGCCGAGGTACCTGCAGGCAAGGCCCGTATCCACTGGATCGGTGAATCGGCAGCTCACAAGTCGCCAATCAAGGCCGAGGCTCGTATCTTCAACTCGCTCTTCAAGAACCCCCGTCCCAACGAGCTCGACTGGAAGAAGGGTGGCTACTATGAAAACGTCAACCCCGATAGCGAGATTGTGCACAAGAATGCCATGATTGAGGCTGGCTTCTTTGACATTCAGCAGCGTGCACCATGGCCCAAGGAGGAGGGCGAGGCCAAGGGCAACACCGGTCCCGAGGCTGTACGCTTCCAGGGCTTGCGTACTGCTTACTTCTGTGTCGACAAGGACAGCTCTGCTGAGAACATCATCTTGAACCGCATTGTCAGCTTGAAGGAGGATACCAGCAAGAAATAAATAGCACCTCGTTTTCGGGGAAAATCAAAGCGAAGCATCAGAATGGCGCATGGGAGGCTTAGTTACGAGGATTACGACGGGGCTTGCCTTAAAAGAAAGGATTCATTTAGAGATAGCCAAAAATACCCCATCTTCCTGTTTGGTTCTACAAGGAGATCTTGGCTCGGTGAGGATTAGAAATCAATACCTACTCATTCCGATACCAGATTTCCTAATCATCATCTCCGAGTCTGACAGAACCCCAACCATTTCCATCATCGTGCGAAGCCTTCTTATCACTACAATACAGATGCACCCACCAAGAATAGGCACCTGTGAGCAAGCTACCACCAACAGTGTTTCCTAAAGTAATGGGAATCAAGCATTTCCAAATCCACATGCTGACCGACATGGGAGAACCGAGGAACATGGCAGTGGAGCCGAGATACATGTACTCCACTGTATGAGGACATTTTGCCGCAGTCGAAATGAAGAAAGGCCAATGCAAAGCCAGAGCTTTGCTGATGCCGTCTTGATTTTGCGTGCCCAGCATCATGGAGAAGGTTACTAGCCAGCCGCAGAGAATGGAGCGGAGGAAGATGATGTGCCATTGCGATTCGATGATGTCTTCGGAGATCATAGAGATGGTACCGCTTTTGAAGGGGTCTTCACTGAGGATCTCGGTAAGGTTGGTAAAGAGACCAGCAAAGATCAAGGAGCCAACGAGGTTGCCAAGCCAGGATACTACGCCGCCGCGTAGGTATTGAAGAGGCGATCCCTTTCGTTCCAAGGCGGTCATCACGAACCTGTGATTCGAGTCAGGTCATGTATGTTCAATCTCATGAGGGACTAGGAGCTCACCACATAGGGTATCCAGTATACAATTCGGCTCCCACGAGATAGACCAGCACAAGGCCGACAGGGAATGTAAGTCCTTGCAAGATACGTGGGAGTCCCGGGTTTGTTTCTGACAGCCCTGGAGTGCCAGTAACAAGGGTAAGAGAGAGCAAGCCTCCAGCTGAGATCAATAGAGCACCGTAGACATTCTTGAGAAAGGTTAACTGCAAATCCTCCTCCAGATGGTGAACACCAGTCTCAAGAGTCTGTTCAGCAGCCTTTTTCGGTGACAATGCTCCTGTAGACATGATCTCCCAATTATATGCTCAGGTGATTGAGTGTTAAGATTCTTGAACTTGGCAACTCAATCAATGTTTAGGGAAAGGTTTGGCTCGGACATGAGTCGATGGAAGTTTGAAAGGCTCCAGTCAATGACGCAGTTCTGATACGATGATCAGTGGACTTTCGTGAAGATCCATGATCTTATCTGATCAACCTCTGCTCAACCGTATTCGAATATCCTCAGACCATTTTTCACCGCTAGACGCGTCTGGTTTACGTATGGCTGAATGTGACACGTTTCCAGCTCGACGGATCGCCGTGTTGGTTTCAGCAACGAGACGATACAGACCCTAGAGCCCACTATGTGGGAGTTGACGTAGTATAGTGGTGTGGCTGGGTAGAACAGCTTCGGAAACTTATGTCCATACACAGCTACACCTGCTGATTGAGTCGCAAGCTAGCATGATAAACGATTCAAGAAGACTTGATGAACATCAAGGTGTGCCATCAACGATAGCTGAAACAAATCACGAATCTGTTTACCCCGCCATACAAGTCGCTGCTGTCAGGGTCGCTTGCTCTCGGGCGTGTCCGGACGCCAAACACCGGCCCCGCGATTCAAGAACACCCTTCCTTGTTTCCAAACATGCCGACCATGACTCCCGCTGTAGCCACCACCAATAATCTCACAAGCGGTTGACGACAGGAAGCAGAATAGCCTCGTAGGCTGCCGAAACAGAAGCCCGAAAGCTCGAGAAGCGCCGGAATGAATGTGCGGTAAAGACCTATGTGGTAGCATACGGAAAACAATCTCCTCCATTCGGACAGACGGGCGCGTGGGCGTGAGAGATGGCGTGACATCTTGTCATTTTGGCGGAATCAGCGCTCCACAAGCCATGCCCGAGTGGGGCCTTTGTTGGCATGGTATGATTTAGGCAGTCCTTGCACCATATGAGGTAGCAACTGCATGTGATGCTTTTTCAGGTTCATCAAGGTAACGTTGAGGTATAAAGGGATGGGGCCTCCTGCTACAAAACGTTTGAGGGTAATCTGAACACTTGCAAAGAATTCACTACCACTTTTGTTGCTAGCTCAACCCTAGAATTCAAGATCCAAAGTGAGCATTGCCTTGTGTTGTTGTTGCTGCTGCCCACACCAGGAAACTAACAAAGGATATAAAGACCAGTTTTACGCAGACTACCTCGCTATCACAACCATGACATCTCCATCAGCAGCCCTTATGCAAAGCATCCGCTCAGGCACTAGTCACTTCAACGCCATGACTCCCAAAGACCGTGTCAAGCTTATTGCAATCATGGGATACTGCACACTTGCCTTTAGTGCTCCATTTGCTGGGGCGGCAGAGATGAGCAGACGTACACGAGACGACACCACATATGCCAAAATGTGAGTTCTTGGCTGGAGCAGGAGCAAGCATACAGTCGGGCTAATTGATTTCTAGGCGACCGCTCAGCTACAGAGACTGCCTAGCCTACGGCTCTCGCCTTGAAGATTATGCTGGTCTTGGTCGTAAACCTTAAGCGTGGTTGCCCAGGTTGCCTGTGAGATGACGGTTACTTTCAAGGATATGGCGTTTGGGAATCAGCCTGGTACGGCTTTGCATGGACAAGAGGCGCATAGGCATAGGTATAGAGTTTGAGAGGAGCAGTGTTGTTGTTGTTGTTTTTACTCATGATATCCAGAAAGAGAAATGGCAACCCTCCGGGTTGGGTCGGCGGTATATGGTTGGTGATGGCAAGAAGAAAAGATGCCAAAGAACTCCATGATGATGCTTTATCATACAAAATTTTGATCCAGACGACATATTCAGCTGAAGCGATCGCCCTTCTTGCTCCTGTACGGTGCAGAGCTCTCGAAAGGACTGTGGCCTCCGCTTTCAGCAGCATGGCCTGAGGCCGGTGACATGTCTCCGGTAGCTTCTTTGCTCGGGTTTGCGTGGCTGTCTTGTTTCTGGGGAGGAACGGGATAGCGGTTTTGAAGTTCGCGCATCTGCATGCGTCTCTTGTTGTCTGCTTCGGCACGCTCGGCACGGTCTTTGTTGATGCTCTTCTTAGCGAAGTAGTATGCGCCGCCGCCTGCGACAATGAGTACGCCCCAGCCGTAGCTGTAAGGGAAGGTGGTATTAGAAGAGTTGAAATGCGATCTGGACTTTCGTTGCTGATGCGTACCCGACAGATCTGATCTGTGGAGCAAGTCAGTCGACCAAGGTGTGCGACACAAAAATTTGTCAACTTACAGTGTTCATTCTGGTATGTGAAAGGCGAGTTGACGGTTGTAAGGGAGATGGAAGATGGCAAACAAGGCGGTTGTCAAGTATAGAAGAATCGGGCAAAGTCGTGGCAGACAAATGGTTGCATCACCTGAGGATTCACCTTGAGGGAAGCCCCAGCCGCACCTTCTGTGCCAAACAAGCAATTGTAGCCGGCTCCTTCCATTTCACATGCCTTGATGGAATGACCTTCCCGTTGATGAACACCCGATTATAATCACATATTCACTAGCTGATGTCGCAGACATCACTCGGCGCATATTATTGCTATCTCAAACAATGTCCGGTGTTAGCGGAAACAAGGGCCTCTAAAGTCACCACCGAAGCTTCTCCGCCTCTTGGAAAGCATTCCGTCATCCGGATTACCAAACTCTAGGCTACAGCACGTGGGAGTCAGCATTATCCGCCCACTCGGGCCTACAATACATAGCCAACCGTTGCACACTCGTTCCATCTCCCAGACACGCCCGTAATGCCGCCCAAGCGCAAGGCCGCCGCCGCGACTGGCTCTCGTCCGTCCAAGCGTGTGGCGTCGGGTGTGAACACTCCCGTCAGCATGGGCAGCAGCGACGACGAATACATGTCCGACGACCCAGACGACTACGAGCCTCAGAACGATGATTACGAAGAGACAGTCAAGAAATTCCAGCCATCCTATTACCGCAGCAAGAACACCAAGCCACAGGAATCAGATCAAGCCACTCGTCTATTCAAAACCGACAACGACCTCTCCGCCCTAGAACTGAAGCCCGACCACGCAGTGCGTCCGCTCTGGCTCGATCCCATGAAGGGCAGAATCGTCGTCGAAACCTTCTCTCCCTCATTCAAGCAGGCCCAGAACTTCTTGATCAATATTGCCGAGCCTCAGTCACGAACCACGAACGTCCATGAGTACACAATCACCGGTCACAGTCTGTTTGCCGCCGTCTCGGTCGGTCTCACCACAGAAGATATCATCCGACAACTCGAAGTCTTCTCAAAAACAAGGCTGCCCGATAGCTTGAAGGAATTCATCTTCACCTCTACTCAGTCCTACGGAAAGATTCGTTTGGTCCTGAAACATAACAGATACTACATTGAGAGTCAAGACGCCTCTGTCTTGCAGATGCTGTTGCGTGATCCAGTCGTTGGTCCGGCCAGAATCCACGAGACTGACGAGTTGATCCAAGAAAAAGCTCCTCAACTTGGAGGCTTGGTAATTCCGGGAACAAAAGATGCTGCTGGCATCAAGCAAGCCGAAGCTCAGGCACAGAGAGAGGCTGCAAAAAAGAACGATGATGATGACGAGGAGGACGAGGATGACAAGAAAGAAGAAGCAGAACAGGACATGACAGCCTATCTTAGAGACGAGGACGATGACGATGAGGGAGACGAAGTCCACTCTTTCGAAATCGACGGTGAGAAGATTCAGGCAGTCCAGCAACAATGCAACGTCAACCTAGGTTTACCTCTCACAAACGAGTACGATTTCCGAAATGACGACATCAATGCGAACCTGGATATCGACCTACGGCCCATGGCCCAGATCAGATACTATCAAGAACACGCGCTCAGTAAGATGTTTGGTAATGGTCGTGCCAGAAGCGGAATCATTGTTCTACCTTGTGGTGCTGGTAAGACTCTGGTCGGAATTACTGCTGCCTGTACCGTCAAAAAGTCAGCGATCGTCTTATGCACTTCTGCCATGAGTGCTTATCAGTGGAAGAACGAGTTCTTGAAGTGGTCAAATATCAATCCGGATGATATTGCCATCTTCACTTCAGGCGAAAAAGAGAAACTCAACCAACGAGCTGGCATCATCGTTTGCACCTACAGCATGGTCACACAGAACACTCGAAGAGCCCACGACAGTCAGCAAGTCATGGATTTCATTCAAAACAGAGAGTGGGGTCTGATGGTTCTCGACGAGGTTCACGTTGTGCCCGCCGAAATGTTCCGTCGTGTCACATCCAAGATCAGGTCGCACTCGAAACTCGGATTAACTGCGACCTTGCTGCGAGAAGACGACAAGATCAAGGATCTGAATTTCCTTATCGGTCCCAAGTTGTATGAAGCCAATTGGCTGCAATTGTCAGAAGAAGGTCATATTGCCCGTGTCCAATGCGCCGAAGTTTGGTGCCCCATGACAACAGAATTCTATGGTGAATACCTCAAGGCTCGCACTACCAACAAACGCTCTTTGCTTTCCACCATGAATCCCAGGAAGTTCCAGGCCTGTCAATTTCTGATTGACTACCACGAGAAAAGAGGTGACAAGATCATCGTCTTCTCTGATAACGTATACGCGCTTGAGAAGTACGCGAAACGTTTGAAGAAACCCTATATCTACGGAGACACACCTCAAAGAGAGCGTGAGATGGTTTTGCAGAACTTCCAACAGAACGAATCAGTGCGAACGATCTTCCTGTCTAAGATTGGAGATACCAGTCTGGATTTGCCTGAGGCTACTTGTCTGATTCAAGTGTCCAGTCACTATGGGTGAGTCACAGATCTGCTGTTGCCAGTGACATTAACTAACATTGTTGACCTTAGTTCTCGTCGCCAAGAAGCTCAGCGACTAGGTCGAATTTTGCGTGCAAAACGCAGAAACGACGAGGGATTTAATGCCTTCTTCTACTCTCTTGTCTCAAAAGACACGAATGAGATGTACTACTCGTCAAAACGTCAGGCCTTCCTAGTCGATCAAGGTTACTCCTTCAAAGTCATCACGCACTTGACAGGTATCGATAAAGTCGAAGGCCTCCATTTCCGTGATACGTCCTCACGCATGGAACTCCTCGAAGACGTGCTCATGGCTGGCGAGGAAAGTGGCAGTGTCGAAAACATCCAGGACGATCTGTTCAGTGGAAGGCAAATGCACAAAGGACCAAAGGGCAAACCTGGTGTTCGACGCACAGCTGGCGCTCTTTCGGAATACGCTGGCGGTAAGGATATGGCGTACATTGAGTACAACAAGAGCAGGAACAAGGAGCTCAAGAAGAACAAGCCAACAAGCAAATTCTTCAAGGATATCCAGAGGACGAACGAAAAAAGAAAGGCAGCTGCCAAGATGGATATGTAGCGATCTCTCTTCCCTCTTTTCAAGGACAGATCTTTGCATATCTTTATGTTTACAACGGAGTCTCGGATTAGGCAGGCGCGGTGTTCTTCACTTTTTGAACTTCTACAGCAAGAACCAGCGTCTCTAGTCTCTTGCAATGAAAAAGCAGACTGGCACACTGATAGCTGATATCCAGTCGTTACTCTGTTCATTGGTCTTGGTAGCCAGACTAGCGTCATTGTAATCAATTGCCCTCAAGCAGTGAAATCAAGATTCTTGTAAACGATCAGATCCTGAACCTGGATCTGCCGTATCGAAGGATAGACTCATCACCGGGCTGCCGAGGAACAGTGCGTATTCAGTGTAGTTCACATCTTTTAATCATGTCCCAGCAGGTGTTCCAAGGTAGAATGATCGTGTGGCCCCTGGTACATTGATGTCGCCATACTGCCAAGGCTAGCAAGCAAAGTCATGATCTTGTGTTTAGATATGTTTGGGTCACGAACCAGCACCCATCGAATTCCATCCTTGCGTGCAACTGACCAGCAAATGACTTGACTTTGCCTCTACCGTAGAAGGTATGATGTGACATATGGGAAGCAGCACATACCGCTGTGCATCGAGGTTGTCCTAGGCAAGCGCCTGAATATCTAGACTACAAGCGCCCTGTTACACGCGCTTCTAAGCACCACGAAGGGTATTTGAAGGTATAGCGCGACTGAAATATGGGACGGCATGCGTGCTGAGGACGAGATGTGAGCGTCAGACTGTGTTCATTTCTATACATAGTATGTTAAGGGATACTATCGCACGTTCGTGCAGGATAAAAGCATGACCGGACCAAAGAGCATATCTCTTGTGTCTCTAGCTGTGACATTCAGTTTCTGAGCACATCCGTTTTGCATGTTGAGAAAGAGCTGATTGCGCAATGTACCTGTATCGCGCCATTCACCTCCTTTGCGCCATGGAAACCGAGGTGTCAGTATCGATGAGGATCGCGATAAGGTTGTGGATATAGTGCCTGATTTGGTCCGTGAGCGCACTATTGGATGCTTAGCAGCTTGTAGCACTAAACAAGTCCAGATATTGCGCTGTTCAGAAGTCAGCAGGGAAAGGAGTTGATATTGTGTATCAAGATGTCGAGCTGCATAATATATATGTATCATTTAGAAGTCTCACAGCTGACCGTAGTTGTACAGGAGGGATCGAGACTACATCCACGCTCGCATCATCTTGATGCATCTGAAGTCCAGGATTCTTGACCTCAACATGTTCTCGTGTTGCGAACAAGGATGACAAGGGTGGATGCATATATTGCAATATATGACACGCGAAAAGAGAGGCCCACTTTCTCTACCTCTGCAGATCAATGGTAAAGTGAAACTCCACTTGACCTGCAGGTGACCACTCTATTAAGCGAGTCTGGATTGGTGCATGAGAACGAGAAATATCATGATGCTGTTCCCAGTGCTCGATGAAGTGGGTTGATCATGATGCCAAGATTCGAGAGATCTGGTCTTGACAGACCTGATATATCCAACAGATTGCTGACAAGCATACTGGTGGCTAGAGTAAGCAAAATAAGCAAAGTCGTTGTTCCTGCCAAACTCGGTATCTCGGTCGTGAACGGGTCGGCAAGAGAGTCAGGGAAATAAGGAAGTGGGCCTTGAACAGCAGGGACGGACGCGACCCACGGCCCCCTTCGGGTGACGGCAAATGGCGCGCGCGCCCCGTGCCTTGCTTGCGAGCCGATGCGTATCCGCAACAGCCCTAGGCATATTAATTCCAAGGAAGTGACCTTTCTACTCGAGTATTTCCGGTGAATTTAGCGGAAAGCAGAAAGGCACGAGCTGACTCAAAGCTTTGTCAGAGGGATATCGGTCCATGGATATCGGACAACACGTTCGGTGAAACACAGCATTAGTGTTATATCATGCAAGCCTCTTTTTCAAAACTTGTTGCAGTGCGATAAGGTGAGGTCCGTATCGTGGAAGCAAGAAGAGAACGAAGCTCGGATCGGGTACCTGACCGACAGCCGCCGTGCATCAGAGGTGCAGCACTCTTCGTGCCACGAGGCTAAAATATATTAAAAAACTGTCTGTAAGTTCATCCTAGGCCTTCCCCATACAACTTGATACGTGCGTACGGTATCTGGACAGCTCGGTTGCGCGGCAAGATCAGGATGTAGAATGAGAAGAGGAAATTTCTGTGGATGGGAATGAAGCTCCATATCTTAGATCTATACAAAATACATTAAGAAGAATCATGCCGCTACACCATTCTGATGTGACAAATGCGCTCGACTGAGTCCCGTAGAGCATCTAAGCGAAGGTGAAGAGAGAGTTTTCAGCTTCTACGAGCTCTGAAGACCGTTGGAGGCAAAGAAGTTCTGAATGACATTGTAGGCACCAGTGGCTGAAACAGAAGACGTTAGCATCTTGTCACCTCATGCATCATAACGTTCGCGCATCAGAGACGACTTACCGTTGTAGTGGAAGTTGATGCCGTGGCCAGTGTTTGGGTGAATGTAGGCCTCAAACTTGCTGACGTTAGGGAATGCTGCACCGACTCCGGCAGGGATACTAGCAGCAGCACCGCCAGTGGCGAGACAGTCACCACCACCTGAAAAATCAGTATGATCCCGCAAAGTTGCTGGACGAAAGCACTCACAATAGATGGTGTCCTGGCGGCCGGTCAAGACGAGCGCAGGACCAGTGAGAGGGGAGGTAGCAGGAGCACCATTGCCAAGAGTGAAGACTTCTCCGAGAGTAACAGGTTGCTTGGTGCTCTCAGCATAGACAGCGGCGCCAACATCGAAGTAGTCGGGATACAGGAAAGCGAAGATGTTGCTTGTCAGGTCGCTCCAGGTGAGATATCCAGTGGGCAGGTTCTGTGCAACGGGAGCCACAGTAGCATTCCAGCCATTGATGATATCACCAACTTCAGTGGTAGCGATTTCCTGCCAAATATTAGAGCTCGAAAGGTTGATGCCGACAGCACTTAGAGCAGACTGAAGGATCGAGATGACGTTCTGACCGAGCCAGGCAGTGTTAGTCTTGGTACGTGAGACTGATTGATCGCCGAAGCGAAGGGGCTGGTTAAGACGAGCGAGGTGCAGATTCCAGTCAGCAAGAGTTTGAGCAAGCCAGGTGGCATTCATAGAAAACCCAGTGAGAGCAACACCGTCAGAAGAACCGGGGTAAAGAGCAGTCAAGAGGTAACTCTGAAGGGAACCGAATGAGTGTCCGACTACAGAACATTAGGTTCATGACAAGATCGAGATTTGAGATAGATGTCACTTACCGTGTACTACCTTGCCGAACTTCTGGCTGACCTGAGGGAAGGTGCCATTGCGGAGCATAGAAGTGATCTCATGCAGAGCAGAAACCTCAGCAGGAGCCTGAACGATGTTGAGAGGATCGGCATGGGAAGAGTTGCCAATTCCGAATCTGTCAATTGAAACAGTGTGGTAGCCAGCAGCAACGGCAACATCGATGTAAGAATAATTGTAGTTGTTGTAGGACAGGTCCCAGTAGCTCTTGTCGAAGCCAATACCATGGGTCAAGACCTGGACGACAGGATTTGCCTTGCTGTCACCATCAGGCTTGCAGTATTTGGCGCTAATGTTGTAGTTTCCAGTGACGGTCTGGAATCCGGTAGTGACAACATTGGTGTAGTTCATGCCAATGTTCGTGAAGTCGAGAGAGAACTTGACTGCATCAAGGTTGGACTCCAGGGTAGGGACATCGAAGACGGCCTGTCTTGCGTTAATGTAGACTGGAACAGTGACGTTGGTGCAGACTTTGGCTGCAGAAGCCACAGTACCCAGGAGGGCTAGGAGGGTGAGGGAAGACATAGTGAATGAGATTGAAGGAGAGAGATGATGATGAACAAACTTGTGGTTGTAGGAGATGCCGACGGGGTATTTATTGTCCACGGGGTCCTCATTCAGTGCCTCAGAAGAAAGAAAGCATTGACGTCAAAGAGATGGTCGCAAAGTTCTAGTCTTACAGTGGATTGGCAATTAGAGATATGCAGACAAGAATACGCCCGGGACAGAGGATCGGTCATGCAGGTGTGGCAGAAGCGCAGTCAAAACCATTAGCGTTTTGAATGCCACCATAATCCCTCCCGCCGGTGCTCGAGCGGCTGAACTCAAGCATAGTGAAAGGGTCTTTGGGCACGTCATGATCTCCTGGCCGAAGGATACTCTCAGGGAGATGATCATGGCGCGCGGGACGGCTAGTCAAACTTGAGGGGCAGTCGGTCGAGTTCTGACCACATGCTCTTAGGCGCCATGCCGAAGGGAAGGACAAAGCTCATCCATTACTGCTGACTCTGTCAGGGATACAACGTGGGTGTAGGGCCATGCAGCTGCGTCGACAAATAGTCTGCACAAGTGTCTCTCGCCTAAGCACGTGTGCCCGCCGGATCTCCACGCTACAGAGCTACAATGTTGTAAAAGCGGGCGCCTGCTCACTCACTCGGACTCAGAGATTACCGAGCAGCAGTCAGATCGTTACTGAAGATGCTGACAATTCATGGATATTAAGTTACAATATGACAAAGGCATCAGATTGACAGACACTCGATGGCGTGCCGATAGCGCAATTCGGACGGCACGCAAACACGCCTTGTGTCAGTGCAATTAAGAGTTGATCAAAAGAATCGGTTGGCTGGGCGGGTCAAGGACCATGATGGAGCTCCACGGGAGAAGCAAAGACGCGGGCTGAGAGCTCAAGTGAGACGATGCGAGGAAAGTGCAACCGACAGCAGTCTAGCAAAAGAAGGGCAGGAAGCGGAAGCTTGGCGTCGCGAACCGCGGGAAAGGCCGCTGTCTTGGGTCGAAGTTGTATGCGGGCTGGAACTGAGCACTTTGACACTATCAACTCCACTCTTGCTGCTAGTCGTCTCTACTAATCCATCACTATCAGCATCGGTGCTTCGTGTTCCCTCTATCACTGCACAAGCGAGATTAATCCTCACATCCACCTACAGGCGTACGAAGCCACTGTCGTGTTTGCTGC
The DNA here is from genome assembly GCA_037042735.1 of Aureobasidium sp. Y128-05A. Lineage (NCBI taxonomy): Eukaryota > Fungi > Ascomycota > Dothideomycetes > Dothideales > Saccotheciaceae > Aureobasidium > Aureobasidium sp. Y128-05A. The sequence goes on from JAXQKC010000098.1 coordinate 299,864, forward strand.
ACATCATCACGGCCTCGACCAGGACACCACGCGCAAAACGAATACGGTACCAGGAATCCACTTTACTTTCTGGTCGATCACAACCGAAGCACTCCTGACAGGTTCTTATCACACGTGGTCTGGTCTTCTGCTTGCACGCTGCTGCCGCCCTTGCTGCGATGTCCAATCCAGTCTGGAACCCAGACAACATCACCGACGTCGCTGAATCTGTTGGCGTTGGTGCTCTGAACCACGACGTCGTTACCCAGCTCGCTCAGGATGTTGAATACCGTGTTAGTCAGATCCTGGAAGAATCCCTCAAGTTTATGCGCAATGCCAAAAGAACCACTCTGAGCACACAGGACATCTCACAGGCCTTGCGTCTGCTTGATGTCGAGCCTCTCTATGGTTACGAAGCTACGAGACCTCTGCGCTTTGGTGAGGCATCGATAGGCCCTGGACAGCCGTTGTATTACGTTGAGGATGAAGAGATCGACTTTGAGAAGTTCATCAACGCTCCGTTACCGAAGGTGCCTCGCGAAATTTCTCTAACGGGTTCGTCAATCTGTATCTGCTTGCTACTTATCTCAACTGACACCGCGTACAGCACACTGGCTCGCTGTAGAAGGAGTACAGCCCTCAATTCCTCAGAATCCTACCTCCGCCGATCAGAGACATCAAGAGCTTCTCCCCAAGGGTCCCGGCGCAAACCCGAATCTGGCTGCCATTGGTGGAAACGACAATGTCGCCGTCAAGCCTCTGGTCAAACATGTCATATCTAAAGAACTACAATTGTACTTCGAGCGCATATGCAGTGCTATTCTGGACGAAACCAACGAGGAATTCCGCATATCAGCCTTTGCCAGCTTGCGCACTGATCCTGGTCTTCATCAGCTGGTGCCGTACTTCGTTCAATTCGTCGCAGACAAAGTTACACACAACCTCAAGAGCTTGTTCGTTCTTAGGCAGATGATGCAGTTGTTGGCGGCTCTGCTGGAGAATCCCAGCCTATACATCGCTCCCTACGTTGCTTCGCTGATCCCACCAGTCCTTACATGCTTGATCGGAAAGCATCTCGGATCAACAACCGCCGATGGCCCCGAAGCACACTTTGCCCTCCGCGACTTTTCCGCTTCGTTGCTGTCGGCTATCGCTAAACAATATGGACAAACATCGGGCACACTCAAACCCCGCATCGCGCGTTCGTGTCTCAAGGACTTCCTCGACTCGCACAAGCCATTTGGCACACACTACGGAGCTGTCCTTGGCCTACGAGGCATCTCTGGAGCAGCCGGCGTACGAACACTGATTTTGCCAAACCTCAAAGCTTATGACCAGGTGCTGAGGCAAGGTCTGGCAGATGAGCACAAGAAAGATCAGGCAGAAAGGGTTGCAGTGGTGCTGCTTCGATCGTTGGAGCTTCTTGAGCAACATTCGGCAAACATGACCAACGGGCATCCCGAAGGTGCAGAGCTGAAGGAGCGCTTGATAGAAGCTATCGGCGAAGTACTTGGTGCACGGGTCTACGAGCGCGGAAGAGCAGGGCTGGCTTCCGTCGTGCTTGACAAAGACATGGCGGTGTAAAAAAAAGCGTGAGACGATTAGCGCGTCATTTTTTGGTGAATGCATAGCGGCGTGGGGCGGGCCACAGTAGGCACAACAACAACGGAGTTGGGGGATTCACAAAGTCTAAACTAGATATGATACCAGGACGATGCACTCGGCGTGTACAAAAGAAGCAGGCTCTCCGAATTGAGGAGGAAGCATTGATGAAACACGGTTCGCATGCTTTGCAAAGTGCTTGTGAGACGTGAAGAAAATGTGAGGGATCTGCTGGTGCAGGGCAACGGCAGGGAAAAGTAGTGCAGGGAGACCAAGTGGCTGGCGATGGGATGCAGCAAGGAAAACTTCAGCCAGCGCAGGTGCAGTAGTGCTGTGGATAAGTGCCAATGCTCGCATGTGGAGCAAAACCTTGCGCACGAGGATGGGGTTCACACGAGGACCATGGTTGCGATGAGAGAGCTTATCTGATGATCGGAGGCTGGATCTCTTGCAGCAAGGGCATGCTTTGTTGTGGCAGCGAGCGGGGTGAGGGACACGAGAAAGTATAAACAGAAAAGCACAAGGGTCGCAAGGGACGTGTATACAAGGATAGCGGCCATGTTATGGGTACGTGTTCCGCGTTGAGCTGAGAATTATGGAGTTGCTACCATTTTGATGGGGGAAGATCGGACGCTTCACGGGTTGCAACATGTCGGGGTTGCGGTGGTTGGCTGTGGTGTCACAGGCGGACGGCTGGCGCTTCAGACGTAAACAATCAACAGTTCCTTGACAACCACCAATCTCGGACTCTGCGACAGGCGACATAACACAAGGCCATCCAGGCGGTCGCATGAAGCATTTCGTCAATTCTACTCCTGGGCCTTTTGCCATTCGGCCAGTCATTCATTTATTCTGGAGGAGCGTGTTTCTGGTTGCTGGATTGCCCGCGTAAACAAAGCGACCTTTTGACTGGATCAATACACAACCTGGCCTGATCATCTAGTCGCGCAACATGGCGGGCCAGTCAATACCAACCAAGTTCCCCTGCTGGTGCAAGGCTGTCTATTCATGGGGCGGAGAGGTGGGCAATGACTCTGGAGACGGCCAAGGAGCCCAATGCTGACTGACACTCTCTACAGACTAAGAAAGACCTTGGCTTCATCGAGGGGGATCTGATCGAGTGTCTGAATGCAGGAGACGGTTCGTGGTGGATGGGTCGTCTGAGGCGCGACCGGCGGATGGTTGGTCTGTTTCCATCCAACTTCGTCCAGGTGCTCGACGAGAAGTTTCAACCAGCTCCCATTCGCCGTAATGTTTCGCCGCCTAGCACCGTCGCCGCGCCCCAAAAGTCAAAGAGCGTCTTCAGAAAACCCTTTCAAGGGTACAAAGAGTTTGGATACCGTGATGATGGCTGCAATTCGCGAGGCAGCACACCAGAGGACAGAGTGGTTAAGAAGAAGTTCAGCCCATACTCAAGCATGAAGACGGCAAAGGCTCCTGGACCTGACAAAAAGCCTCAATCCTCACCGCTCAAGGAAGAATCGACATTCCGTCTTCCCTCTCCACTACCGCGTGGCTCTCCTAGCAGACCGCATTCGCCAGGAGACATGTACAGAGCTTCCTCTCCGGCACCAACCACCTTGCAGCGATCAGCTTCGCCTGCACCTTCAGCCTTCTACCGTCCCACTTCGCCAGCTCCTTCTACCATGTATAGGACATCTTCGCCTGCACCTTCGGCCATTTACAGAGCTTCCTCACCTGCTCCTTCGGCCATGTATCGTCCCATTTCGCCAAATCCTCGAGACATGTATCGCTCACCTTCTCCCAATTCTTCAGCCATGTACAGTGGACATGCTTCTCCTAACGCCGCTATGTATCGCGCTGCTTCTCCCAACACGAATGCCAATCTGTACAGTCGAGCTGCCTCGCCAAATCCTTACCAAGCAATGTCACCAGCTCCCTATCAACGGAGCAATTCGCCTTATCGCGTTGTATCACCTGCTCCTTCTCAGTTCCATCACTCGCCGTCCCCATCGCCTACTCCTACTCCCATGGCTGCACCAGGACAGTACCAAGCATACAGACCCCCACAAGATTATGATTATTTCAGGACAGCCTCACCAGCGCTTCCACCGACACACCACATTTCGAGACAGCCTTCACCAGTCCCGCAGGATGATGCATCTTCTCCTCCACCTCCCGCACCGCCACCTCATCGTGTACTTCACCAACAGAGCAGACCTGTTTCTCCTCGTCCTTCCCACGAGACTGATCTAAACAATGGCTACACCACACCTGGAGGCCACTCAAGGGACGGCCAGTCTTCTGGGATGACTCCCTCACCTTTGCGCGATGCTATGGCCGACGTGATGTCCTCTTTACACGACATGAGCAGTGTCGCCGGAAGATCATCACCTGCTCCTGGTCCCGAAAGCCCCAATGGAATCTGGTCACCAGACGCATTCGATCTCATACGTTCCCGATCTGCCCATCAAGCGAGAGCAAAGTCTGCTATGGACATGTACCGAAGGGAAGCAAGCCCGAACAGACTGGCAAATGTACAGGAGGATCAGGTCTCTATTCCATCTTTGCCGCCTTCAAGAGATGGTCCACCTGCATTGGATGAGCACGTCTCGCGTATGGAGAGTCGTTTGAGACGAACGAAATCCACTGGCGCCGACCTTCACACTGTTGGAGGTGCCACCCATACTGATAGCAGGCCTACGACAGCCGGCAGTCAGAGCAGTTCAGGCAGTCTTCGTTTCAGCACTCAAGTGCCTAGAAGCTCAAGCCCCCGAAAATCTGCTTACGACGTCGCCAGCAGACAGCAACTTCGCAGAACACAGACAAGCAGAACCAATGCGACAAGCTCCTCTTCGGGTACTAACAGTACTTCAACAGCCAGCACTACGAGCACTCAGATCACCAGTACCAGCATCATGAGTGGTCACTCTGCAGGCGCCTTCAGCGCCACTAGTGCTGGTAGCTTTGCTAGGCGCAAGTGGGGCCTGACTGGAAGTGTAAAAGGAAGACGACCATTAAGCGCGTTGAGCTCGAGGTCCTACGGTGATCTACAGGGAGAGTGCAGTAAAGAAGACCGCCCTAAAACAGCCATGCAATCACGACCTCAGTCTCCCGAGACTGGCATCAGCTTCCACTCGAGTCATGCCACTCAGCCTGCTCCAACACCTGTCGCCGACTGGACCACTAATCCGTTCGAGACTGCTGGTGTACTTGGAGGTCTTTCGGCCCCCAAGGCTAAGAAGAGCGGCTTCTTCAGAAAGATGATCGACACAGCAAAGACGACCGCGAAGACAGGTGCAGCCAGTGCGAGAAGTACGATTGCATCTGGTAGACCTCCGAGCAGAGCAGGTTCGCCCAAGAAGAGCATTATACCTGATGGTATCACCGCCATCTCTGGTGGCATGCCTTCTTCACCACCCACACTTACATCAACAGCACATCGTGACCTGGGTCTCGGAGGCGGCGACGGCTGGATGCAAGTCAGACGTGATGTCAATCGTTCTAATTCGTTGAGCAGGAACGAGAGAATTGAACGTATCGAGCGTTGTGAAATGATGGACATTCTCGTTCTCAGTCCTGTCGAAGAATTATTAGAACGAACTGAGGGCGATGAAGGCCTTGACGGACTGGCCATCACCGAGCCAACGGATTTCGCAGCCCCGAGTCTTGGTCTGGTGGACAAGGGTACAAGGTTTATATCTGCTCTTCCTCAGATGATCACCCCAACATCCTTGGCGCAGAGCTATCTTTGCAGACCGTACCGTAGCGATGTCCAACGTCTTCGTGCCATTTTCACGTGGGTCGCTGAACGGATCACCTGGGAAGAAGATTTTGAAGGTCAAATCGATACCAGACGTGTCTTGCAGACTAAGCGTGGCTGTAGCGAGGAGATCGCCGTACTGGTACGCGACCTTTGCTCTGCTGTCGGTCTGCATGCCGAGGTCGTCCGTGGCTATCTCAAAGGACCTGGTGAGCGTCTCGATCTAGAAAGCGTCGCGAGAGCGAACCATTTCTGGAATGCCGTTATTATTGATGGCGAATGGCGTATCATGGACTGCTCCCTGGCTAATCCCACCAACCCCAAAAGAAGCATGTACAGCTCAGCAAACAATACGGTCGCAGATCATTGGTTCTTCCTCACTCGACCCATGGAGATCTGCTATACTCACATCCCTCTTCTGCCTGAACAACAGCATATTGTTCCCCCTGTACCTCACGAAGTCCTCATCTCACTGCCATGCGCCTGTCCGCCTTACTTTCGTCACCACATTGAATTGACGAACTACGACACTTCAATCGCCTACCTCGAAAATCTAGAGATGGCGCACCTCCAACTCACCGTACCTGAAGATGTGGAGATTGTTGCAGAGGTAGAAGCTCGCGCTTTCGCTCGTGACATGGACGGTGATCTCTTCGAATCAGGCGATGTGACCAGGAAGATCGCTCTCGCTCAGCCTACGTGGATTTCTGGTCGAAAAAGCTATATTGTGAAAGCGCTGATTCCTGGTGACGAAGGCGAAGGCATCCTGAAAATCTACGCCGGCAAACGCGGTCTCATGCACAGCATCAAGGATAATCCGCATGCTCTCGCCCTCGCAGTGCCACTCATCCACACTGGACAGAACCCACCATATAGTTTCCTCACCCGTCACCCTACTCCTCATGCCCAACGCCACGACCTATATGTCGCTCAACCCCAATGTGCTCGCTTGGTCATCAACAACACCTTCGTATTCTGTGTCCGCCAACACCCATCATCACTTTCCCGCTTCTCGCCGGACACGTGGGGTGGATCGAATAATGCAGCCTCCAGCAGAGGAAGAAGTAACTCAGCACTAGGCCTCCGCTCCACCTCACCCGCTCCATACGCCCGCCCGTCTTCCGCAATGTCCATGGCATCCTCATCGGCGGGGATGTCCCACACCGGCAGCATGCTCTCCGAGAGCTCCAACCTGAGCGAGAAACAACAGAAGCCCGCCAAACTGGCCATTCAATCTCCTTCAGGCAAGATCATTCGGTTCACGAGAAAACAGGAATACGGAGGCAGTAGCAGTGGCAGGGGAGCAGAGGAAGAAGAAGGTTTGGGCAGTACGTGGGAGACTGTTATCAAAGTTGGAGAAAGAGGTGTTTACAGAGGTCTTGTGTTGGCAGATCGGAGTGCCAGATGGTGTGTCTTTGCGGAGTGGGAGTGTGTTTAATGCACACGACCATTTTCTAATTCGCTGCTCCCATGTAAAATAGCATTTTCATTGTGGTCTGTACAATATTAGCGACTGGAGTTTCTATACACGCGCAAAAAGATATCGACAGGTCATCATGGGAGTCTTGGTGTAACTTTGGGTTTCTGTACTGTACTTACAAAATCACAGCGGCTACTGAACTGCATTTCTCCTCGTTTTCAGGTTCACCAATCGACCACCACTTTGGTCTCCTGATTTCAACCACCAGGCTATTCTCATATTTATTCAGAATCTTGTTAATACAACTAGATACACGATTTCTATCGTGAGGCATGAAGAGATAGCTTTGAGCAGGGTCGCCCCAGTCGCCATGTCGACTGGGAAATTTTTCATCGTGCACTAGGTATGTTTTCAGAGTTCTTTCTCTCCATGGTGCTTCTTGATACAGTATTTCTCTTCCATCTGCTGTTTGTAACGATAGAGGAAGCTTCTCGTCGTGTCTGGTCGTTGTATTCAGCCATGCTATTGGGCTTGGTCGCGGACAATGCGTCATGCAGTGATCGACAGGAGACTTGGAAAAGCGCGTTGCAAAAGTCTATCTTTGCAGTCGCAGAGTGAGACAAAGGACAACCGCAAGTAGAAAAATAGCATACATGTAGAGGCTGATACCTGACAGGCGCAGCAGCTTCAGTTGATAGATCTGTCACCTATCCTTCATAGAATCACTCTGCAACAGAGAACGCAAAGAAAATCGATAGACAAGTATCGGAAACCACGCTTGCTTGGCATATGTAGTACTTGCATATCGAAAGGGCCGCAAACAGGTCCGAGTCTTCCTCTTGCGAGAGATGCGAACGGACACCCGCATACGAGCGTCATACCGCAAGCAAAGAAGTGTTGAGCCCTGGTGCCTCTGCGGTTTTTCTCGTTTTGAGGTCCTGCAGAATTTAAGAAGCGCTCATTCGCATTGCTGCTGTACTGCCTCTATTGCATACCTCTATCATATTACCATTATCTACCAAACATGTACTCTACAAAAGCATTCACCTCCTTGATCCTAAGTGTCAGCGCCGTCACCGCAGCGGTGCTTCCCAGACAGATCAACAGCACTGGTCTCTCCAACACCACAACCACAAACACAACACTACCACCTGTGTCTCTGGATTCAGACAACTTCATTATCCGCGCCCAACAGCTGAACGACACTTCTATCACCCTGGGTTATATGTATGCCGAGTATGCCTATCCGCCAGGTTACTACGCAGCCCTGCGACCTTCGAGGAGCGATGCTATCGTGGGCCATTTGACCGATACGACGAATGCCAGCAACAGCAGTTTGGTTTTTGGACACGAAAATCCTCAAGGTTTCGTGCTGTACCCCTTGATTTCGTATGCGAATGCTTCGATTGCGCAAATCTTTTCGGGCCAGCAGGGAACAAAGGGCGTTTATATTAATGAGGCCGGGATTGTGGATTGGGCATCTCAGAGAGTGTCTTGGTACGGTGAGTTTTCGATGTTTCTCATTCTGTGGAGAATTGAGTACTGACCATGTTCTGAATAGCTTGTAACCAGGCTCTAGAATGGGGTAAAGCCACTGCTATCTGGTATCGCTGGACGAATGTGACACAGCCTCGTGACTGTGTTGATATCCAGTTGATCGCGGAGTTTGTTTCTTCATAGAATAATTGCAGGCTGGATCTGCGAAATCAGAAGCACCTAGGTGTGCATTACAAATCAATCATCTCTTCGTCACTCTCTGTCTCTCAAATATTATGACTTGTCACCAGCGTGAGTGTCGGCATTGACATGAATGAAGTTCAGGCGGTGGCTTGAGGAGACAGCCATGCCCACGTCACGTCAACTCTACCACTGGCTCTGGCTGCAAGTTTGTCAAAAGCTGCGGGAGACACATCAAGGTCTGTAGCCTGGCAGCCAACGCCTATGGTCAAGATCAGCACATGTTCCTCGGCTTCGTCCAACAATGTAAATACTCACATCGATCGACGACCTTGAGATCAACGCTTCTTCTCTCTCCAACCTGCTCATCGTATCTCGACGCTCTGAGCTTCAGACCGCATAGCGGATTCTGATTAGGATCGGAGCTTTTGGATGCCGCATCAAAGACGTAGTGAGATACGGCGACAATCATGTCGCTATCAGAAGATGTGATGCCGCAGCTACCTAGGCCTGTACCGTAATACGTAAGGTCTCCCTCATGCTGCTCGCTGTTCGTTGGTAATGGTAAATTTTGACCGCTGCGGAGCATCAGCAATTGCCATTGGATATCGACAGATGGTCCATTCACCCTTTAGAATGCCTAGTCAAGCCAACAGCTAGACCTATGATGAGGGCCAGTAATGCTAGAACTGCGCAGGCAAGAACAACGAGGAAAGTGCGGCGCTTGAGGCCAAGATATGACCGTGATCGGGGGACGAAGGCATTGAATTTCTGCTGCAACACTGCCTTTGCAGTAGGACGATCCTCTGAATGTGATGTCGCTGCCGTGACTTCAGCTTTGTGTGTCTGCACAGCATTGGAGTCCCACTCGGGTATGATCGTGGTCGGGCTCGCAAGTGGCTGCTGCGGGGCCGTTGACACGGGCGCTTGTGTCGACATTCTAGCCTGTTTCTTTTCCCTCTCCTTCAAGATCCAGATCGTGATTCAAGCAGGAAAGGCGTAGAGGGACGCGTGGTTCATGTATAATGCCAACACGGAGATGGTATTTGACGATGGGCAGTTGATTGGCGCTCTATTGCGCCTGTCCCCGTGACCCCTTAATCTTAAGACATTTCAGTTTGTGGCGTTTGCTGCTACACCGCAGGTTGATCTTCATAGTTACTTGAGCACGACTTGCAATCACTACTGGCAATAGCTTTGTTCAATACGCTCAAGAGAGCTAGAGGCATCAAAAGAGTGCTGCCGCTATTCGCAATCGGCTGTGGTCCCGTAGGAGCAGGCTGGACACTGAACAATGTATAGGTATGTTCACCCATGACTGACTCGAAGAGCGACGACTGTCAAATTACTTTGATATAGCTTGAGTGTTCCGACAAACCTAGGTAGTACTTTTTGTGGGATGTTTGCCGGAGGTGTCTGGCACAGGACAAATGGAGCATTGCATTCTGACTTTCGAAAAATGGATGGTTGGAAGTTCATGGCATTCCATAAAGCAACAGCAAAGCGTAGGTAGGTGGGCGAACGAAGGAACTCAGGAGTGTATAACGCAAGCTTCGTGAACGGCAGACTAGGAAGGCACGACCTGGCTGGTCCTTCCAGCTGCAGTCACGAGCAGGACATGATGTTCTGTTACCCAAAAGAATAATGCGACAACGCGCATTCTCTTCTACGCACACCTAAATCTCTTTCATACCTTCATCGCATGCTGGAACGCTATTGAGAGTCGTCCTTCGTCTCCCCAGTTCGAAAGACAATGCCTTACTACGACTACGTCGACGACAAGCGAACTTTCCAACGCGGCATTTTCTCATTATTTGCAGTAGTACTTGCAGGCTTGTGCTTCACCAATCCTGGTGGCATATTCAGGTCAGAGAAGAAATACGAGCCCCCCAGCCCTGACAGACAATGGCCTCGCAATCGCAGGAGCCTGTCCGAGTCGGACTCGTCGTCGAGCAGCAGCAGCAGCCAGAGCAGCCTGGACGAACCCCTTCCCTCGAGAAGATCTTACCATCCCATTTCTTCGAGGGATGGAATGAGGGCTCGTTATCCTTACCCTCCGGATCAGGACTACGCCCTCCACACCCACCATCACCACAGCCATCACCAAAGACGCAACTCTCCTCAATCAACCCTTTCGAGAGCGGACGACCCCTTCGCCTGGGAGAACACTCTCAAGGGACTCTGAAGCTTCCGACCGCTGCACCTGTCGATGACGGCTTCTTTGCTTGGCCTAAAAACGACAACGGAGATGAGCATGCAATTAGCAGAACTCCGACTATCGAGTACGAGCATAAGTTACCCTCAGGCCGAGCACAATGACTGACATTTACTAGATTACACCCTGCACAACATAAACCATCATCAACTAATGCTGTGCCAACCCCAACATCTTCTTCCAGTGATAAATGGTCGTCCTCAGAAGCCAGCAGCTATGCTCATGTTCTCCAAAGAGAACGCGTTACGAAAAGAAACTTCAAAAAAGTCATGATAGCTCCTCCGCACCTATCGCTACCAATTCCATCTCGTCCAGCTCCACCTCGCAATATTGTATCTTCACCTGCTATTGTCATGCAATCAGCTCCGCCTAGTCCTGGCTTCCAACCTCCCCTCAAGTCCATGACTTTCTCTGACGCATTGAACAAATCTCGCAATGTGTCTCCGAACCGGCAAGATGCGACCCATCCACATATCTCATTCTACAACTCGAAACTCAAGACTCGTCGCGCGAAGGCTTCTGTTGCAACAGAATACGCTATTAGCACTCCGAGTCAAAAGCTTGCCACCCCTGATCCTTCAAGAAGCTACCATCGAAGCATAGCGTCTGGAACTCCTAGACCTCGCATTACTACACAATCAAAGTCAAGCGGCTCTATCTCCAGACGAGGTATACGAGAGAGACCCGGCCTTCCAGAACACCAAGCCTCCTTTGTAAGCACAGTGGGCTCAATTGCGGGCTCCACGAGCCGAGAACCAGAAGCAGCGCCAGCATCTCCTCGACCTGAAGAAGAAGCACCAAAGCAGGGGTTCTTACGAGTGTTGACAGTACACAGCATCGTGCCAGCTCCGATCAAAAGAGAGGCCACCACACTACTGCAATACGAAAGACCAAATCGGCGTCCATCAAAACAGCGCTCAATCATGTCAAGGTCGCCGTCGCCTGGACTGCGCTGCTTTGGTCTATTTCATCGTGCCTCACGTCGAAGAAGAAACACACACGCGTCTATTCAGATTGCGGGCACAATTAAAAACATGGCTTCCAACCGCAAGGATTCCTATGTCGGAGCGGACGGACGAGAATACACACATCGACCAATGCCTGGATTGAGCTTTCTGCCCTCTGAGATGCAGCGAGTCAGCACACCGCCAGGAAGCAGGGGACCGCAGAGTGCAAATTCGAGATCACGAGGATTCTTTTTCGACTATACCAATCCTCCAGGTGTAGGCAATGAAGTAGAAATTCGACGTGATTCGGTTGCAGGATTGACAGAACCCAAACGCAAGCAGAGCTCTCCATAGGAGGTGAAGCAGAATCGAGAGTATGATACGAAGGAGGGCAACAAGGCGCCAGATTACTTCTCGCAGAAGATGAAACAAGTGGAGATGGAAGCAGAAGACGAGGAGGAGGTTGCTAGTAATGTGCCGGAGCATCTGCCTAGCAGTCCGCTCTGCCCGCTTCATCCCAAAAACTCGATACATGGGCAATTACTTTGCCCAATACACGGCAGAGGAAGCCTCGGGGCGAGTGGGCAACCGAGCAAGGATGGAAGGACAACGACGTTCAAAAACATGCTGGCTTGATTGAGATGAGGCGACCAATGATGGATGGCTCCTTTGCTCAAGAAAAGCGAGTAACGGTATGAATACCTAGCTTCTATAAGGTACGAGAAGTGAGACAAGATTATCGATATACCGTGCCGGAAGAACAATTGGAGCTCAAGGAAGAGTGACATGATGGATACGAGTAGAAGTGAATGTGCCAAGGCGCGGCTAACCTTCCGCGTTTGTAGCTGGACTTGGATGCTATCAAGCTGGCCGACATCAAGACACGATTTGATCATCTCAACCAAAACATACCGCCAACATGAGCGCAGGCGACAACGATGCGTTGAATCTGTTCCGGACGAGTTTGACGGCCTCATCGCCACCTTTACCGACACGTAGCGCCGATGCGTCATCGGCCAGCGACATTGCGCCCTTGACTGATGCATCCCATCTGCTCTTCAACACACAATCCGCCGCCGACGGAGTCCAACATACTGCGCTCCCATTGACGACGGCAACAAGATTCGTCTCGCAAACCAATGGCGCCCTCGACTTGGCTAGTATTTTCTGGTGTTGGCAGAACAAGGATAAGAGCACCGGAGACTACATCGCTGCAACTCAAGAACTCAACACGGCGCGTACATCCAATGGCCTTAGCGAAGTGCGCAACTTGGTCTTTGCCGAGAAACTTGACTTGATCAATTGGTTGTCTGGCGAGAACGACAGTGAGTTCATCAAGAGCCTAGACGACAACCGTCAGACGCGTGCTCAGGCACACGATGCCGCAAAGATGGCCAGCGGAGACGGCGATGTGGTCATGCAAGATGCGAGGGCCGAAGATGATAAGCTACGCGACATTTACGCTCTAGAGCGCAAGACGGGCGATCGCAACTCGATTCTCAGAGGCAGCAAACCTACCGTACGTACTCGATGCGCTCCTGCCTTGTAAGCGGCCATACTGACTTGATGCTACAGGACTTTTCCCATGTGCGCAAGTACGCCGAAGCGTTCTTGGGTCGCTCCAAGGCATCGGCTCCAACTCCTGCTCTCATTACGCCAGCTCCTGCCATCCGTCCTGCAAAGCCATCCAGTGGCCGTCGTCCCGAGCCTATCATTCTCCTGTCTCCATCAGCGTCGTCTCTTCTTCGCCTGTCCAATGTCAAGTCTTTCCTCATGGACGGCGTCTACACTCCTCCTACCTCGACCACTTCGACCACCTTGAACATCCTCCACGTCAATCGCGTCATGCCATCCATAGAACCTACCCGCCCTCTGCGTTTCATCCTTGTCGAGTCGCCTGATAACTTCAAGCCCGATTACTGGAATCGCGTTGTCGCCGTCTTCACTACTGGTCAGGCCTGGCAGTTCAAGGGCTACAAGTGGAGCCAACCAGCAGAGCTCTTTAGCCATGCCCTGGGTGTCTACGTTGGCTGGCGTAATGAGCTTCTGCCGGACACCATCAAGGGCTGGGGCAGAGGTGTGCTGAATGTTGGTATTGACGCATACCGTGAGGGGCAGACTGCCCAACAAAGATGGAGAGACCGTGAGACTGTGGAAGAGATCTGGAGTGCCATTGAGGCCTCTATGAGAGCCCGCGGCTTCAACAGAGAGACAAGGTAGTCCTGCGTCTCTGATCGTGTATATTGTGTTTTGTCGTGCGTTTAAGCGGGGTCTTTAATTCGTTATCAGTACACCGGGAGGGTAAAGCTGGGAGAAAAAAGCATTAACGGAAGGAAATGGTAGCATGGTCGTAGCGGCTGTGATATGCCTCCTAGAAAGCTACGAGAGTTAGAAGCTCAGGCGTCAGCCATTCTGAATCTGGTTGACAATCTGTGGAACATCCTACTACTAAGACTGGCAAACCATTCATCAGAAGGAAGTGAGAGGGAGAGTTCTTGATTTCGGTGCATCAAGCGCTGCCAATGGACATCCAGTTTCCTCGGTGTCAATATTGTGAATTGCGATGGCTTCCTTAACTCGGACGTCTTCAAAGAGAGCTACTCAGATGACAGGCTCAACGGGAAATTTAATTTGTGTACAATATTATGTATTGTCACAGCTCATCTTCTGGCGCGCGTCTCCAGAGACGGCTTCCTAGTCAGAGCAGCTACTTCGTTGCAACAACTTTTCCGCGACCAGAACAACTCTTACCCCGACTATAGTTGTTCCTCGACTCCTTGATCAGGTTTTTCAAAGTGCCTGCTACTTACTCCTTCCTCGTGCCTTCACATAAACTATCCCTCGAAAGATATGCCAACCCCTTTGGAAGGACGGGGCTTCCACTGAAACTCGATCATAGAAGGTGAGGCTGCGACATCGAGTATTTCTGATATCCACACTGACCTGTCATCCATATAGATCGGATTGACTGCTTTCTTGACCCCGCTAACAATAGTGACACGCCATCACAGCATCCACATCCCGTGTCCTCACTGCTCGGTCAAGTCTCCAATTACTTCTCGAGTGGCCAGCGAACCGGCTCTCTTGCTCACCAACAACATCTCGACTTTGGTCGGCTATATCTCTTTCATTTGATCTCTAGGACGTCTTCTAGCAGCCTCTGATCTACTCTGATTGATGTACGATCAACCGAGCACCAGAAACATCACACCCATCGCACCCAGCAGTAAAATACTACGTTCTCTGAAATCATGACACCCCTCGAGATACCTTTTGACCAAGAAGATGTTTCCCGCTGGACACGTCAAAGCGTCAGATCCTATGTGGAAGGTTCCAAGAAAAAGCTCAAGGTCTTTTTTGTGAACTTCTTCGGTTGGTCGGAAGAAGAGTACAGGATAGCGAGGGACTATACCTCTGCCGAGGTGCAGTTACATTTCGATCCTTGCAAAAAGTTTCCGATCATCGGGCCTCAGGCCAAGTTAAGACATACAGTGCAGACTAACTTGGTTCGAGATCGACCTGATCTGTTCCTAAACCGACACGGTCCAAACCCACCTGCCTGGTACGACGCAGAGCTCATCAGTCGATCCCCACCATACACGAAGCCCTTTGACATGAGGAACGTGGTTCAGCAGTTCGTTTGTTTCTCGCGCAAACACGTACCTGATCGCCAGAAACACTTGAAACGCGAGAGCCATGCTGAAGAGGATGGCGACAGTGACGTGCACGATGTTAGGTGCCAGGTGTTGAACAAACGACCAAGACTCTCTCGGCTGGATGAAGTCACCCCATTTTCGACTCTAACCTCTATCCCCATACCTCCTCCTTCGCATGCCATGATCTCCTGTCCTCATAAAAGCGGCCCGCCGAAGTCACTCGGAAAGTATTCGAACTCTAGCGAGAACAGCAATTTATTCGATCGAATCACCACTACCACAGGCGATCGAAGCCCAGTGAGCAGACTACCTGGTCTTATCCTCTATGTTACTCGCGTGACGATAGTCGATCAAAACCTCATTCTTGAGCGCGATCGGTTCAGTTTCGTCGACAATTTGTTCGAACAGGGCAAGCTCATTGAGTCACGCATCCAGGAACTTGTCTTTGGTAACCTTCTGGACAACAAGCCTACATTTCTTTGGTTCTTTGACGACGCAACTAACGATGAACCCAGAATTATCAGAAACAGACCTAGTGCTGAGGTAGTGATCGCCATGCTGCGGACACGCGCGGAGAGAGCACAAGCCACCGGTATACAAGTGTTCGACGCACCAGATAGTGATACAGCAGCATTGGTGCCTGTTCATGAGGTCACTCGTAGAGACAACTTCGTGCAGCGAGCGAGCTTCGAACTGGAACTCGACGACGATGAGGATGGCAACGAAGTCGAAGAAGTAAAGAGAGAGTCTGAAGTTGATTCTGCCCACAAATTCAGGGATGGAGAGGTCCAGCTTGATAATGAGGCTATTCGAGGAAAACCAGACAGCGAACTCGACGGACAGCAGTACCAGCAGCAGGTCAAGACGGAGAGCGAAAGCGAGTCAGAGGAAGAATAGAAAGGCCCAAGTAGCTTCTACAGATGAGACACGAGCGAATGACTCTGCACTGATTAAAGCCGGAAGTTGAGGACAATGTGTTTTGCTTTCAACGCACATCTCGACCAGATGACAATGTATATCAACATCAATCTCATAGCTTGCGATCGAGAAATCAAGACTTTATCTGCTACCACGAAAAGCAAGGAACGTCCGAGCAGTTCTGTGCACTTCATAACGCTCTCCTTATGGAGTATCATCCATCTGACAAATTTGGCAGTTAAGTGCGATAGGAGAAAAAACAGGAAAAAAGAAAAAAGAAGCGATCCGCGTTCAACATCCGCTACGGACATTTTCCCTGGTTTGGCCGAGCCGCCATCACTCGTACGATGTTTGTCAGCGACGATAGTACCATTATTTCTACTCGAGTACACTCGCCTCCTAATAGCACTTCTGTGATTGCTGCCTTCCAGCGATGCTCATACGGAGTGGGAATTTGCTGTCCGCGGCCGACTTCATAGTCTTGATCCAAAGACGCGGGATCTCAACAACAACAACAACTTGATCGCCCCTTATCTCTGGTTCTGAACAGTTGCGCGAACATGACAAACACCAATGTTGAATCTCTTCTGAGAGAGAAGAATGCGAGCCCAACAGACGATAAAGCCATACATAAATCCAGATCTCAGAGACTGGACACTTCATTACAGCACGAGCCCTCTTCCGAGAAGGCGATACCCCCCGACGATACCGTTGCTGGAGAGCAAAACCCATCTACCGATGGCAATGACTTAGAAAAGTATCCCGAAGGAGGTCTCGAGGCTTGGTTGGTGGTTCTAGGATCCTGGTGCGCCATGACGGCAGGCATGGGACTTCTCAATACAATCGGCACGTACGTAAATCGAATGCACAAACACTACGACTGGTATCGGCTTTCGTCTCAGCCTGCATGAGCAGTCTGCAGAATGTGTGTTTCAATGAAACACCGTCCGGGACGGCATCTCACAGAGCTGAGTGCATTCGTTCATCTAAGTCGTGGTGTTCTCACAACCAACATTCGATATCTTGCTAATTGTACCTTCGTTTCACAGATTACACGCCTGGATCTCTACCCATCAGTTATCCTCTTACTCTTCTTCCTCTGTGGGCTGGATCTTCTCAACATTTCCGTTCTTCCTGTACTTTGCAGGTGTCCAGATCGGTCCGCTATTTGATGTCTACGGAGCCAGGGTGCTGGTGATGACTGGAAGTATTGGACTGGTGGTGGCTTTGATGACCCTCAGTGTGAGCACCGAGTACTATCAAATCATTCTCTCATTTGGTGTTTTGGGTGGCTTGAGTACTTGTTGTCTTTTCACCACCGCTGTCTCGGCTATAGGTCACTGGTTTCATGCTCGGAGAGGCTTTGCAATGGGAATTGCATGCACCGCTGGAGGAACAGGCGGTCTTGCTTTTTCACTCATCATTCTCTTTCTCGCTCCCATGATTGGATTTGGCTGGGCAATGCGCATTATCGGCTCCATCAGTGCAGCACTCTGTGCAATCGCTTGCCTGCTCCTTCGAAGCCGATTACCCCCGAACAAGACAAAAGGCGCTAAGATTGACATCCTTGCACTGAGGGATCCACCTTATGCTGCTACGACTGCTGCCATCTTCCTCGTCGAATTTGCAGTATTCATCCCGTATACGTTCCTGGTTGATCAAGCGTTGGATGCGGGTATGAAGCAGGAGTTGGCATATGCCCTCATTCCGATCCTCAATGCCGCTGCTATACCTGGTCGCTTGTTGCCTGGCTACATCGCCGACCGCTATGGACGCCTCAACACCATGACTGTCACTGCCGTTGTCTGCTGTCTTCTCACTTTCCTCCTTTGGTTGATCGGTTCCTCGTCTCACGCAGCCATTATTGCATACACAGTGCTATTTGGCTTCTGGTCTGGCGCCGCGATCTCTTTGACGCCAGTTTGTATTCAACAAGTTTGCAAGACTGAGGATATCGGCAAGAGGACGGGAACCACATTTACGATTAGCAGTTTTGGGACATTGATCGGGATCCCTATCGCTGGTGCTATCTTGGGAACGGGGCCGAGGCAGGATTATGATGGGTTGATCATTCTTGCTGGGGCGTCATATGTTGCGGCAAGCGTGGCTTTCGTGTTTGCTAGAGGTCTGACCGGCGGATGGGGCCTAAAGGTTATTATCTAGATAGCAACGAGACTTGCATATCTACAAGGACTGCATCGTTAGTTTTGCTGCGTGTTTCTGGTTGATGGTGTAACGCACCTGCCTTTCTTGTTAGACGAAGACCGTTCTACATGGACTTAGGGTTTTGTGATTCATGATTGCGCGCTTCGCAAGGGAATAACTCGAGTTACAGCACAACTTGTGAAACAATCAGGATCTACCTCGCCGAGCTGATCTAAGAAATATCAATGGAAAACATCATGTATAAATGATATGTAGTTCATTTGGATATCTCTGGTCTTTGTCGTATATAGCCGTATATTAATTTACAATTGGTTTACATCTCTATCGCATGGTCACCAACTCCTCAGCAGATGTAGGGTGGATAGCAACACAGCTGTCAAAGTCAGCCTTGGTGGCACCCATCTTGATGGCAACACCGAAGCCCTGCAGGATCTCGTCACTGCCCTGGCCGAGAATGTGCAGACCGACGACTCTCTCGTTAGGACCCTCGCAGATGAGCTTGTAGGCGGTGGGGCCCTTGTCCTCGGGCTCCATCATGGCATAGTACATGGCAGTGAAGCTGGAAGTGTAGATCTTGATGGAGTCGCCGAACTTCTCGCGAGCTTCGGGCTCAGTCAGACCGATACTGCCAACAGTAGGGTGGGAGAAGACGACCGAGGGCACGTTGGTGTAGTCGAGGTGGGCGTCCTTCTTGCCACCGAAAAGGCGATCTCCAAGACGACGGCCAGCAGCGATAGCGACGGGAGTCAGCTCCATACCAGCGTTGCAGACATCACCCAAGGCGTAAATGCCATCAACGTTGGTGTTCTGGTACTTGTCGACCTTGATGTGGTTCTTGTCGTCAAGCTCAACGCCGGCGTTTTCCAGGTTGAGCTTCTCGACTTCAGGAGTGCGACCGATAGCCCACAGAACGCAGTCAACATCCATGGTGTTCTCGCCCTCATCATCCTTGTAGTGCAGCTTCTTCCAGCCATTGCCCAGATCCTCGAGCTTGCTCTGCGAGCTGTTGGTGTGGATGTGGAGACCTTGACGCTTGTACTCTTCCATGATCTTGTCCTGAATCATGGGATCGAAAGTGCGCAGGAACTTGTCATGACGAATGAACAGGTGAGTCTCAGTGCCGAGGTGGTGGAACATGCCAGCCATCTCGACGGCAATGTAACCGGCACCAACAACGGCGACCTTCTTGGGCTGCTTCTCGAGCTCGAAGAAGCCGTCACTGTTGATACCGAGCTCGGCACCCTCGACGCCAATCGTGCTGGGGCGACCACCAACAGCGATAAGGATCTTCTTTGCGCGGACTTGTTGTTCCTGACCGTCCTGACCAACGACCTTAACGACGTCCTTGGAGACGAAGGAGGCAGTTCCGTTGAGGTATTCGACCTTGTCGTTCTTGAGGTTCTTCTCGTAGATTCCGTTTAGACGCTTCACGTAGGCGTCACGCTTGTGCTTGAAAGTGGTCCAGTCGAAAGGAGCGGTCTCCTGGATAGAGAAACCGTATGCCTTGGCTTCGTGAATAGTTTCTTGAATGGCGGCGGCGTTCCAAGTGACCTTCTTGGGCACGCATCTACGGAACTTGGTTAGAGGGGGAATTGTAACAGTGGATGTTTTCTGACGTACCCGACATTGACACAAGTACCACCGAGTCTAGAGTTCTCGACGGCGATGGTCTTCATGCCATACATACCACTAGCTCTTCTGGCGGCGGCGAGACCGCCACTACCAATACCAAGGACGAGGAAGTCGCATTCTTTGGGAGTAGGAGCCATGATTGAGCGAGTGGATGAAAATTGACGGGTCAGGTTGTTGAGTCTTGAAGAGGCCGTCGGTATGGTGTAGAAGAGCCGCGGGGAAGTGGTGAAGGCGCGCATATAACCTTTGTCTTCAAACAGAGAGTGATGACGAGGGGTAACGGTAGAAGGTTGATGTGAAATAGAAAATACACAGGCGGGCTTTGCTTACGTCAATCAATCTAGAACGCCACCAATGAACGGTGGCCGGCAGACGTGGGATGCGAAATATATAAAAGGTTTGAAGCTTGGGCGAAGCAGGAGAAGGATGACAAAGCTCGATTGGATGGTTTGATTTGCAATTCACGTTGATTAGAAAAGCCTTGATGATGAGAAGAGTCCAGTCGAGCCGATGATTGCAGAAGGTGCCAGTGCTGCCTCAGGCAGGAAGCAGCCAGCCAGAGCTGCCCCTCGGCGTCAACCACGGCCTCTAAACTTAAAGCCCGCCGATGCACGGACGATCGTGCATATCACGATTCAGCACAAGCATCATGATCAAGCCAGCCCATCCTATCACTCCACCTGCGCGTGCAGCTCCATCTCTTCCTCCATGTGACAAGTGATCTTCCTCTGTAAGCATCCAGCACCTCAACCATGGGTGGCAGACTCTCCGTTCCAAAAGGGCCTGCGGGCACTACCGAAATGAGCCACCCTAGAGCCTCGCCCTATCCTCGTCGCAGGATGCCCTTCAACTCGCGCACAATCATCGCTCCCGCCGCTGCCTTCACAATGGCTTGCATACTATTCGTCTACACCAGAACCTCCATCCGCGCCGCCAAAGCAAATGCCCAGAGACATCGCGATGCCGACAGTGGTGGTGAAGGTCTCGATCTACTGGCCGAGAGCAGAAGAAGACACGGTCGTGCTGAGAAGCTAGACCAGGGTGGTGGTACTCTATCCGAACTGGCACATGGTGCTAGAGAGCAAATTTTGGGCTCATCCAAATCAGCCACCCAGCCCGAGAAGTTGAAGGGTCGCTCGCCAATCTCCGAAAACGAGGAGAAATTGAGAGCTGCCATGGGCAAGAAGAGCGATGAATCCGGTCCTTGAAGTCTGATTCACAACTTCTCTTGTGGCAAGATTGTTTCATCTCCAACATCAATGTACTCCCGAACTTTTGCGCGGTTCTGTTCCCACAGAGCAAATGTCACTGCCTGCACAAGACAATCTGCCAGATCATCTAGTTTTCCAGAAATGGCTGATGCATCTTTGGTCCCAACCTCTTGTTCGTGCTCCTCCTCTTTGCTTCGTCGACGACTTTGCCGCTCTCTCGGCGAACAGAAAGAAGCAATCATTGGAGCAAGGTCTGCATTCACCGTCAATTCGTCCGTAGTCAACGCAAGTGAAAGCCAATGTCGAGCCAGTGCAATCTTGTCCTTCTTCTCAAACGATGTCTTCTTGACTTCTGTCTCTATCGTTTTCGCCTTGTCCTGAGAAACTGTGAGCGAAGTAGCTATATCTGCTGGTGCTGGAAAAAAGTCTCCTCGGGTTAGCCAAAACATGCCAACTCGTCGAGGGCTCATCTCCAGGA
This sequence comes from Aureobasidium sp. Y128-05A, assembly GCA_037042735.1. Taxonomy (NCBI): domain Eukaryota; kingdom Fungi; phylum Ascomycota; class Dothideomycetes; order Dothideales; family Saccotheciaceae; genus Aureobasidium; species Aureobasidium sp. Y128-05A. Next base: position 321,489 of record JAXQKC010000098.1, read on the forward strand.
CGTTGGGAAAATTTCCCTCTTGAGCAGTTTGTGTCCCATGGTGGCCGTGTCGCATTGTCTCCAGTGCTGCCCATAGCATGCTCTCTAGCATGTTCACTCGAACTGTCCATTCTTGGATTGCCGGTCCACCGCCTGAACGAAACCTCTGTCTCTCTATCAGGATGTAGTCCGGCTTGTACCGCAGAAACTCTGAGGCTAGGCCAAATGCAATCTTGGAGAGGGATGAAGGCGCGTATATACTGGAGCCTTCTTCAGAAGTCGTCTCAGCCAACTCTTCAGCCCCAGCGACGTCATCTTCGGCCAAGGGCGACGACGTTGCCATTTGAGCGTTTGTATGTCTAGCCATCAGCCTTTCTGACACATCCAGGCGTTTCCAGTCTGAGAGATGAAGAGACAACGTTCTATCGCCTGTTTGTGCATTGGGTCGTTCAGACTCTTGAGGTAACTTGTGTAGATCCAGCACGCAGAACGCAAGGTTCTTCACTCCCATATCTATGCTGAGGATTCTGCATCGAGGACTAGGAAGGGTCGACTTCTTCGTGCAGTCTACCAGTTTCCTACATAGCTGTGCTTTGGTTCCAGTAGAATTGAGTCCAGTAAGAAATGCCAGATGTTTCAATTGCCATGCTTTGAGTGCGGACAGGAAAGTCAGAGGGTCAGCTTTCGTCATGTTTACAGAGTAAAGGTCCTGTTCGTGTCATCAAAACAAAGACGCCGGCTCCGCGTCAAAGCTCGAGTCAGAATAGTCGACAAAGGTCACTTTACGTAGCTCTCTTGCTTTGGATAATCTAAATTGCCTGACGTTTTTCGATGCAAAAGTGTAGTCTCGCCTTTCGATCATCCTGGCGAAACAAATATGGAAGCAAGCAAAACAAAAGGGCCTCAACCCGGGATTGAACCGGGGACCTCCTGCAATTTAGATAAACCCAAAGCAGGAATCATACCGCTAGACCATTAAGGCAACTTAGGATGAAAGTTGCAAAATCTGCACCTCTCTAGTATGTTTTTTCTCTATGCCGCCACTAGACCCCCATTACTTCATCGTTTCAGCTGACCTGATATTCCCGGCTGTTACGGCAATAATCAGCCTTGCTGAGGCGGTGCAATCATCCTCTGCCAAGGTCTGACATTGTATACTCGCGTATATAAGCACGTCTTGGGCTCCTCAAGAATTTGTGTCGCGAAGCGACACGCACAGTATAAGCTCGAATCAAGATGGCAGACCAGCCCAGCGAAACCACAGGGTCCGACAATAAGTCACAACTGCAGCCTAAGGTTGATCTACAACGACGAGATAGTTCAGCTACGACAAGAACCACTTTGCCATCTTACGATGACTCGCTCGCCTTGGGCACTCCACCTGCATATCAGTCTGGACAACCTAATAAGAAGCCGACACCTCATGAACCCACAGCAGGAGCTTCTGCAGCCACCATCAGAGCAATAATGGGCAACTCTGTTCCTGAGGAGCCGAGACGAAGCTTGCGAGATCGACTTCTTTGTCGGAGGCCGACGTACAATCGTCGTCGTCCTTCTTCTGAGCGATCACGAGAGAGTTCTGCGACGTGGAATATTTGGGGGTCGCCAGTCTCCGACCCTAACAAGTGAACAGGGATGTCTGATGGTAGTGGTCAGCATTCAGCACACGGCCTCTCAAAGAAAGACTCAGAATTTCGTTCAAGCGTCGACCCATGACCTCTCCTATCACTGAATGACTGGAGAAGTCGTTCACAAGCCAACAGTCCTTGCTTGTTCCAAGTTCATCACCATCTCTCGTACCTCACAAGTCTCCGCATACCATCTCTCGCACTTTCGGTCCTGCCAGACATTGAATACGTGATGGCAGTTCCGATGCCGACCGCAGAGATAAGCGAGACTGAACAAGACCTTTACACTCAGATTGCTATAGACAATGCTTACGAACATGTAAGTCCTATATGAGGTCAATCAGGAGACATGATGCTAAACAAACCAGCTCTCGCTCAAACAGCTCAAAGATTGCCTCAAACTGATATGGCTTTAGCAGGGAACGAAGAGGCCATTGAGCGAAAGAAGAACAAAATCTTCTTGGAGATAATTTTACACACAGAAGGCAGAGAGAAGGAACATTGAATCTCGCAACACTTTATGCGGGATGCCTCTGCCTACTACATTTCATACACAACACCATTATTCCAGATCAAAACCTACACAACCTCCCTTTTCCCCCAATCGTGTCTTGAAGTGTGATGATGACCTTCTGCATACCTTCTTAGCTCTTTTCACTTGTGAGAGATGCACGGAGAGTCCCCTCTAAGATCTTAGTAGCCAATCGCTTTCTCTTTGACCATGGTATGAAGTTGGAAGAGATCATGCAGTTAGACGTTTTGCGTGTTCTCTGTATCCGATTGCGGATATCCATTTTGTTTCACATTCGGCTTCGATCACAGTGACATATGACCAAGTAGCTGTGATTACAAGTGAATGGTTCAAATTGTCATAATGCCTGATTAAAGTATAGCAATGCCCAAGGTATCCACATGAAGTAACTTCGACAAGAAGAGTATGTACAAATGCCAACAACTTTTTGATCTAAACAGAACCACGAATGTACAAGAACTCCTTGTACTTGTTGGCAGTTAACCTGCGAGTGGCCTTGCCGAACCGCATCATAAAAATCGTACCGAGGAACATAACGCCAAAGCTAACACATCCAAGAGTGACAAAAACTTGTGTCAAGCTGTGGGCATCAAGCCAGATCGAGCAAACAAAGGTGAAGATGCAAGCAAGCGAGTTGTTATAGACGGCGACACCAACCATGCCTTCTAGAACTGCGTCAGGGTAGCAATCCATGAGGTAAGCCATGGTCAAATCACCTCCACATCCAAAGCCAAAACCGATAAAGCCTAGAGCGACGTAGGGTACTGGCCACGGCCACACGCGCTGAGTGCCCATGCCAAACAGGATTAGGCCGATAGGGGAGATGATGGCAGGTAAGTACATGAGCCAAAGGCGATCCTCAGCTTCGGAGACATTGTTGCGACGTTTTGCCATCCATCGCACGAAGACATCGGAGAACCAGCCACCGTACACACAGCCAATGATGGAGCCAATAAGAGTGGGGATGCACATGATGGCATCTGCGCGGTCGCCATAGTTGTAGGGGTCAGAGGTCCAGTTGTCGTCCTCCACGGTCATGTAGAAGGAGAGGAAGGCATCTTGCATACCCCATTGCAGACCGGAGTAGATGACGGCGGGGAAATAGAAGATACGCAAGGTGTGGAATGTACGACGCATGTATTGCTTGAATCCAGTCCCGATCAACGTAGGCGACGGAGTAATAAGAGCAATGCGCTGCCAGTAAGACTTTGGCACCAAGTCAGAGCCATTGGGAATGAGATTGCCTTTCCTTGGTTGATGATCACTATTGGTTCCATCACTGATAATAACAGATGTAGGATCGGCAACCGTCTTCTTCTCACCAGACATGTCGGTTTCGGCAGAGCTTCGTCCAGTGGCCAGACCATCCAGGATACTGTCGCGATCAAAAGCCGTCTCCTCCAGTCCAAAGTAGAAGACAATAAGAGTGCAGCCCGAGATGATTAGACCGAACCAACCCATCCAGCGCCAACCAAGCGGACTATCGGCAATAAAGCCACTGATCATAGGACCAAGGAAGGTACCAACGGAGGTCGCGAGCACGTAGACTCCCAGAACAGAGCCACGCTGGTGCTGGAACGTGACATCTGTCAACGAGAGCTGTGCAGTGGCCTCGGCAACAGATTCAGAAATTCCCAGGAACAACTGGCAGAGAATTGTGTCCGCCTTGCTATCAGATCGGGCGAACCAAGCGCTGCCAATGATAGACGCGAGCAGACAAATGATGTATGAGATACGTCTGCCATACAGCCAATTGGCAGAGGACAGTGCCAGACATGAATAGCCAATACCCAAGAACAGAACACCAGCAGCGGTGTTTTGGACACCCCAGCCAATTCCATATTCATCAACCAGTGCTGTACCTGCAGCACCGGCACTGTTGGATGTAGCTGCAGTCAGGGCAGTAATATACAATACTAGAGCAGCCGACCACATTCTTCGCCAGTAACTCCAGTTCAGCGGATCGTTGGGCGATTCTGTGGGCTGAGGAAGCAGCAGAATCTTGTCTGAGGATGTCGAGTCCGAGTCTGCGAACAGGCGGATAGTGCCCGCAAGCTCCTCGTGAGTAGAGTTGATGCGATCCATCGTAGAGTATTATTCCTTTGCCAGGTGATAAGCCCAATGGCTATGCTACAGATAGCTGTTGTCCGGTCTCAGAGTCAATCTCCAAGAGAGGATCGATCCAATTTTCACGCGGCTGTACCGCGCAGTGTCGCAGATTTATCAGGACGTCGAGTCTTTTGTGGCAATTCCAGAAGGTGTTATCGCTGCTCTATGATTTGCTGGGTTGTCCGCGGTTCACTGCAGGTAAGATGGAAAAATAACCACGGACAATTGAATTACAATATAATCAGAAGTAAGGGTTTTATTGAATGCCCTTGACGAATCCAAATGCTGCATGCATCATTCTAACAGAGAAGAGGCCATTAGGTGCGACGATGGAACCAAAGAAGGGGAATTGGGCACTGGTTGAGGAAAAATTGTGTCGCGTGTCGGCCTCGTGAATTGCTGATAAGATCGAGTTTTGCCGAGAGCCGGGAATAACTCTGAGTGGCGACCACGTTGCAGACCGTGCGTCATTGTGCATATCATTGCTCTAGACAGGGTCACCATCACCTTTGGGCTTCGAAGAAGATTGCAATGCGGTCTTCGCATCGATGCATATTTGTTACCCATAGATATTTGACTTGAGTTGGTCAGGCGGTGAGACGACTTTTTATCCGTCATCATTTTTGTTTCATAGATCTTTTGAGCATGCCGCAGAAGCTCTCGAAAAGGATGTTATCTTTCCCTTGAAGCCAATGAACTTCTATATCTTCCTCCCTGACATCGATCCTGAACCTCAGCGAGTTCGCAGCAGGATCTTCGGTATCGAGGGCTTTGGAATGCACTTTGACTTCAGGTTCCTCCTGTTCCATTTCCACTCGCTTACGCTTACGTCTTGCTGAGCGTGACCATACGTTCTGGGTAGCCATGCCATCACCGATCCACGTTTCAGATTGCCAAATCCACTTGATATCCAGCGCTTCCAGGGTCTTGTTGAGTAAGACGGCGGCTTCTTGCCTGGTGAAACCGACTGTGTGGATGGTTTGAGCTGTTGGATAGGGCAGAATATGAGTGCCGATATCACTGCCTCTAGCAACCCGCTGCTCCTGTCAGCATCTGGGCTATGATCAAGGTTAGCTGATTACTCACGTTGCTTGGTCTTCTGTCTCCATAGCTCCAACCTACAGCCCATCTGCGAGTCTTGTTTCCCGCTCGAAGCAGCGTAACAGCCCAGTTATTGATGCCAATCTCCTTCAGCCGGTCGATGACTTGATGCACGCTAGAGAGCTTACCAAGCATACTTGTGTACCATTTAACAGTATCCTTCAATTCTCTGCTCTCTTCAACCATACGCAGCACGAATCCAGCATCACCTCCTGCACAAATCATCTCAACTTTCGCACCGGTGCACACAGCACTGGGAGGACCAGACTTTCCAGCGCTAGAGACCGCCATATCTTCAGCGCTTGAGTAAAACGGCGGGTTACACATAGTAAAATCGAGTCTCTCCAGACCGAATGCGTGAGGTGATATCAGCGCATCTTCTGCAGTATTTAGTTTGGTCCGAATTCTCCCACTCAATTCGTTCCTTTCAATGTTCCCGTTGGCGTATGAGAAGTTTCGAGGGTCGATGTCAGTACCAAGCATGTTCCAAGAGGGCCGTGAGGAACAAGCTAGTAGGCTGTAAATGCATGATGCACCAATCCCACTATTGCAAAGAGTTAGCTCTACCGATTTAGGATGTGCTGAGCATCTCACAGAGCACTCACATGTCTAATCCAGTGATTTCCTGCTTAGAGTGATGCTCGGCTCCGACATCACTGGTTGTGTCCATCAATTCTTGGAGCCATCGAACATAGTTGTACCTGACAGGCACTGGAGGACACAATCTGTCGTCAGGTAGCTCAAGCTTGAGCTTGAAGTCTCTCTTCAAGATACTCTTCGTAAGTTGCCTATATAAGAGTCAATGATTGCAACACATCATCAATGAAGATGGAGGATGACTTGCTGTAGTGCCTTGGGATCCTGAAAATCGACATGGCCGTTTGCGTCATCGTAGAACTTGGCGAAATCGGGATCAGTCATTGCCAGCGCCTGAAAATCAACTTCCTCATCATAATTCGGAACCTGTATCGTGGGTGAAGCCATGTCGTGGTTGGTGTTCTTGAATGAGGATCGTAAGGTCAAGATTGAAATCTGGAGTCCAGAGTGAGAGTCAACCGGCGCGTCAGACAACCGCCGTATGACGATAAATTTTTGAATAACATAATATACATCGAAACGAAAACACATCTATTGCCAACTACGATTGGTATTCCCAGAATCCACACCAGACGCCATACTCCATCTTGTGCGTATGCTCATGGAATCTAGACCGCGAAACCGAAAGAGCCGTCGAAGTGCCAGATGTCAGGGTCTTCGCCTAAGCGAACCTGTTCAAGAGAAGGGACGACATCTGGAGCATAGCTCTCAAGGAGAGCTTCCATATCGCGCTCTTCCATTGTGCAAAAGTCCTCGAGAGACCACTTGTCGCAGACCTTGATCATCCTGCAAGAAATTAGATTAGCGCGATCGGCAGCAGAGGTAGATATATGCATACCACTTCATTCTCTTGGGACCCTCTTCGTTACCAGGCGCGACGACTCTGAGCTTCTTCCTCAAAGCTCCAACCTTCTTGATTGCTTCGCCCATGTTTGGGGGCAAGCTAGCAGCAATCCTCCTGCGAACGATGTTTGCCATTCTAGGACCGTTTCCGCTGGTGCTGACCATGATTTGCAATGGGCCATCTCTGTATTGACTCCCGAAGTAGAAGTCACACTCTGGTGGGACATCGGCAATGTTGGCAACGATTCTCTTCTCTTTACACAGCTTCCAGATCATGGTCGAGGCTTCTGGGTCGTCGATGGCAGTCATGACCATGGCAATGTTGGGATCGTCGAGATCTGAGGGCTCGAATGTACGGTCGATGTATTCGACAAGGCCTTGTTCAACACGATAGGCGACTTCATCGTTGAGGCCGTCACGAGGGCTGATAAGACGGATTTTGGCATCGGAATTGAGGAGATTCAGAATGCGACCAGCGGCCACCTTGACTTCAGGGTCAATGTCAATACTCAAGGTAAGATACAAGCTAGGGATGACTAACCTCGCCGCCGCCGACCATTAGAACCAGCTTGTTGCGGATCTGCCAAGCGAGCATCAGAGAGCCGCCGCCCTCGATTTCTGGGAACTTGGCCATGGCGACAAAGGCGATGGCAGGGTGTCGGGATTGCAGAGAGTGATCAACTGGCAAAATAGCAGAACAAGCGTAAGGTATTTGGAGATTAGCGATAAGAAAGGCAAACCCCGCGGTAAAGCTCGTCCAAGTCACAGCGGCGGCGGCATCGCATCATGGCGGCCGTCAAACACGACCAGCCCGTGGTCCAAGCAACGGGCCGAGAGCTCCGAAGGGCGGTGAGGTCAAGACCCAAACAGTACGAGTAAATACCACCCTTAGGAAGCCTGAGCGTGCCGCTCGTATACCATGGCATCGCGAAGGTCCCTAGGAGGAGGACGAGTCCTGGGCAGCGGCCGCTCGCTGTCGCCCGCCGTCATCCCCCAGCGCCCGCACCAACTCACGCCTTCCGAGAGCTCCCTGTCGCTTGCATCAAGCTCCCACACGTCCACCACCGAGACAGATGACATCGCCTCCAGAGTCGCCCTCGACTCCAACAATGGCCCCGTCGGTGGTGCTGCTGCCGCCAGCTCGCGTCTGGTCTGTCCCATCTGCAACGACGACATGGTCACCCTGTTACAGCTCAACCGCCACCTCGACGACAACCACCAGAACTTGCAAGAGGTCGAGCAGGATGAAGTCAAGAACTGGTTCGAACAACAGATGAAGAAGGCCAAGCGCTTCCAGCCCCTCGCCGTCCTCAACCAAAAGCTAAAAGGCCTCGATGTCTTCGAGTCCAACGCGACAGCACCTACCCATACCCAGCTCGCTTCGGCCCTTTCGTCGAGTCCCTCCAACTCTGGTCACACTACGCCCGCCCAAGCCCCTGCTACTCTCCCAGAAGTCCGCCTGGACCCCGATCATGTTGTTACAAAAGCACACTGGCAGCGATCCACCGGCCACGACTCTTGCTCAGACCCCTTATGTGGCAGGCGTCTCGGAGGTTCCAATGGCAACATCAACTGTAGGCACTGCGGTAAGCTTTTCTGCGAGGAACATACCATGTATCAGATGAAGCTGTCTCGCTCAGCCCAACACGAACCCGTCCGCGGCTTGTGGTGTCGCGTGTGCGAGACATGTTACAAGAGCCGTCCAGGTTACAACGATCACTCCGGACTTCAGCGCGACCACACTCAAGAGTTTGCTGCCATCCGTAGACGCACAGTAGACAAAGCATACCTCGAAGTGAGCCGCTTGGAGAAGCGCCTCTCAAGGCTAACCCAATTGTTGGCCAACCCACCTCCGCCCGAGAATGATCAAAGCACTAGTAGCTTTCTGTGGTCTCTCGCTGGCTCTAAAAATCACATTCGCGCTTTGGAGCAGTCGGTCGTAACTTGGGAAGAGGATGCCCGTGTCCTGCATTGTCCATTCTGCCAACAACAATTCTCTCAGTACTCTTTCCGCCGCCATCATTGTCGGATATGTGGACGAGTCGTTTGTGGTGACCCAGCCACAAATTGCTCGACCGAAATTGGCTTGAATGTTGATGCACCACACAAAACTAATGGTCTGGAGAAGTCTGCCGGTCAAGTGGCCGTCGACGTGCGTATGTGCAAAGACTGCCAGCACACGATATTTAGCAAATCAGATTTCGCTCGCCAACTTTCAATACGACCCCCGGATCAGCGGGCTTATGAGAACCTCATCCAGTTTGAGCGTGGTATACGACTTCTTCTACCAAAGTTTCAAAAACTCCTCCAGGCCTTGCAGGATCCCGATAAACCTCCGACGCCTACTCAATTAAACGATGCCACTAAAGTACGCAGACGGCTTATGGATGCATTCACACAATACGACGTTGCGGCCAGACGGATCAGAGACTTGCCTACTGAGAGTCCGACGCAGGATCGTTTACAAAAGGCCATCTATGCACAGGCGACCACCTTCCTCCACTTACATATGCTTCCCCTCAAATCCTTACCCAAGTTGCTCCAACATGCAACCCCACATGGCAAACCGCAAGCCAAGTCCTCGGCGAATCCTTTGGCTGCCATTAGGGATGATCAGGCCAGGCCTCAGGGCAGCCGGGCGAGTAGCTCGTCATCCGCTCAGGTCACAGCGCTGGAAGCCGAGGAAAAAGAACTCCGTGAGCGAATGATCGTCCTGGAGGAACAAAAATTCTTCGTCGAAGGCATGATTGCTGATGCCAACAAACGGAGGAGGTTCGATGAAGTGGCTAGTCTGGCAGGCAACGTCGAGGACTTGACGAGAGAGATCGACCAGCTGCAAGGTCAGATTGCAGGTATGGACTTCGCTGGTGCATATACTGTGGGGCAAGAGTTTTGATCACAATAATCTTTACCCATCCTGGAGCGCGTCCTTGTTTTATGTTGTTTTACAACATGGATTTTCTGATATTAGCGAGGCGTTCGTGGCGGTGGTTTGTGGCTTCCCATTTCTATAGGTTTGTAGCCCGATATAACATGATTTTCACCATTCCTCGATTGCTGTCCTTTCTTTTGCTGTCCACGCGTACAGCGGGGTCATAAGACATAGAAGGATTCGCGCTAGATGAACACTGGCTTGTGTTCTGTCTGTCTGACGGTCGGATCATGCCATCGCGTCCTCCTGCACAAAATCCTATGTCTTGTCCTTTAAGCGCTACTTCACCTTAAGTATGACCATGACCTGATGTTTTGCAGGGTCTGAACCGCATGTACTAGCACTAGCACCACTTGCAGGCTCGGTCTAGGAGGTTGGGTAAGTATCTAAACGACGCGCAGCAGAACTCGCTCCCGGGGCCAGAGACGTATCTACCTTGCCTAATGAACGTGACTGCTGCCCTGAAAGAGCGAACTCTTTTTATGCCAAGTCAATCAGCATGATCTGCAGGTCTGGAGCTGCGGGGTTTGCTTTTACATACGCCCTCTAAACGTTCCTTGCCTCCTCCACGTCGGTCCATGCAGCCGAGTCCGAAAAGTTGGTCTCTCTCCGCATTTGACCTCAAGATCGTCATTGCATTCGGCAGGTGCGGCCCGCAAACCTGATTTCTAGGTGGCTGCTGCCCCTGAACATCAATTCGCTGGATTTGGAAGACTTGACTCGAACGCATATTAGGCAATGATGTCGGAAAAAAAGACACAGCTTGTAGGTTCAAACATGGAAAAGAAGAAGATTCGTTATATTCGTAACACCTCACTAACGCTTATGCAGCCGCGTCTTTGGGTGATTTCACCCACTCGTGGTCCCAAGGCACCATGGCGTCCTTGCCGACCACCGCCTTGATGGCTCTCTCGCTAATGTCCCAGAAACCTGGGCCCAAGGAAGGATCGGCGGCTAGATCTTTTTCTCGTCCTGGGATACCCTAGGGTGCCCTCTACGTCAGCAAAATGCATAAAAACAGGGTTGTTTGCAGAGGAAGAACTTACAACGTCGACTAGATATGCGCCATTCAAGTACTTTCTCTCGACATCGGGTGATGTGGCTGCGTAGAGAATAATGCGCGAGCTGCTGCGTACCGCAAAATCGGTATCTTTGGAAAGAGTATCCAAGATGTGATCGCAGAGATCCGAAGGTTGCCAATGGCTATCCCTTCTATATTGGCTGCCTGAATCTGCCAATTTCTTTGATGGTTGCACGGAAAGTGCATAGATGTTGTCATGATGGCGCTTGACGATGCGCTCGGCAAGGCCATGCCTGACACCAAGGAGCAAGCTCGTTTTTGAGCGGCGGAAAATCTCAGAACTAACCTCTGCATCGTAAGCAGAGCGGCGCAGATCTTCTTCGTCACTAGATGAGTCGTCGGAAATGCTTGGTAGACTTTGCTGTCCTGGGGCTTCGAAGATAACTCGAGGGGCTGGCGTGTTCGGTAACCTGGAAGTCTTGCGCAGAAGGGGCCAGAGTAGGTTGCTGGCGTAAAAATGACCCAACCACATCATGCCAAAGTAAGCATCTATACAGTGTAGATCGGTTTTGAAGTGAGCCTGGTCGATCCCTGAGCCGAATATACAGAGGTCCAGTCGAAGGAGTTCGTCGCAAAGAGCAGAGAAAACTTCTTGTACTTGGATCAGGTCCGTCATATCGCAGTATCGATATTCGAGAGCGGCTCCCGGCCCAACTTCATCACGAATGGTGGAGATGGTTTCTGTGCTTTGCCTTTCGTGAACGTTTACCATTATGACTTGGCATTTGTGGATGACAAGGGCTCGAGCGATCTCGCTACTGTTGAAATTGTCAGATCACACAAACTAAGATGCAAGCATAAATTCAAGACATACCCGATCCCGCATGCACCTCCCGTAACGATAGCAGTCCTGCCTTGTAGATCCGGCATGTTGTCTGGAGATCGGAAGACGGGAAAGTAAGAACCTGGGGCGCGCATATTGATCGTTGTTGGGATACTGCTGGTTTGACTTGGGAAGGGGTAGAGCTCGAGGTTGAGGTCGGGGTTGAAGAGGTGTGGTCGGAATAGCAGGACCAGACAAAGCAATTGGTCAGGTCGGACATATATACTTGTCCAACAAAGAATAGATGCTTTGAAGAAATTTGATTGAGAATAGTGTCGTTTCTAGGCAGGGGCCTTATATAAGCACTTTGACGGTTCGCCTGATAGCCAGATAGATAGGATCGGGAGACCTGCCTGGTGCATGAACGGGCTGGAGAGCCTACCTCATAAGCACACAATTTTGAATAATGATGGTCGAGGATCCACATCCCTGTCACACTTTGGCGGCTCTTTTACTAGCTACAACTTCCCCGGATGCAGGAAAGCGATTATGTCGCATTCGGCAAGAATTGCGTTGGAATGTTGGCAAGATACTTCCCTGATTTTTAGTGAGCATTCAGGTTTCGTTGGAATCATCAGAACCAGTCGCATTGCCAGGACCCTCAGACTGTTCATCTAGATAACAGCCAGAATCGGAAAGTTGGTCACAAGGTTGCGCCGACTGTTTTCTTGTCTGGTCGTGTTGTTTGATTGTTCGTAAGCCAAGCGAGTCGTCGCACCAAAGATCACTCAAAAGCCGGTAGCAATTGCAGAAAATAGCACGCTTGTCACTGTCGCATGGCGTCGTCGCCTACGCGTAACAGCCATGAGGCTAGCGGAAAAACAATGCGCATAGCAGGAAGGGGTTGAGGACGATGAGGCAACCTCGTAAAGATGACGCAGAGGGTCCCGGCTGATTGGCGTCGCTCGTCCCCGGACTCCAGAATGCCGTTGTTGGTATGAGAGAAAGATGAGCATTTTTTCCGTCATGAGCGCAATCCTTTCTCGTGTTGAGTGTTCAACCCGTGAGGGTGGAGCAAGCCTTATCCGAGCTTGTAGGCGGAATAGGCGCAGATTATAGCGGCTGTCGTTTAGGACATGCAACTCGCTGAGTGAGTTGTGTTGTATCGCGAAATTTGATCATCATCCTCGGTCCTCGACGGAAAATTCAAAACTCGATCTGCTGTGCGATGGTCGATGACAGAAACCGTGCTATCTCCTGCATTCCATCTAGCCGATCTCGATGCTCATGGTAATGGTGTAACAGTCAAGGCAACCAGGCCTGTACTCACAAGCACCGAGCAGGCCGCAGCAGCGGTACAATCTACACAAACGAGGGAGGAGCTGATTCCGCTGTACATCAAGATCCCCATTTGACCATTACCATGGGTTGACGCGTTGGTGGGTGGTGTTCTCAAACCAGCATTCGTGGGGTACCGGGCTCTGCTCCGACGACGAGCGCGCCCCTAGTTTTCAGAAGAGACGCTGAGCTCTTTTTTGTTGTTTCTATAGATTCAGGAATAAAATTATATATGTGCTCTGCTAGGAGTTTGTGTAATCGTGGATGCCACCATGGGGTAAAGTGGGGTAAAGTGATAATTCTGCTTCTTCTGGAGCTTTGCAAAACTCGATCAATATCTCAGAACATATCTTCGTAAACAAGTGTGTTATAGAGACTAAAGCTATGGCCGTATGAGATGCTCTTGAATCATTAATATTGGTCTCTGATCTTCACATCAATCACTCTCGAGTCTGCCTCGCATCGTGCAGAACACAGCGCCAACACCAGCCTCTATCTGAGCTACATTTACATCGTAGAGCATGACGTGGATCGACGATCAGAGTTCATCTCTCTGTGACTTGGTACTTCTTGGTCTGCTGTTCATACGGTTAGTATTGATGTAGCTGGTGGCTGGAAAGAACATACGGCTTGAGATATTTCCTGAAGAGAGCATTCAATGTCTTCAAATGAAGGTATGCATTAGCGTCTTCTCCTAGCCCCCAAGCAAAAACGCCTCCGAGCTTGCGACTCGTCACGATGGTAGGAAACTTTTCTGCCATAGATGCAGGCGTGTCCCAGGACCAAAAGATCTTCTCTGCTGCATCCCAGTAGTAGTTTCCGTCGTTGTCCCATTCTCTGTTATTCAAAGCGGTATGGAACGACATCTCGAGCTCTTGAGGAACCTTGTCGTGCCAGGAGAAGGAGCCGCTTTGACCAAGATCTTTTCCTGTTTTCGGATCCTCCATCAACGCTGTCTTGCAGCCTATGGGCTGATGGCTACAATCGCCCTCTGTTCGATACCATTTGACGTAGAATGCAAACCCGAGATTGGCCTTTTCCGGAGGAATGCCGTTCATCAGGTACGTGTCTATAGCGATCAAAGAATTGTCAATTCCAGTGTGATGCATGGTGACGTTGTCTCGCCTGTTGAAAAGATCATATGTCATGATGTTGAAGAAGTCGAGATGTTTCGTTGCATCGGCAAGCGTTTCTTTTTTGAACGCCACTTGGATATCGACTGGCTTACCCCTTGATAACCGTTAGCATGATCAGTTCTAAGTAATTGAATGCCACATCATGAGTCGAGCGCGTCACTTGCCTGCCTTGAAGACATTTACGGGTGGCCCAGAGACACTATTTCAGCCTTAATATCGTCGACTACCGATCTCACAGACAGTATTAGTGCTCCTCAACGGAAGACCTGCTCTTGGTGTCTTTGTACGATTTTTTCGGTCGCTAGTCGGTCTCCAAGAGGTACATTCGGCGAGCAATTGAGGAAGCCAGATCGAAATGATGCTTCGGCAGGCTGAACGCAGGCCGACTCATGGGTGAATACACGTTCATAGACTTACGGGACTGCTGCAGACATAATCTTGTCGGGCCCAATGGCAGCTCGGATCTCAGCAAGCAGCTTTGGATACGCCTCAACTTCCCAACTCTTTTCAGAATTTGTGATCTGCTTGTAGTCCTCACCGTTGCCGCCGGGATACTCCCAGTCGATATCGACGCCATCTGCATTGGTAACATCAAGCATAGCCTTTACGTTCTCCGCAAATGCTTTCCTGCCCATAGGTGAGGCTGCGGCTGCCGAAAAGCCATTCGTGTCACCCCATCCGCCTATAGCAATCAAGACGGCAGCTTTCTTGTTTTTTGGAAACTTGGCGCGGACACTTTCAACAGATGTGAATGGCTCCCAAGTTGAAGGACTTCTCCCAATAAAGGACGAAGATTGCATGAGGGCCAACACGACATGCGTCACATCCGCGAGATGGACTTCAGGCGGAAAAACCGGATGCTGAGCAGTCAGGTAGAGGACGTATCGCGAGGCCTGGCATACACATGCCATTGCCGAGAGCAGCACGAGCAGTGGCGTCCGCATCTTGAGAAGAGTCGTTCTCGAGCTTGTGAGATTTGGCTGGCGGTGTGTTCAAGACTCCGTCACTATCGCAATCAAGTATAGGGGCTGCAATGTGAGTGGTGATGCTCAGATCTTACTGACTTTGAAACTTGGACGTCGTTTCAGTAAATTGTGGCTGTGGCTTGAGCCCCACGTATGATCATGATTCTCCCAAAACGGTCAGTTGCGCTCCGCTGCTACCTACTGAGGCTTCGCGTCAATCAACGGCCTCTATTTGGATCCTTACACTGACATTTGTGTTCGTGAATGCCGCTTCGATATCCTTCAAGGCCATGGCAATGCAAGATATGATTGAGATCTGCGACTGCCTCTCTCGATCTGCAGGAAGCAAGATGTTACTATACGCGTGGCAGTCTTGTAACACGCGTCCATGCGGCGACCGAACGGCGACCATGGACCAATTCGTCCACTACTTAGGGCACCCTCATATGCGTTGCCTCCGAAGCCCTCTTACTTGTATCAGATGTTGGACCCTGCGTAGCTTGAGACGACATCCTAAACATGAGAGAAAAGCTATGGACCATAGCATCTTGTCAAACTTTGACAGGGTCGCGACTGCGCGGCTGCAATCCAATACACCAAGATCCGCAGAGCTAGGTTTTGTTTCAACTGATCGATTTCAGGTCGAGGCAGACGATTCAATGTATGGTCGGATCATACATCGCAGCAGCATTGAAGTCTGTGAACGCGAGGTGTAGAACCCGTGGCAATGTTCTCACTTCTACCAAATCGATTAAGAGGTTGCTACCGAGTATGATCAGGCCCTGATACAACTTTTTCTCTTGGTCAAGTTGGATTTTGGGCACAACATGCCCTAAGTCAGTATCTCATCTTAGCTGTATGCTTACGACACATGTTCTTCGACAGTCAGGTTTAATATCTGAAGGAGTCAGGTTGTGACCATGACTGGACTTATATATCTAGGACGGGTTACCCCGTGGATTGATAAAAGGCTCTTGACATACACATTCTCTCTTCTCTTCTACTTCTACGAGCATCTGACTTATCGCAACTGGCTACCATGAAGACTGCCGTGGCCCTTTTGGGCGCTGCAACCATTTGCACCGCAGCCGTCAACAATACGGAGGAAGGTCTCATCACCAACGGACTCGTCTCTCTTGGAGATTGGCAGACGGCCTTCACTAAAGCTCAGAATTTCGTCTCTCAGCTTACGACCGAGGAAAAGATCACTATCATTGGGGCTGGTTCCCTGACGAATGGTTCTGCCAATTGGACAGCTCTTACTCAGTCTGATGGACCTCAAGGAGCGGAAAATTACTATTACGAAAGCGCGTTCTCCATGACTTGTGCGCTGGCCATGACTTGGGACAAAGATGCCATCTACAAGCAAGGCAAAGCTGTAGCCACCGAATTTTACCAGAAGGGCCTGCAGCTCTTGGCTGGGCCTGTATCTAATCCTATGGGCAGAACCGCCTGGGGTGGCCGAAATGGCGAGTCGTTCGGACCTGACAGTTACTTCAACGGAATCCTTGGTGGTATCAGCGCCAAAGCCTATCAAGCTGGCGGCGTCATTGCAGGTGGCAAGGTATGATCTGCTCATATGGTGTCGTACAGAAACCACTAATCACCTCACAGCATTTCATCCTTTACGAACAAGAGACCAACCGCAGTTCTTCGAGCGGAGGTGGCGGCGGTATGGGTGGAGGTATGGGCGGCGGCTCCATGGGATCGGGTAACAGCTCTATGGGCTCCGTTCCCTCTGGTTCCGCCCCTTCAGGCTCTTCTCCTTCCGGCAATGCTTTGAGAGTACGAGCAGATAATTCCTCTACCGCTATGTCTGCCGAATCTTCTGCCGAATCTGCCCCTTACTCGTCTAACATCGATGATAAGACGTTCAGAGAGACTTACCTTTGGCCTTGGTACGACATCATCAAGGGTAAGTTCGTTACGCTGGTATCTTGATATTATGCTGACACATCATAGCTGGAACCGGTGCGGTGATGTGTGCAATGATCGAAGTCAATGGCTCTGCGGCTTGCGAAGACAAGTCTCTTCTCATGGGTGCTCTCAAGACCGATCTTGGCTTCCCGGGCTTCGTATTCCCCGATACCATGGCTCAGAAGACAGCACTCGGTTCCATCTCAGGTGGACTAGACTACGGGTCTAGCAGCACCTGGTCCACATCAACCATTGAAGCCTTCCTGAACAACGGTTCTCTTACAGAGGCACGTCTCGACGATATGGTCATTCGCAATGTGATCGGTTATTACAAGGCCAACATGGATACCGGAGAGCAACCATCGAAGGCAGGAGTATGTGTTTGAAAACATGAGGTACTAAAATGTACGCTGACATCTCACGTTCTAGTATGATGACTATGTCGACACCATGTCCAATCATGCTGAGATCATCCGGGAGAACGGAGCCAAGTCAATCGTTCTTCTCAAGAACGAAGGTGGACTTCCCCTACGTAAGCCTAGAAGGATGACTCTCTTCGGTGCCAATGCCGGACCAGTGATGGGAGGACCGAACATGCAGTTCACAGTTCAAGGATCTGGACCTACCTACGATGGTCATCTTGCCAGCGACTCCGGCTCTGCGCAATCCTCATTGCCTTATCTCATCACTCCCGAGGCAGCTATCACCCTGAGAGCATCAAAGGAGCATACCAATGTCAAATGGATTCTGAACGATACTTATACTGCAAGCAGCTCCGGCAACACTCTGGTCACCCTCTCATCCTCGGAAACTGCGGTCGACGCCTCCTACGCAGGCTACGCAGCTGCCAGCGATGCTTGCCTCGTATTCATCAATGCTTTGTCCGGTGAGGGGGCTGACCGTACTGAGCTCTACAACAACGATCAAGACACGATGGTTAATACTGTGACTGCTAACTGCAACAACACCATTGTCGTCATCACTACAACTGGCATCCGTCTTGTGGATCAGTGGATTGAGAACGATAACATTACTGCTGTACTCTATTCAGGCCCTCTTGGCCAGGAGAGTGGAAATTCCATCACTGATGTGCTCTACGGCGACGTGAATCCGTCAGGTAGACTTATACACACGATTGCCAAGAACGAAAGCGATTACAACGTGGATATTTGCTACACCAAGAACTGCACCTATTCTGAGGGGAATTACATCGATTACAAGTACTTTGAGCACAGCAACATCACTGCTCGCTACGCTTTTGGTCATGGTCTTTCGTACACATCTTTCGAGTATAGCGATCTGAAGACCACCAAGATCGTGTCAAACCTTTCATACCACGCCAACGGACCCCTTGAGATTGGAGGTCGTGCAGACTTGTTCGATGTTGTCGCAGAGGTGAGTCGACCAGACATAATGTTTGAATCCCGTACTGATAGACATAGATTGATATTGTTGTAAAAAATACCGGATCGCGTGATGGAGCCGAAGTTCCACAACTCTACATCGGCTACCCTGAGAGCTCCGGAGCCGACCAGCCCATCAAGGCACTACGCGGCTTCGAACGTATAGAATTGAAGAAGAACGAACACAGCCAGGTCAAGTTCTCACTTCGCCGCAGGGATCTTTCCTTCTGGGACGTGCCTGCACAAGAGTGGGCTCTGCCAGCTGGTGACTTCAAGATCTACGTTGGTGCCTCTTCGACAGACATCCGAAAGACAGCTACGCTTACCATGTAGCTCTCAGATCTTTGCTAGCAACATGGAGAGGGTTAGGAAAGACGAGGTTTCATAACGGAATAGTGCCTCCTCGTGTGTTAAAGTATGTAACGCATATAGCTATAGAAACTTACAACAGTAAGAAATAAGACAGTATCTACTATGAAGCAACAATCTGTCAACACATGTGGATACACGTCTAGTCTTGAAAACAATGATACCTTTCTATAGTTCAAGTCAAGATTTGGCAACTGTCCCTTGCCCCTCCTGAGGTCAAAGGGTTGTTATATGCTAACGAAGTGTTCAGTTGCATTTCTTGATATATGTCTGGTCATAGAGACAACCTTGAAGGCATTCGGGTGCAAAGCAAGATTTCATGTGTTCTTCTCGATGCATCATCCAGCGTGATCTCCAGGCCCTTCCAGTTTAGACTAATACGCAGCACTGCAAAGGTCTCGTGTTTCACGTTAGTCGATCTTTCAGAGGTTGCATGCAAACCTAATGCAGATGTGCACGCACTAATCTGACGGATCCACCGCCTGCATTTGAAAGTTCAAGAATAGAAACCGCCATGCACAGAGAAGGGCGCAGATAAGATATGAATACATGCAAAGAGCATGAGCAAATCAGAGCAGAATAAACGCATCATTGGAAGAAGCTCGTGACCAAAGATTGACCCGACCCTCTATCAACGACGGTTATGGTTGCTAGACGATGTGGCACATAAGCTACACCATGGCGTAGCAGATGCTTGCCTGCCGTTGGAGTACAGCTCTTTGAGATACTTTGCACGCAGTACGAGGGCGCTGTGCCTATGCCATTCACCAAGAAACAAATGTGATCCGAGAGCAATTATCTGATATCATTCATGTAATCCTTGACTCCTTCGCCTGATCCACGCTATGCGATTAATGCTCCTACCGTCCCTTCCCTTTCGAACTTGATGCACTTGTCTTTCTACACGGCAGCCACGACTTCGCTGCCACCACCAACGCCTTCGACCTTGATCAAGAACTCCCTGACTCTGCCTGCTTCTTCCCGTCCGAGCGCCCCCTTTTCTGACTCGACAGCCGCTAGAAGCGCACCAAGCTGATCCTCGACTTTGTCCTCTGCAACACCGGTACACAAAGACACGACTTTGCGATAAAGATGTTCGAGATGTGAGGATCTTGATTTGAGCTGTGTGGACTTTTGGTGAAGACGGTCGTTGTTCGTTTCGTAGATCTTTTTCAGAGTACGTAGCTCAGCAACTGAAGGTGTGTTGTTCAAGACTTGCTGTCGCAGCGAAGGTGTCAATTGCTGCACTGCTTGTGCTGGATCTGAAATATCGGATGGTAATTGATCAACAACCGCAAGCACAGGAGAGACAGACTTGTCTGCATCTCCTACTGCGGTGTTGGTTTTTGTCACCTTTCTGCCGTTGCGGTGACGTTCCTCGAGAATGCGTTTTAGGTTCGCAATTTTTGACTGGGCTTCACTGCGAGATTTGGCACGGCGCTGAAGAGTTGCTAGTTGGTCGCTCTCTGTCTTCGCTACTGCTGACAACTCTTGGATCTGAGCGTTAAGCTTGTCGATCTGGGTAGTCTTCTCGGCAAGTAATTGTTTGTGCTGAGCGAGATTTGCGGTGAGCATACTCGTGAGGGAAGAAATCACATCCTGATTCTGTTCTTCGATAACGTTTGTGTTTGAGACAGGTGTTGTTTCTTTCTCATTTGCACCTTCTGTGGTTGTGTTCTGAGATGGTGGGCGGTTCGGTGCTTGCGCCTGAGAGAATATGGGGTCGATATTCGATGGGTTGGTGAAGCCTGCATTAGCTTGTCCGTTCTCGTCTTCGACACCTACACCGAAGTCACGGGCTGTTATACCCTTCTGATTTGGAATAGTGGGGTCGGCCTTGACTTCGAGAAGCTGCTGGATAATACCTCTGTTGCCGATCCTGGCGGCCAGATTCAGAGCAGTATTTCCTGCCTTGTCTCGAGCATTTACTATATGCGTGAGAAAGCGCATCAGATTCATTCGCTCTTTGCCTGTCTGTCCGGGAGTTGCAGAGCCATTCTCGACTGGTGCAGGCTTTGACACGCTGCGAACCAAGAACTCCAACAGGGCCTCCAGATAGTACTTGCTGCTGGGCGCTCTGCCTTTGATACCACAAGACACAGCGATGTGATGGAGAATGGTACGTGCTTGAGCATCTCTGACTTCTATGAGAGGACTTAGGAGCTCTAGAACATCGGGAAACGAGGAATGCTCGCAGCAGTTGTTAACCAAAACAGCCGAGATCAAGGCGCTCTGTCCTGCAGCATTGCCTCTGAATATGTTAGCACCCTTTTGGATGAGCAGTCGCAGTAACGGCACTCTTGATAGCGTTGCAGCCCAATGTAGAGCAGTGTTTGCTGAAGGATCTAGAGGTATGTCCAGATCCTGCGGGGACAGGGAGAGAAGTGCTGGATGTGAAGCGAAGTCTTGTCTCGATGATTCAGCAAAGAGGTCGAGGAGCAATAAACGCTTGTTTTCCTCTTCCATACCCATGGGTGTCGGTAAAGGAGGAAGTGTGACAGGCTCATCTGATCCATTGACATTTTCTTCAAGATATTGCTGCGTACTCTGGAGGAAAGATTCTCCGGGCTCGGTCGGGTCGAGTGACATGATTGAGGCATCTACTGGGATGTCGTCGTTGGGTCTCATGCGCTTTCTGGGGGGTTCCTGGCCACCTGGTGCTGTTCTCCATGCAGCGCTCTGAGTGTTGTAGCCAGAATCAGGGATCTGGTAGCTGGCATCAGCCATCATATTGTGGGAGGTGTTTTGTTGTTGTTGTTGTTGTTGCTGAGAAGAGCGTCTCAAGTGGTTTGGACGTGCTGGCGAGTTAAGACGAGCAGCCTTGTTCAAGGCCGCAAGAGCGACGGACGACATGGAAGAGATGTTCTGGAAGAAAGTGTTTGAGGCAGCGGGTCCATTTCTATCTTGGGCACCTGCAGCGTAGAATCTCTTCCTGTTGGCAGCCATGGCTTGCTCCTTGGTTGGCGTCTCTGTGGTCTGACCAGCGCCGGAACCATCAAGGTCATGTTCCAGCAAAGGAAGAAGCAGGTCCTCAACGCCGTACTGGCGGCAGAACTCGCGGCCCCTGCGGTAGGTGATCCAGGTGCCTTGGTATTTGCCGTATCCACCTTGGACTTTCTCGTGCTCGCCAGGTAAAATTTCCTTCTCCAGGACTTTTGTGCGTTTTCCTTTGTCGACACCGGCAACTTTGAGGATCTGAGTAGCATTGAGCCAGCCGTCGGAACGTCGTCGCATGCAAGCAATGTTGTTCACTTCCATTTCGTATACCTGGACTCCAGAGTACACAGCCTAGCTCTACTGTCAGTGGATTACATGTGTAAAGGGGACATCAGAAAGCTCACAGTGTAAATGGTGGGCTTCTCGAAGGCGGGACGCATGTTCTGTTGGGAAGTGGGTGCTGAAGCACCTTGGCCATAGCCAGCATCTTGTAGAGCCTTGAAAGTCTGGGCCATGCCTGGTGACTGAGCGACGGCATACTGAGCTGTCTGGGAGCCGTAGGGCATCGAATAATGGCCTTGGTCTTGCGAAGTTCGATTCGTGTGATGGGCCATACTGGCTAGGGGCCTCTGAAGGGGATCACAGTGCAGAGGGCGAGGCGTTTCTGGGCAGACGGTATGCAGAATGAATTGTGTAGAGGAAGCAACCAAAAGTGTCACCACTCATGTCTGAGATGTTCGGCTCAGCGATGCGCAAGTCGCGAGATACAGCGAAAGACGTGTTCGCGTTGCTCTGCTGGCCCGTGCCCAAGTCCGTGCCCCGCTCGTATATCCACGCCTGATTGGCCCCCACCGGTTGTGGGCTCTGGCACAAAGAGACGACGATAGCACTATCAAAGTGTATTTACTCGTGCTGAACTGATCGATCGATCCCTTGCAGCTATCCTGGAGGATTTTCAGGGGCATCTCTTCAACTTCTTTGAGACAGCACGTTAGGTATCCACTGTATCTGAGAAATACGCCGTATTGGCTCATGAAATTTTGGGCGCTTTCCCGTTCCCTTCACTATAGTACATAATGTGCATATAACGCCGCCCCCAATCGATTTTGAACATGTACAAGCTGAAAGATACCACATCCGATTCCTTCAACGTCTGCGGAGGTACCAGTTGAATGCGAGAGCCATTGTCTCGTTGGCAAACGGTGTGGGCACTTCTGCCAATCCAGGTCTAGCAACTGGGTGACGGAGGTAGACGGCGCTGCAGATCTTCTGGTTGACCTCCAGGTAGCGCGGGATGAATGCGAATGCACTCATAAACTCACGCGGCCGCCAGGGTGTAGCGTATGGCTTAGATGCATCAATTGGGTTTTCGTTTGCACGCGCAAGTGCGGCATGTAGTAGCTCAGCGTCCTTGCGTGCACGGAATGCATCTTCTCTCTTGACCGGTTTTTGTTGATTGTCGGGCAGCGCAGCCTCTGCAGGTGCATCTTCAGCAGGCACCTTGGCAGCGATAGCCTTTAGCGTCTCCTCCAACGAGTCAATGGTCTCAGTACCAGGCTTAGCGATTCCCGAAGGTCGTAGACGAGACATGGTTTGCTTGACAGACTTGGCAAAGGCGCGTAGATCCTGTTTGCGCTTGCCAGACAAGACATCTTTACTGTCCTTAGTAATGTCTTGTGCACGAGCAAGTAACGACTTGAGAGCAGCCTTGGGGTCCTCTTCGGCTGACGGTGTTGTCTTGGTAGTTTTGGC
Organism: Aureobasidium sp. Y128-05A; assembly: GCA_037042735.1. Classification (NCBI taxonomy): domain Eukaryota; kingdom Fungi; phylum Ascomycota; class Dothideomycetes; order Dothideales; family Saccotheciaceae; genus Aureobasidium; species Aureobasidium sp. Y128-05A. The sequence goes on from JAXQKC010000098.1 coordinate 344,871, forward strand.
GGGTGCCTTAGAGCCGTCTTCGGTGTCCTTGTTCTCAGACTCTTCAAGGATATCCTCGGCATCATCATCCACGATTTGCTCGACCTCATCGGGCTCTTCGCGACCTTGCAGCGTGTCTGGGGAGTTCTTGTTGTGCTTTCGTGCGCCAGTAGCGAAGAGAACACGCTCAGGTTCTACTGAGAACATGTCACCAGGATTGAGGAGGTAGCCGGGGTGTTGCATCTACACATGTCAGATTGCGAGGCAGATTTTGAATCGAGCGGGATTAGTACCTTCTTTCCATTGACCTTGACAAAGCCGTGAACGACAAATTGCCTTGCTTGACGGGCGCTACTAGCGAACAGAGCACGCCAGACAGCGGTATCCAGTCTGCGCTCAGTCGGGAAATATGTCATGTGCATGTAAGGAGTCCTTTGCGGGGGCTTTTCTCTTTCTGATTGATCGGAGCGATCCTTTCTCTTTGAAATGTCGAGGCCAGAACCACGACCAGCAGCCTGCTCGGAGCCATCTGTACGGGCGAGGAGTTTGTAGTCCATAGGAACGACAGCGGGGAGGCGACGGTCAAACATGCGGGTCCATTTTCCTTCACGGATTTGCTCGCCGTGGTATGCACGGGTCAGAGACTTGGCCAGCCATTTTTGCTGGAAGAAAGTCTTTGAAGCGGCGTAGGGAGTTTGTAGGCGCGAGATGTTATAGAGAGTCCATTTTGACCAGTCGGCTCGGACTTTCTGCGCACTGTCAGCGGAGCAGCGAGGAGCCAGAGAAAGAGTGACATACGGGTTTCTTCAGACCGTGAAACCTCTTACGCATGGCGAGGACGGGCGCGAAGCAGGGACAAGGCAATTAATTGGTCTTGAGCGACGGCTGGCACTCGACTTGAAATTCGCCCAGGACGCCATGCACGATGCACAGCTTTCGGCGAAGATTTGTGTCCACCGGGTCGATTTTTCTGGCACTCGACTTCGCCAAATTTCTGCCACAGGCAGCGATGCGCGCGCCCGCACTTCTCTCATCCAATGCCGCCGCTCTTCACCAGCAAACAATGCGATGAGGCTCGACATTTACTCCGCGCAATCTTGCGCGAATCTACCTACCTTCCCGACCACCAAGCTCGCGTATACATAGCCACCCATGCCGTTGCACGCTTTCGAGACTACACGCCTGGACACAAACCTGACCATGTCTTGATACAACGGCGACGATTGCAGCTCGACGATGCCCGGAAGGCTCTGTCCGAGCTGCGTCGAGCGAACCAAGGGGAGCTAAAGCCCTTGCTTAAAGTTCTTCACCTGACCTATGCCCGCATCGGCAAAAGACGACATGAGATCCTGCGTGACTTGCAGTACAAACCACCTGCCGATGTGCATGACAAGCCTGACACTCCGCCGAAGCTTTCACCCCAGCATATTGCTCTTCTTGATTCACAAAGGACGGCTGCTCCGCCTAATATCGTTCGGCCTCTTCTCCGATCCTGGTCTTTGAAGATACCCAAGACCAACAGCTGGGAAAGACCTCTGCCTAAGAAACGCATCGCCAAAATCGTCAGGGACTGGTATGCCGACGTCTTGGACCGAACTGTCGTACCTCTTCCCGTTGCAGAGTGGAAGCGTTTGCGTGATCTTGCTCTAGGCAAAATCAAGTTTGAGGGCCCTAAACCTCGTCGTTCTATGCCTGTGTCAACATGCAGCGTTCCTTCTCCACTCGAAATTGCCCTTGGTCTCGTCCACGTCAATTCGCCTAGTCTTGTTCTAAGCAACGCGAGCAACTCGATCCATGCTCGTAGGCTCACTGCACGCTCGATGAGGAGATGCTGGGCCACGGTCTTTGCCCAATGCCCTGTAATGTCTTGGAATGCTGATTCTCAGAAGTGGTCAATTCAATGGGGCTGTGATGTTTTAAATCAAGCAAAAATCGCGAACGCCACTGATAAAGCCGCTCTGGATATGACTTGACTGGCTTGACCATACATTCCTGGAGTTCATTGGCGAGTAAAACTGTCTTCGGTCTAGTGTTTTTACTCATTACTAGCCTCAAATATGACAGACGCTCACAATAGTGGGGCTCAGACATCATGTGCTAGAAGGTATTTGATACGCCTTTAGTTCTATTCGCCTACGGTTTCCTCATGACCGAAGATGCCGATTAGCAGGAATGATATCACTGCTCAAAACATCGAAAGTAAGTAGTAGAATTTTCCTGCTTCTTTCACGGGAGTGCCATTGCATGACGAACACATCTTACAAATTCTTATCTACATTGTCTGAACAATCTTGACGATAAAATCATCTCTGAAAACCTGCCCGTGGACTGTTAACAACCCCGTCGTTTCACCACGCCCTGTAAATCGCTAACACGCCGTGCGCAGGTGTAATATACATTGAGACAATACCTTGTAGCTGGTCTGATGTGAACGAGCACTCAAACGCCCTTGATCCTGGATACATGACTCAGGATCAAGAGCACATGTCGTATCTTCTGGCGGCCTGGCCTGTAGTTGCAATATATGCCGTCTAGTACTTTCATTTCAGAACTAATTACAATATGCCAACACCGTTGTGACTACCAGAGAACTCGATCACTCACTGTTGCTGTCTTCGTTGTAGAAGTATATACGCAATAACCTTCTGTATAACAGTCTTGTCGTCTCGTTTACACATGCCTGTAGTGGCAGGATCGCCTACCACAATCGTCCCTGCCAAGAATCCGGGGCAATGGTCAACATATATGTCTGCATTCGCGGCATGTCGTCGACAGGGCGTCCTTTTTCCTCGACACCATTGATACCATTGACCTGTAATTTCTCTGTGTTATTGATCAGAAGCTCACCTACAATCGTTCCCTAAAGGTTCCCGTTCGACCTCTCATCTACACACTTGTGACCATGTCCAACCAACCCACCATCAGTCATGCAACGCGCGAAGGTGAGTTTGCACACGCATCTGGATTCGGGCAAGCATGTTATGCACTAGATGCTCGTAGATGACTGTCTATATACTAAACGTGTTGCAGATGTGCCTCATATTCTAAGTCTCATTCGTGCACTTGCGGACTACGAAAAGGCCCTCTCATCATGTCATGCAACCGAAGACTCTCTGGCATCGACTCTATGCTTTGCACCTTCTCGAGGCGAACCTCCATCTGGACCCGGTTATGCCAAAGTCCTCTTGATCCGCACGCCAAGTGGTGAAGTGGCTGGTATGGGATTGTACTTCAACAATTATTCTACTTGGTGGGCAGCACCTGGAGTCTACCTCGAAGATCTGTTCGTGCTTCCTGAGCATCGCAACAAAGGCTACGGAAAGCTCCTCATTGGTGCATTGGCAAAGGAAGTCAAGAGAATCGGTGGCAAGAGACTGGAGTGGTGTTGTCTGAAGTGGAACAAGCCCTCTTTGGACTTCTACAAGATGTTGGGAGCCCAGCAGATGGAAGATTGGGTCACCTTGAGGGCTGATGGAGAAGCATTGGACAAGCTAGCTGGTTCTGCTGACAAGGCGGCAAACGTACAGGTGGATGGCAAATGAGAGGGTGATGATTTGTGTCGATGTATATCAGAGCCTCACGTCCATTGTCGAGTCTGCATAAACGGCAAGAATTCTGCTCTATTAAAAGGGGCTTTTTACAGAATTGTCAATGGTGTGGCAAGATGGTTACATGGGTCGACTAAGTAACAACTGTCTCATGCCTAGAATGCCAGCTAGATTCATAAAATTAAAGGGGCAACCTGTGTGGTGTACGAAGGACATACATCTATCAAAGCCTCACGAGTACTACAGCAGGACGTATAGCTTTGTCCTTGTTACAACATGTTCCTTATAAATGAGATGTCGACGGTGCTGCCGCCGCCGAAAGGTGTAGCTGGACCGGGTGGTACCCTCAACAAAGAACAACTTAGGACGGTCCAACGTCACTCGGAGGAACCGTGCGTCTCGAAACGCCGAGAAGATTCGAAAAAATCGTGTTTTGGGTCCCAACGACGACAGCGCTACTGAGAGAGCCCCTCTATCCCACCTACTCCCACTCTACAGTCTCTCCAGACTATTCAAGCGCCTTTTCTTTGATTGAGATACCCCTTTGTCGCCGTGAAGACGACTCTTGTTTGACCCCTACAAAAGTTCTTTCTTATCACTACAGACCACACATCCATCATGTCGTGAGTTACATGCTTGCCCGCCACACGTACAAGCTTTAACTGACCTTTTGCGCCCAGTGTCGTCGGTCTCGATTTCGGCACGCAAAATGCCGTCATTGTAAGTCTTCATGAATGCTCGTTGTGCGCCTGATGACGAACTGACACGTTGCGCAACAGGCTGTCGCTAGAAACCGTGGTGTCGATGTTATCACAAACGAAGTCTCCAACCGCGCAACTCCCGCACTGGTCGGTTTCGGCCCCAAGTCTCGCTACCTCGGTGAGACCGCAAAGACACAGGAAGTTTCCAACCTCAAGAACACCGTCGGATCCCTCACCCGTCTCGCTGGTCGATCATTGAAGGACCCAGATGTCGCCATTGAGCAAGAACACGTCTCATGCAAGTTGGTCGACATCAACGGCCAGGTCGGTGCCGAAGTTCAATACCAGGGCAAGAAGGAGCAGTTCACTGCCACCCAGTTGACTGCCATGTTCCTCACAAGGGCCAAGCAGACCGCCTCTGCCGAGCTCAAGCTTCCCGTCAACGACATGGTCATCGCCGTCCCTGCCTGGTACACCGACGCCCAGAGAAGAGCTATCATCGATGCTGCTGAGATTTCCGGCCTTAAGATCCTGCGCCTGATCAACGAGACCACCGCTACTGCCCTTGGCTGGGGTATCACCAAGACTGACCTGCCCGGCCCCGAGGAGAAGCCCAGAAGAGTCGCCTTTGTCGACATTGGTCACAGCAACTACACCGTCTCCATTGTCGAGTTCCGCAAGGGAGAGCTCAAGGTCATCTCGACCGCCTACGACCGTCACTTCGGTGGTCGCAACTTCGACAAGGCCATTGTCGACCACTTTGCCGCTGAGTTCAAGGAGAAGTTCAAGGTTGACATCAACGAGAACCCCAAGGCCAAGCTCCGTGTTGTTGCCGCTTGCGAGAAGCTGAAGAAGGTCCTCTCCGCCAACGCTGGTGCCCCCATCAACATTGAGTCCTTGATGAACGATGTCGATGTTCGCGGCTTCCTCAAGAGAGAGGAGCTTGAGGAGATCATGAAGCCTCTTCTCGAGCGCAGCACTGCTCCTCTTGAGCAGGCCCTCGCTGAGGCCAAGCTGAAGGCTGAGGACATTGACTCTATTGAGCTTGTTGGTGGCTGCACCCGTGTCCCCGCTCTCAAGGCTGCTATTCAGGACTTCTTTGGCAAGCCTCTGTCCTTCACTCTGAACGCTGACGAGGCCATCGCTCGTGGTTCCGCTTTCGCCTGCGCCATTCTCTCTCCCGTTTTCCGTGTCCGCGATTTCTCCATCCACGATATCTGCAACTACCCCATCGAGTTCACCTGGGAGAAGAGCGCAGAGATCCCTGACGAGGACACCTCGCTTACCGTCTTCAACCGCGGCAACGTCATGCCTTCGACCAAGATCCTTACTTTCTACAGAAAGCAGGCCTTCGACCTTGAGGCCAAGTACGCCAAGCCTGAGATGCTCCCTGGCAAGATGAACCCTTGGATCGGCAGATTCAGCGTCAAGGGTGTCAAGGCTGATGAGAAGGATGACTTCATGATTTGCAAGCTTAAGGCTAGATTGAACCTCAACGGTATCTTGAATGTCGAGTCTGGATACTACGTTGAGGACATGGAGGTTGAGGAGCCCATTGAGGGCGAAGATGTGAGTTCTGACGAAGAAACGACTTCGCAATCTCGATTCGACCAAGACAGAGAAAGCAAGCGCCCCAAAATGATGCCCAGTGCTGACATTAATTTACAGGGCATGGACACTGACAAGGAGCCCAAGACCCGCAAGGTCAAGAAGCAGGTCAAGAAGGGTGAACTCCCTCTGTCTGCTGGCACCGCCTCTCTTGACGCACAAGCTATTGCCGATTTCTCCGAGAAGGAGCACAGCATGATCATGGAGGACAAGCTCGTTGCCGACACCGAGGACAAGAAGAACGAGCTCGAGGCATACATCTACGAAATGCGCGCAAAGATTGATGAGGAGTACGCCGAGTTCTCTAGCGAGGAGGAGAAGACCAAGCTCAAGGAGAAGCTTGAGACTAGCGAGGTAAGCACTGATTCCGTCCAAAACCACACCAGTCATATACTGATGTTCTACCTCTAGGACTGGCTCTACGATGAGGGTGACGACGCCACCAAGGCCGTTTACCAATCCAAGATTGACGAGATCCGCGCCATTGGTGGTCCCATCGCCCAGCGCTACCTTGATAAATTCGAGGAGGAGCGTCAAGCCGCCCTCAAGGCCCAGGAGGAGGCCGCTGCAAAGAAGCGTGCCGAGCAAGAAGCCATTGAGCAGGCCCAGCAAGAGCAGGCCGCCGCCGCTGCCGCAGCAGCCAAGATGGCCGCTCAGCGCGAGGAGCAGGACAAGAAGGACGCCGAGATGCAAGACGCATAGATTGACGCTTCCTCTCCTTCTACCCCATTCAAAAAACTCAAGAGGAGTATATCGGGGCTTTTTACACGCAACAATACGAAATGAATTGAGACAACCAAACAAGATCAAACACATTAGACTCTGCCTGTTGCGTTATCCTTCTCTTGTTCTACTATGTTTTGCATTTGATGACACTGGTTGGTATGATTCGGAAGACAGGGCGTGGAACAGGAGTCACAGTTTCCTTTTTCGGTTGCATTACTACAGTACGAAAACAAATGACTAGAAGTAATATTTTTGCACTCTTAACACTACTGCTAACGTCTCTCAGTGGTCACGTCTTGATCCAGCAAGATACCGTGCATTTTGATAGATGCCTCAGCTTAGCACGCGGGAGGAGACGGCAAATAACTGGGATATATGCAGGGCTAATTGTATCATTGAAAGCTATCTCCGTGCTGGCTCAAGCAAAATCTGTCGCTATAGCAATGCACGAATCTGTCGTGATCGGCAGTCATTACCATTGAGAGCCACTCGCTCGCTCAACGCTCAATCGTCGCTGCACATGCCTGCGTAGTCAACTGCCTTTGTGCTGCGTCCTGCTCTAGTCTTGACTGGAATGCCCCTCTTGATCGCCTCCTTCTTCGCCTCAGCCTTATCCATAGCCTTGTTAAAGTCATCATGCAGCTTCTTGTAGAAGTCTTCGTAGGCTTGCTTCCCCTTCTTGCACTCCGTGTCGACGTTAGACCGGAACGAGCCATGTTTGGTACAATAGCCGTTCACTGCACCTGACATAGTAAAGATGCCATACGCCTCCTGACGGCTCTTGCCACCTTCGGAACACAGTGATTGAAGCAACGGTAACAGGATAGAAGGCCAGTCATACCGAGAGTGGTGGCCGTATATGTGGTGCTTGAGCTCGAGCTTAGCCAGGGAGATCGCGGGAGACAGCAGCTGGTATGCTTGCTTGACAGAGTTTTTGTACGATTGGAAGACTGAGATAGACACCAGCGACTTGACAAGCTCTGGGCCAAGGTATTCCAGAAACCTCTGTAGCATTGTAGAATCTGCAAACTCAAAAGTGTGGCGACTGAATAGATATGGCGTCGATTCGACACTGACTTGCTTGTTCACTCTCATCAGGCTGGTGCTGTAGGGCTCGGCGTCTTTCGAGATATAACAATTGTTGTTGTCATACCAATCGGTGCCGATAACCCCAGAGTGCTTGCCTGAAATTCGAACAGTACCGCCGGGACGCTCAAGGACCAGCGAGTAGATCATATTGCGGATCTCGGCGGGCAGATCAAGGAATGGGAATTTCTCGTTCTCATCAGGCTCAGGCTGCATCACAAGAACATGACGACCAGCATATGGACCTTGGGTCATAAGGACAGGTTCCAGGGAGAAGGGCTTCTTCGAAGTGAGTTTGATCGTTTGAGTAAATGCTTTCTTGTTCTTTCCACGCTGCTTTGCTTGTCAGAATTGCGCCGACATTGTTGACCTAAGAGGGACTCACAACTGCAGCAGTGCCACCAGGAATCGTGCATTGGATTTTTCGAACCATGCGATCGCTCTTGGTTGTCAGAGTGGCCTTGAAATCGTGGGCGTGTTCAACGTCGCTTTCAGAGTCGCCATTTGGGTCCGGATCTTTCTTAACTGCTTCCTTAGCTAGCATCGCCTTGGTCTTCTGCTGCATTGTTAATGTGGATGCGAGGGTATGATGTGCAATACATACCTTATGCGCAGCGGCAGAGCTGCGGGTCGAGCGAGGCATGATGTCTGATGATGATTAAATTCAGGAAGTTGTGCGATGTCGAGAGATTAAAGGAAGAGGATGAAGCAGGCGTGGAAGAGGTGGTTGTGAAAGTCAATTAGGGTAGGTGTTGCAGCCTAGAGAGCCAACGAGCCTTCCTCAAGTAAGAGAGAAGCCCCGAGCCCTGCGAGGCACAAATGTCTCTTGACTAGTATGGAAAATCGCCTTTCAGTGGATACTGTCAAGCACTTCTCAAGTTCCTGAGACATGAGAAAGTGTGGTGAAGTTAGTACTATGACTCAGCTGCAGACATATAACTCTCTCGCGCTCACGCTCCCTCTGGATCAAGCGCGTCTATATCCACATCGCTGGCTTTTGATCTCAGGTCGAGCGTGTGTCAAGAAGAAGGTTAGCGCTACCATGCCATGGCCATCTTCTTGACGCTGCAAGACCTGCAGCATTGATCCGGATTACTCAAAGCAAACTGACTGTGAAGTTCTCCGAAAGTATCGCGTATCGAGGACGCAGCGGGTCAGGAGGTCGACAAGGCCTGGGACGAGCACCGGTCCCGGTCCAACAAACATCAAAGATGGGCGAGGTAATGGTGGCTCAAGTGTTTGTTGATCACTCTTTGGTCGGGTAATGACCTGGCATGCAAAACTTCTTGGTATACAAGTTTACTTTTGGTTCTTCTTTTAAGCGCCTACCATCAAGCAAGGTGTATCACTACAGGATGGGCGCCATTCACTCCGCAACGCCTGTATACATATCCTACAAGTCCCAAAGCTGATTAAACAACATTCCTATGACTAATGACTTCCTCTGCTCGAACGACGCCCACTGAACATTGACGGTCTAGTGGGGCTAGTCAATCCTGACTTGCCAGTATGAGCAAACGTCTTCACACCAAACTTGATCTCAGTGACGCGAGCCCATAGTCCTTGCACTGCTCGCTGAAGCTCGGGACCCATATCACGATTCATGAGGCCAACGGCAAGTGGTGTGAAAGTGGTGGCGTGACGTTCAAAGTCATCGGTGTGGAAGGCGGTGTATCCTTCAAGCACATCAACCACAACGGGCCGCCAAGTGATGATGTTGCGCTGTTGCGTATCCTCATCCAGTTCAATGTAAGAGCTTACAATGTCGGCACACAGAGGAATAAGTGCCTGCTCCGTCTCGGTGCGCGATGCTTTCCGCTCCTCGCCTTCATCGGAGAACATACGTAGAAGAATGCTAACATATACGGATGCCGATCCGGACTCCTGCTTGAGCAGATTCGGGGGCTGACGCATGAAGCCTTCTCTGAATAGCTTCGTACGCAGTTCGCGATCTTCGTTGAAGCGTTTGGCGAAGTGGTAAGACTTCTTGAGCAGTGCCATCAAGCGCAGCAACAGATGAGAAGGAATGGCAGCGTAAACGGAATCGTTAGAGAACAACTCGCTGACCGTGTCGATCATCAGTAACTGTAGAACACACTTTGTGATGATCTGATTGAAGAATCGGCGGCGTGCTGCAGTGACAACAACCGGCGCGTTTGGAGTTTGCGATGTGTTATTGAAGGACTCAAGCTCGTTGCCATCGCCGATCTGTGCCTGCTTTGAAGGAGACAAGCTTCGATCGGATTGCATAGTAGCTGTGGTATTGCCCCGGGGACGTCTGGGTGATTCCTCGCTGGGAGAGTGCTCTCCACCGTTGATGTTCAAAGGATTCTCGGAAGGTATGGACGCTGGATCTGCAGAAGGGGTTTCGGTCATCGAAAGGCCGTCCATTGATGTTGGAGCAGCCTTAGAGCCATTAGAGGCACTTGAATCTTTCCTGTATGAGGAAGAAGTTGCTGCAGAGAAGAGAGCTGTCGCTTCAGTTCGTGCGAATAAGTCGACGAAAGCGCCAACAACTTTTTCCCAATGTTCGGGAGTGAACTTGTGAACATTTTGAAGGATCAGTTGTTGCAAGCAGTTGCTGCCAATCCTAGCCAAAGTATCGTTTTCCTGGCAGATGCAAAGTGCCAGGAGGTCCAGGAACCTATCAAGCATGTACTCGAGAGAATCGAAGAAATGAGTGAGAAGACTGATCATGTTGCGGAGCGCCTGGATCATGGTTGTCGATAGCCATACCGAAAGCTCTTCGTGGTTGAGAGCCTTTGACATCTCCGACTTCGACTTGAGGACCATGAAGATAGGATACAGCAGCTGGCGCCATAGAGTGTCCCAGAATTCGCGAGGGAAGTCGCCACCATATCGTGTTAATGTCTCGAACAAGTAATTGAGCGCCCTGGACTGTTAGCACTCGCAGAAGAGCGATAAAGGCAAAGCGAACATACCTAGATCGGACTTCGAGATCATCTCCAGTCATCAACACATCATGGAACGCAAAAAGGACGGGGAACCAGAACTGCTCCTCTTGAGTCTGTCTGGTAGGTTGTTTGGGCATACCCTCTGCTGTAGGAGCATCTTTGATGGTGCTGGCTTTGACACTAAGTGGACACTCGGGTGTACGAAGCATCTTTGAGACGGAAGACTTGAGCATCTCAATGGCTTGCAGAGACTTTTTCTGGAACTTGTGGTTCTTGGAAAACTCAGTCAAGCAGACAATAAGGTCAGCAAATGCACCTTGAGTGATAACCACAGCGAAGCGGTCGTTGTAGACCTGTGTGACGTTATCGTACGCGAGATTCACAATCGATTCTGAGAATTGTTAGAAAAAGCAGTTGCGTCGAACACGAAACACATACCATAAGGCTCACGAGCCGCAACAGTGAAAACACCAAACATGGTCTTCCATCCGGAACGGATGTTGTCACCTCTTGCTTGAATCATCTGGATCAGACAACGCAAGACCATATCCTTGACAGGCACTTGTGTAGCATTGCTCAGAATGTGTTCGAAAGGCTTCAAGAAGTCTTTCTGGAACTTGAAACCAGGCAGTTCTTCAATTTCCATGAAACGCATGGACAATTGTCTCAATGAGTTGAGAGCAAAGTAAACGACGTTTGTATTGTTGTGACAGCCGACTTGAATGAAGTGTTCACCTAGCACTTGCCAAATGCTCGTCCATTCGAAACGCACACGGGTCATGTTGTAGCCACTGATCTCCACAAGCTTCTGTAGACTGTAGGTTCTGGGAGACTCGCTATTGCCAGACGACTGAATCTCCTGCCAGCTGACTTGAGTAAGGGCCGTGACGAAGTGGACGATGGCGTCTCCAGATAGATTGGCGGTATTAGTAAAGATACGATCGACGCTGCGGACCATATCGGCGGATCTGCTCTCCTCGGCAATATCGGGTTGATAGACTACACCACTGACAGAGTTCCGGTTACGGTGACGAGGAGGAACGCCAAGAGACTTGCGGTTGGGAGTGCTCATAGAAGAGTGTGTTCTCAACATATCCGGGACGTCGCCTTCGCTCACGCCAGTGGAGATGAGCTGGAATCTGTCGAGTTGACTTATGCACGTAAGGACATCTCGCCATGATTCCTTGAGCAAGTTGCCTTCATTTTGTGCAACATCGAGAACAGCTTTGAGAGCCTCGATGTTCTTGGCCTTCATCTCCCCTATGTTGTAAAGATTTGTAAAGCGGGTGAGGGAAGCGATGAAAGCCTGTCGGGGATCTGTAAGATCGAACAAACAGCAAATGCGAATAGCCAACTTCTGGCCCTCCATACAGAGCTTGATTCTTTCAATGTTGTTCGTTTCTTGAGTTCCGCCAGAAAGCGCGGTTAGGAAAGACATCCAAGTCACCTCAAACATCGGACCGACATGTTTGAACGAAGATGCAGGAATAAATCTGACCAAAGACGATTTGGCAGCTCCACGGCGCTGAGCTTTCATGAGATTTTTGAAGAGCTGTTCCGTTTTGGTAGCCATTTGATCCGAAGCTTGAGCGTACGCCTCTCTTTGCAAATCACGACCAAAATTGGCGACTGCTTGCCCAATGTTTGCAGCTAGACTACCGGTGCCCTGAGGCAACATGCCTAGGTTGGCAGCATTCTCCCGCTCGGTATCCAAGACAATTTCATTCTGGGCGATTTCCTCGAAGATGGACTTGAGGTATTCGTCTGGCAGACTCTGGCCATCGTTGATACCACGATTGTTCTTGATAAAATCTTCTGGAGTCATGCGAACCTTGACCTGTGCACTGTGCTGATCGGTGTTGAGCATAACGACCGAATAGGCGAGCACATAGGCAGTATCAGCATTCGCAAACGCATTAGGATTCCCTCCAGTATATCTTTCGGCAAACTTCAACATCAAACGATCGATCTTCTGGGCTTCCCCTGGGAGACGGAAACTCTGCAGGAAGTTTCGTAAGGCGTCTACGAATCGTGTCTTGGTGAAGTTCATACTGTCCACAAAGGCATGCATGATGGCGATATTTTCTGGTTCACCTTCTCCGAGGAATTCACCTAGTGCTTTCTTGTCTAATCTGTCGTTGCTAATGAGGAATCGAGCGATATCTTGAGGCGAATCCGAGGGAATGAAGCCATCAGCGACTAGAACTTTGATACCCTTTTTAGGCTTGAAATTAAACTGCCTGATGGCATTATTAAGCGCAGTCTTGTGTTGTTTGACTCGCTCAAGCTCAGCAGGGTCATCCTCAGCAAGGGGAGTGCCAGCCACTGCATTCGCAGAGGCCTCCACGCTAGGTACGATAGGTGATTGAGCAATACCGTTTTCGCGGGCGTCAATCGAATCTCTGAAATCTTCGATTGAATTGCGCGATTCAGGATTTGAGAGTGATGCAGCAACATCGTTGAGACCTTGCTGAGACCAGTTGACCATAGAACGCAGTGTCTCCACCAGACACTCAAGAGAATGTTGCTTCATGACGTATTCTGCGGGTATGTCCTGGTTGGCGTCTGGGACACTAGCGATTGTGGAGGTAGATAATGATGGAGGTAAAGTACTTTGAGCCAACCACTCGGACATAGCATTGCCATGCTTTGACTGTTGCTCAATGTACAACAGTTCCTGCTGCGCCGTGACCTGCACAGGCGAACTGGCAATCCTGGAGAGGTGCTCGATGATACGTTGGTAAAAGTTGTCGAGTGCTGCTCGATCGCAATCATAATTGAGATAGAGTTCGACGAGTGCCCTCGGATCTGAAGCCAGTCTGGTCAAGACGGTGATAATGCATTGCTTCTGGAACGCGGGCGCCGTCCTCTTGTCCAAGATTGCGAGGTAGATCTCCTTGAGGAACACCTCGATTTCTCTTTTAAGCGTTACTCGCAAGTAGCGGATCATGAGCCAAAAGATCTCGCAACTAATCTCGAACACTTTGTTCACAGAGCTAGCTCCATTACGACTCAGACTGAGGCAAAGATATTGTTTAATCGCCTGTGTGAAGCTGGTGGGGTCATTATTAGAGCTGCTGCGAATAGTCGCAAAGGGTGAAGTGAAGATGGCATGGTGATTGAAGATGGTAGTCTGAATGATGTGGAGAGATAGCAGCTTGGAACGCATGCCTTGAGATCTCAGATCAACAGTCTCCTCGACACGAAGCGTTTTGGTACTGAGCTTGCACATTGCACGGAATACTAGGAAGGCGTCCTTAATGAAGATTTCGTCTTCCTCGTCCTCCTCGGTAATGTCAGAACCATCTGGCTGTACAGTAATGGCAGGCACGCCGTCATTTCCAGAAGCGGTTCGGGCAGGCATTCGTGATTTCTTTAGGCGGGTGACCATAGTAGGAGCATTGTCACCTATCCGAGCATCATCGAAACTCTTCTTAGTCTCGAATGTCTGGAGAGTCATCCTGGTCGTGTCAATATCCTCTTCCTCGTCTTCTTGCAAGTCAGTGGAAGATCGCGGTAATCCATTTTCGGCACCATCTGAGGGCGACTCGACATTTTCAGCGGGATCATTGGCAAGTGGAGACTTTGAGTGTTCAGCCCTGGCAGCACGTCCAGCAATCCGTGTCTTTACCCTTTCAAAGACAGTTCCAACCATTTGTGTCAAGGTGCCTTGAGCAATTTGTTGGTTGGAGCTATTCTTGGACAGCAAGAAGATGTTGTATGTTTGACGAACACTCTTGAGTAAACCTGCGCCATGGACCACAATCTTGTCGTTGAGAATGGCAGCCAACAAAGATTTGAGGATTTGCATTTGTACCTCGGCAGGGGTGGTCTCACCCTGAAAGCAGTCGCATATGGTATCGATGGCGCGCTCGATGAGTGGCAGAGGTTGCTGGTTCTCATGGTTTGGGTCGGTAGGGACAGAAAAGTAGGAGTAACTTATAAGTTTGCCAATGCAGTCCAGAGCGGTTGTGACAATAGCGACGGTATTTGCACGACTAGCCAATTGCAAGGGCGCGAACAGAATCTCGGGATCTGTCTGGGTCGGATCTCCTAGACTCTTGATGGTTGACAGGGCACGCTGCGTAGCGTCGGCCAAGGGTTTCTCCTTACGAGCATCCTTGGAGGCGGCGATCTTTTCTAAAGCACTCACAACGAAGACCATGGACGAACGAGTTGTCGAGCGGGAGGTAGCAGTAGTAGATTGCGAGTCGGTGCGTTGGCGAGAAGGCTGGATTAGGCGAGGGTCGGCGGCAGATGGTGCATCTTCGGACTGTGGTGTTGATGCAGACTCTGGCTGAGGAGTGGTAATAGTAGGTACGACGGGCTGCTCGGGTTGCTCTGACGGGAGCGAAGATTGAGTTGGAGGCAGCGAATCCGGATGCGATGTCTTGGTGTCTGCATCATCTTGGTGGTGTATAGAATCCGAGGATTCGTATGTGAGAACAGCAGGAGTCTCTGAGTCTAGGGGTACATCTTGCAATTCCTGGCTTGATTCGATATCGGGTTGCGGCGGGCCGTGTGGTTGCTGCTTGTCGTGAGCGACATCAGGCTCCGTGTGTTGAGGAGCAGGAGCCTCAGTATCTGCCATGCCTGCTTTTTCAGATTGGTATACAGCAGTGCGACATGTGATTGGCTATTTCGCTCGAAACGTATAGTTGTTAGGTGCCGCAGAACAAGTTTTGGGATTAACTGGACAGCTCTCCAAGTACGGTCAAGTCATAATACAACTATGGGGGAGAGTACCAACGCTCGGCCCATCCAAGCCAGAGATACCGCGCCAAGCCAATGCACTATGAATAGGCCACCCTCGAGAAACAGACAAAGTCGCTCACAGTCTCGCAGTTCGATCAGATCTAATCAAGACCTATCCACTCTGCACAATGTATATTGAGCTATGGGATTGCACGTTTGTTGAGCTGCTGCAGGTCTACGCGCCGCCCGCGATTGCCAAAATCTTATCATGTTGGCTGGCGTGCTGGCGGCGCCGGCTGTACTTCCGGAGGCACAATCTGACACTGTCGGACTGAGAATACTTCTCGGGCCGCAGGCATGCTTTCTGAGGTTACCTAGGAATAGACATGTGTTGTAGCTTGAGCATACGATGTCGTACATGTCGCAGAGTGGGTGAATAGCTCCAAGTACTCACACACGACATTCGATGGTCGAATGTACGGGTAGCGCAGGAATCGGCACGGGTAGCTGACCCTTACGGAATCGGGAGCCAAGCCTTCGGAGCAAGTCGAGAAGTTGGGAGGAAATTGTCCGACAAGACGGCCTTTGTTGAGAGCTTCAGAAACACCTTCTCCTCGCTCCTCTTACATCTCGACGTTCGTTGTGCTCGGTGGCAGAGATTCCTGGTCCTCGCATATCTCTCCTTTCTCTTCTCCCAACCATCCCCCACCCACACACCACACACAATGTCGGCCGCAGCTCTGCTTGCCCGCGCATCGGGAAGATTGTGTCTGCAGTCGCTCAGGGCCAGAGAGTCTGTCGCAACTCCCGCCGTCTTCGGTGCCCTTAGCAGATACTATGCCTCCAAGTGTATGCACCTCTGCCTTCTGCTGCAAGCACAACCGCTGACCACTCGTCAATGCAGCCTTCCCCCCTCACACCATCATCAGCATGCCCGCCCTGTCGCCCACCATGACCGCCGGCAACATTGGTGCTTGGCAGAAGAAGGCCGGTGATGCCCTGGCTCCCGGTGATGTTCTGGTCGAGATCGAGACCGACAAGGCTCAGATGGACTTCGAGTTCCAAGAGGAGGGTGTTTTGGTGAAGGTCCTCAAGGACTCAGGCGCAAAGGATGTCGCCGTCGGAAACGTAAGAGCACAACAGCTTCCTGCAGAGCTCCCAACTCGCTTTACTGACACTGTCACAGCCCATCGCTGTCATGGCTGAGGAGGGCACCGACGTCTCAGCCTTCGAGTCTTTCACCATCGAGGATGCTGGTGGTCAGAAGGAGGCCAAGGAGGGCAAAGGACAAGAGGCCGCCAACGCTTCCGAGCCCCCATCCAACTCTTCTAACACTGCTCCCGCCCCCGCCCAGTCATCTTCCGCTCCCCAGGCACAGGAGTCCGAGTCCACTGGTGAGCGCCTCCAGACCGCTCTTGAGCGCCAGCCTAAGCTCAGCCCCGCTGCTCAGAAGCTCGCTCTCGAGAAGGGTGTTGCAATCAGCCAGGTCAAGGGCACTGGCCCCGGTGGTCGCATCACCAAGGAGGACATTGAGAAGTTCAAGCCCGCTGCCACCGCCGGCGCCGCTCCCGCTGGTGTTGCTACCTACGAGGATGTCCCTGCCTCATCTATGCGCAAGACTATTGCCGCTCGCCTGACCCAGTCCATGAACGAGAACCCTCACTACTTCGTTGCTTCGTCCATCTCGGTCAGCAAGCTCATGAAGCTTCGCCAGGCCCTGAACTCGGCCGCCGATGCCAAGTACAAGCTTTCCGTCAACGACTTCCTCGTCAAGGCTCTCGCCGCTGCTGCCCGCAAGGTCCCCGCTGCCAACTCCAGCTGGCGCGAGGAGAACGGCAACGTCTTCATCCGTCAACACAACACTGTTGACGTTTCCGTCGCTGTCGCCACTCCCGTTGGTCTCATGACCCCCATTGTCAAGAACGTCAACGGTACCGGCCTCGAGTCCATCTCCAGCCAGATCAAGGAGCTCGGCAAGCGTGCCCGTGACGGCAAGCTCAAGCCCGAGGAGTACCAGGGTGGTACTATTACCATTTCCAACATGGGCATGAACGCCGCCATTGACAGATTCACTGCTGTTATCAACCCTCCTCAGGCCTGCATCATCGCTGTTGGCGCTGTCAAGAAGGTTGCCATTCCCTCTGAGAACGAGGACGGCATTGAGTGGGACGAGCAGATCGTCATTACCGGTTCGTTCGACCACAAGGTCGTTGATGGTGCCGTCGGTGGTGAGTTCATGAAGGAGCTCAAGGCCGCCATTGAGAACCCTCTCAGCCTGATGCTGTAAAAGCATTCATGAAGAGAATTCTGCATTTGTAATCTAGTAGTCATACGGGGATACCATTTTCATTTTCCCAGGAAGAAAGTTCACGGCGCAATGATTGGTTCTTATTCGCAAAATCTATCTTCTTTATCACTCCACTAAATCTTGAGCTCCACACTTTTTATCAGACACATTTCAGCAAGGATCGAACAATCGCCAGCAAATACTCTACTTCGCCTTTTGAAAACCTGTGGCTGTAAACAGCGGATAAATTTATTGACCGCAGCAGATGATGACATGACGCCTTCAACAACGAATCACAAGTATGGTGATACAAGGTGGATCAAACCCTGAACCGGGCCTGAACCGGCTTGCAGGGCCGGTCGATGCATCACACTTAAATATATGATCACAGCGCTGCACTGTCGATGAGTACAATATTCACTCACTATTGCCAGTCACAGTTCGAAAGCATCATTGCTCACCAGTAAAAATTGCGTGGTGCCAACAGAATTCAGTATCGCTATGCAGCAGCCAGCCACAACCCTGGCTTCGACCACTACCAAGGCACATCAAAGTCACGAGGACACAACAAACAGTTCCAATATCGATGTCGAGAAGACAGTAGGCACAGTGCTTGCTGGTACAGATTCTGAACCACCCTTCTCGGTCTTTACTCTTACGGAAAAGAAACTCATCGTCTTGACCATATCTTTTATTGGTCTCGTGTCTCCACTATCAGCAAGCATATACTTCCCAGCTATCAATACACTTGCAAAAGACCTGCATGTCTCAACATCAGATATCAATCTGACTGTGACAACCTACCTGGTAAGTCATTTAATTTTGAGTTCAAAACATGTACCGGATATAGCTATAAAAATGCACAATGCTTTTCGGAAATATGACAGTGCCCATTGAGAAGCAAGAATCAGTCAGCTCTCTGTAGACATGGTTCTGTCTCTGGAAACGATTGTGTCTCTTTATAGTGTATAATTCGCTCTTTGCTATACTCGGAGTACGACGGTTAACACCATGCTGCAGATCTTCCAGGCTATAGGTCCGACCCTTTTCGGTAATCTGTCTGACATCAAAGGCAGAAGGCCTGCTTATATCAGCTGTCTGTCTGTATCGATCGTGGCAAACGTTGCACTAGCCTGTCAAAGGTCATATCCTGCCCTTCTGGTTCTCCGCTGCGTCCAAAGCTCTGGTTCAGCAGCCACAGTTGCTCTAGCTCAAGCCGTCGTCGCTGACGTCTCCACCAGAGCGGAAAGAGGCAAATGGGTTGCTTATGCTGGCATGGGCATAATGTTAGGACCCGCTCTAGGCCCGCTGATCGGTGGACTACTGGATGCCTATCTTGGCTGGCCATCTATCTTCTGGTTTCTGGCCATATTTTCTGGAACAATGTTGCTTGCAGTACTCTGTTTCCTTCCCGAGACCTGCAGGGCTGTTGTCGGAAACGGATCTGTTCCACCGCAAAAATGGAACCGAACGTTGTGGTCATCCTTTCAAAAGAAGGATGTTGCTGAGCAGATCGATACCTTGCAGCGTTCCAAAAAGAGGCCAAATCCAATTTCATCTCTGCTCATCATCTTCAAGAAAGAAGACGGCCTTGTCTTGCTCTTTGGCGCTTTCCTGTATGCTGGTTTCTACGTGGTTCTACTCACTCTGACCGACCAACTCTCACAACAGTACGGCCTCAATACTGTACAGATTGGCCTCTGCTACTTGCCCTTTGGTGTCGGCTGCATTGCTTCACGCTTCACTGTCGGTATACTTTTGGACCGTAACTACAAACGTCTTGCACGTCAGCTCGATCCGTCTGGAGAATCTAATGCCAATCCTAAAGAGTCCGACGCGTTTCCTATCGAGAAGGCTCGTCTGCAGATCGGCATTCCAGCGGTGTATGCTTCAGCCATTGTGGCCATAACTTATGGTTGGGTGATGCATTACAAGACTTCATTAGCAGGTCCACTGGTCATGTTGTTCTTCGTTGGTAACTTCGTCACGGGAGCGTTCAATGTGTTTAGTACGCTAATCGTCGACATCAACCTACACCAGCCAGGGACGGCATCTGCAGCAAACAATCTGGCCAGATGTGGAATGGGCGCTGCTTTCACGGCTTTTGCACAGCCTCTGACTGCTGCTATCGGCATTGGATGGACGAGCACCGCAGTCGCTTTTCTCTGGATTGTAACAACGCCTTGTCTGTGGGCAGTCATAAAGTGGGGACCCAAATGGCGTGCTGCAGAAAAACTGAAGCTAGAGCAAAGAGAGGTTAAGAAGTGAAGGATACTGAGATTATTTCCGAACAATGTCTGGCAGTATAGACATAATGGAAATATGGAAGGCATAGGAAACATTGAGAAGGCCCATGAGATATTGTCGCTGTAGAACAATGCTAGAAAGCTCGTCCACGATGAGAAATGAGTAGGCTTAGAACTCTTTGGACTGAGTGGTATTTTACATAATGAGCTTCTAACTCTACGCGTTGCTATTTCCCATAGTATCTAGACCTGGAAAGTTCAGAAGATCTTGCGGTAAACAGAGATCACCTCCCATGAAGTAGTCGAAATCGAACAAGGACGTATCTCCAAAGTCCATGGTTGTCGAATGTTGTTGCTCGCTGCCTACCGCAAGGCTGGACGAAGCGCCCGATCGTAATGGATCTGTTGGATCTTTTGGAGATCAGTGTCTGCAAGATCTCTTAAGGCAACGTGTCGATAGACTTACCTAAAGCGCTATTTTTCAGATTCTGCATATGTGCTCTGAATTGTGCATCACTTTCTTCCCTCCACCAGAGAATAGCATCCACGACAAAACTGCCATTGAGTCGACTCCTTGCTCTTAGCTCCAACATGTCGCTACCATCTGCTTTCTTGAAAGCCCTTGGACTGTTCCAGAGTTGTGTAAGAAACATGTGTGATTTGGAACACATGTCGTTGGTGTCAATAGAATAGCTCTTCAAGAGGCCGATAGCAGCGAAGAGCGACGATTTTGCTGCTTCACTTTCTCCCGATAGATAAGGGACGGATGATTTCAAAATGCGCAGGAGTGCGTAGGAGGCAAATAGGAGTCCGTTGACCATGTAGTTCGGTAAGGATACTGGATTTGCTACATTGCGCGTGAGCTCTTCCACCTTGGCAATGACCACGCGGGCGATTTGCTGGATTTTGTCGAAACTAGTAGCATACGAATTCTTATCTTGCTTCAGGAAGTAAAAGCTTCGGACGTAAAGCCGAGCGAAGTCACATTCGAGCCGATCGGAGTCTAACAAACGTCAGTACATGTGACACGTTGCATGGCAGCAGCCTCGTCAAGCCCAAGTAACGCTGATCAGGAAAAGAGGATTTGGTGTATTGAACAGCCTTCCCGAATGCTGAGGTCTGATATCCTTAGTCTTTTCGTGCAATGACTACACTATAGAAAGACACGATATTTTCGGGGAAGCATAGATGTGGTCAAAGAGAGCCGATGGTTCTCGCCCATCCGTGATGACTGTTCGGCATCTGTGAGCAACTTACCATCTGCAGCAGTGGTTTCCAGATCCTTGATCTGAGTATCGTACGTTCTGATAATGATTGATAGAGCGCGATCTTGCTCTGGGGTCAAGTGGCGCATTCCATTCTCTGACACAGCGGAGCCGCATTGGACACACAGGTCCTGCCATTTGAGCCGCAGCTTTAGTGCTGGTGAGAGTGTCTGCTGTCGACTTTGATTTTGACTCATCTCGGGAGAGATATCAGACGAAGTGCGCGCTAAGAAACCTTTGCACATACAGACTCGTTGATAGGCCAAAACTATAAGAGTCCACATTTCAGTTCGACGAGCTATACCTATATCTGGAAGATTAGGCGTCATGGCCCTGAAGAACTCGTCAGAGCCGGCAGGCACATGTAGCCCATTTCTTTGCGCCAGATGCAGCAAAAGACCAGCAAAGACATAATTGAGCTCTTGCTGATTGGTTTCAACAGCGTCAGGAAGAGGCCATGTGACCAACAGTAGGAACGCCTGAACGCGCTGCAAGGGTGAACGAGTGTTGATCACAGATTGTAACGCCAGATTGGTAATACTCTTTGTGAGTGCGCTTAGGAGAGTTGGGTTTTGCGAGTAGCTTCTGCAAGCAGTCCCAATGATGGCCCAGAACAGTATAGGTGATTGATTATAACATGCATCTGGTGACAGCCTGCAATCGAAGATGGGCAGGTACTGTGAATATTCTCGAAAGTACAGCTCAAAGATGCCATTGATATCATTGGCGCTGACAGTTACTCCATCCAAGGTCCGAGGGGTTATCGTTAGTGCTTGACCATCCAAGGTTGCAGTCCTACTTGCATGAGCAGGAGTGGCAAGAGCTACCGAGCCAAGACTTTGAGAAGGAGATGCTGCACTGGACACACGGTAGTATCTCGCTGTTGAAGCTTCGAGATGAGAAGGTATATTAGAGTGGTCGAGGCGCTCTGTTTGCACGGGCTCGATGACGCTTGAACGATAGTCTTCTGTCATGAGCCGCTTGCGTAAAGTGTCTGTCTCTTTCTCGAGCTCTGACAATCTCCTGTAGAGGCATAAGCGAAGCGACTAGGATCATGCGCCTGCTCACATACTGGCGTTTGTTCTCTCTCTTGAATGGATCGGAAATCGTGCATTGCAACCCGACTCGTTTACATCGCGAACAAGCATCGTTTGAGTTTAGGTACGCATCGCATTTAGCCTGTCACGATTGCTAAGCCCAGAACGCATCATCTATCGTTGCTTGATATTGATAGAACAAACCTTTTGTTGCCTACATTCGGTGCATGCCTTCTTCTTGTTCATGACTGTCAGTGGCGAACTTTCCAAATCATCAGCAAATTTGTTCTCTTGAATATGATGGTCCTACATACTATGGTGTCGACCCCTATCTACGGTCTAGGCTAAGTTAACAATGGAATAATTCGGGCAGCCCACGTCAAGCGTTAGCGGTAACGGTAATTCTGTGGTTTACCAACACACTGTGCTCCGTCTGAATTCTTCCCCGAACACGACCGAGGCTAGCATGCAAGCGTAGCGAAGACCGGATCTGGCAGAGAGAAGTTAATCTTCACAAAACACGGTGGGTCATCATGTCTTGTTGGAGACTGGCCGAACTGGACGTTCTCCTGCTTGAAACACACTTCCGGGAACGGGCCGTGACCGCCAAGGCTTGGCGTCCGCCGCTGCTTCTCCACTTCAGTTCCTCCCAGATTCTCTCTTCGCGCTGACCTGCATCACGTCCATCCATCGCGGTGTGATCAACCATGTTATGCGCCCTGAGCGTGACCAATTAATCTCGCTTCGACGGTTGTGACATACTGGACATGTGCTGAGCAGTCGGATGCATTGTTTGTCGGCACGAATGTCTTTCCTCCTTGCTCATGTGGTCTGCCTGCAGAGAGCCAACCGTTAAAGGCCAACGACACTCAAGCATACACCAAAAAACCTCGCCACGATCCCTAAACTAAACTATATGTAACCATAAAGACGTTTGCTTGGGTCATGTGTATTGCTATCGTTGAAGATTTTAGACGAAACAGACCACATTCTGCCGCTTCGCTTACAGTATAACCGAACCATCCTGAAACAGTGAACATCCCAGTATATACCCCCACCCAACTGTGGGTACTGAGAGCAGTATATAAGTTTCCTTCTCGCAAGGTATTTGTTTCTCTCAAGCATTCAAGCCTCATTCATCCATTCTCTTCCACTCTGGTCGCTGGTCGTCCTTCTTCAATCACCAACCGAAAAGTCACTCTTTACAACACCTTTCGTTCTTCAAGAAGATTCCAGCGGTATACACATCAGACCTGTCAAGATGCGTTCCTTCGCTACTATCATGGCTGCCGCCGCCCTGGCCCAGACCGCAATGGCCCACTACCGCTTCACTTCGCTGATTGTTGGTGACGAGGTCACCAAGGAGTACGAGTATGTTCGCCAGAACAGCAACATGAACTCTCCCGTCACCGATGTCACCTCCAAGGACCTCATTTGCAACGTTGGTGGCCTCGATACCGGTGCCCAGACAAAGACCTACAAAGTTGCTCCTGGTGACAACGTTGGTTTCGCTCTCGACACCCCCATCCAGCACCCTGGTCCTCTCAACGTCTACATGTCCAAGGCTGATGGCGATGTTTCCAAATATGACGGATCCGGTACCTGGTTCAAGATCTTCACCATGGGTGCCAACAAACCCGGCGACAACGGTCTTACCTTCAAGGCCGACCACCTCAGCAAGGTTACCTTCGACCTTCCCAAGGACACTCCTCCTGGACAATACCTCCTCCGTGTTGAGCACATCGGTCTTCACAGTGCCTCTTCTTTCGGCGGTGCCCAGTTCTACATCTCTTGCGCCCAGATCGAGGTTTCTGGCAGCTCTACCGCCAAGCCTTCTCCTACTGTCAAGATTCCTGGCGTCTACACTGGTCACGAGGACAGCCTTGAGTTGAGCATTTACTACCCCATCCCCGAGAACTACCAGCCCCCCGGCCCTGCCGTTTGGGGCAGCGATGGCTCATCTGATTCCGCACCTGCCTCTTCTGCTGCTGCTCCTGCTTCCAGCTCAAGCGCTTCTGCTAAGGTCCCCGCCACCACCGCCTCATCTGCCGACCCTACTACCATGGCCACTGTCGTCAAGTCTAGCACCGCTGCTTCTACTGCAACTGGCTCTGTTGGCGGCTCTACCAGCGGCACTTCCAAGAAGTACCAGCAGTGCGGTGGTAAGGGTTACACTGGTCCTACTGAGTGCGAGGCCAGTACTTGCAAGTTCCAAAACGACTACTACTCTCAGTGCCTCTAAATTTAGTTGACTGAGCACGTATATTGGAACAAAACAACAGAAATTGAAGTGGTGTAGTTGAAGTTTCCTTCTTGAATGGATCCGTTAGGGCATCTTCCTTTTATAACCTTATTTTCCGAATGAGATTCGAGCTTTGAATCCTTATATCTGTCCTGCTTTCGTACTTTGCTTTTAAACGTGATCCCGACCTTGATGTGATTGTCCACCTTGCTTATGTATTGTAATTCGGAGTATCGACGTAGGTGACTGTAACGTTCTTGCCACACCAGCGTGACCCATCTCAAAGCCATTTGCACGTTCGTCGTACTCACTGACTGTAACAACGGTCCTACTAGTTTGCGCCGATCAAATCATCATATACATATCGATTCATATCAAAGCGAGCATACAATGTCGTAGACGTAAGCGTAAAGTATACACAGGGCAGAAAAATGGTATTAATGTATCAAGCCTGCAGCGTACCATATTCTCTAAACTCTAGATTGAGAAGCATGAAGGGCGCTACCTCTTCAGCTGAGCAAACCGCGCTGCCAACTCATTCACATCTGGAATCTTGCCTCCAGGACCCGTTGTGTCTGGCTTATTTGCCTTTACCATCTTGGCTGAGGGTTTGAGATCTGGCGGTCCTGGCAACTTGATGCGTGGAGAGACATTGTCAGTTGATGGACTCGGCGGCACCACACTGACAGGACTTTTGGGCCCCAGGTTGCGCGGGGGCGTAGCAGCGACCAATGGTTCTGTACCTTCAGGTGCTTCCAGAGCTGGCACCTTCTGTCCACCACTAGGGTTCTCATCGTCATCGTCGTCGTCATCGCCTTGGTTGGCAGCTGCTTCTCTGGCCGCTAGACGACCTTTTGGCCAATCGATGTTGTAGGCATCCGCGATGGTGGACAGATAGGCCTCGACCAACTCAGGCTTTGGTGGCTCGACCCTCAAGCGATCTAAGACGCGCTTCGCAACCTTGTCATCTTTGTTCTCGGTCGCATCCAATACAAACTCCTTGCCGAACTTCTCGGCCAATAGTGCCCTCACGTTGTGCAGTTCCTTGACGTCTGTCCTCGGTGCCGCAAAGATGATGCTTTTCACCGCCTCTTCAAGTCCTGCATCGCACTCTTTGGCTTCCAAGAGGCCGGCTCGCGCGAGTAGCAATTCGCAGTATAGCTCGAGGATCTCGAGTAGTTCGGTGGTCAGGTCGCTACGGATAATGTTCTCGACGCGGATGCGGGCGGATTCATCTTTGCCTTGCTCGAGAAGTTGAGCCATTGCACGACGTTGCTGTTTGGCGATTGCTGTGTCCTTTTGTTGTACCATGCGTAGGCGCGAGATGGACAGCTTGAGCTGCACTTTGAGCTTGTTCTATGTGGGCACGCGCCCATCGTCAGTCGTTGTATTTTGCTTGCGATCTTGGTCATTTGCTGGTTTCGTACAACTAGGGTTGATGCTGGCGCCATGACTAAGGTGTTATTCAATCTGAGTAAGTGGTCGGCTGGTTGCGATGCGCGTGAACTCGAGCTGGCAATCGACCCGCGAGACCCCAGCCATCGTCTGACGTCTGCGGGGTTCGGCCAGGCCCTGTCCTCGCCTTCACCTTCCTTCCTTGGTCAACTTATACAGGAAACTAGGGATATTGATAATTAATCATACTTCTTCAGAGAGGATGATGCAATGTATTTCGCTGTACGTGTAGAATGCTGTCGTTTGTAAATCTGTAGATATATCCCAACCTCGTGCAATTGCCGCCCAAATACGCCTTTTCATACTCCCGCTCGCTAATGGGATTTGTCCAATGAACCGCCCCCCCATACAACCATCCAGATTCTTAACCAGGCGTTCAAAGAAAAGAACAACTCCGGTGTTGAAGGGCTTGCTCCCTCCACAAGATACGTCTTCCCATGCCGCAAAACATCGATATAGGGGTCATGGCCTGGGTGAATGAGCCATGGGTACTGCTGGTACTGGTGGTGCCTGGCCTGAATCGCTACGCGCTGTTTCGTATAGACTCTTGGAGCTAATCGAGTGGTCAGAACTCTTCGTCGACATCCCGAGACTGGTGCTCTCACCTCTTCTTACTGCGCAAACTCGACATGCTCTTTTGTCTGACCATACTGAACATTTTGCGTAGACCTTTCTTCTCGCGTGGTGATTCAAGACTGGGACTTGCTGTGGGTGCTGTCGTGACTGTAGGAGTACGCTGCACACATGTTAGTCCATACTTTGGCAGCCACGTCTCGCGAGAATCCAAGCATACTTCGCTGCTGTTTCTGCTTTGCCTGCTACGCCTTGAACTCGTGGTATCGCTGTAATTGGTGTAGGTGGTCTCGGGCGTGGCCCCTCCATTTTGCACACCTTCTTTGGCCGAAATTGGTCGAGTATGCGCCGCACCCCGTGCGGGTAGCTCGACCGGCACTGTGGTATTTGTCGCAAAGGCCTCTTCCTCCTCTTCCTCGTCAGGACCCATGTCGGTGCGATCTTCATCCCCACAGACAACCACAAACCAGCCAACCTTCTCGTCCGGCGCGAGCTTGTCTCTTAGTTCCATGATTGCGTTCCACTGCTCGTCACCTAGACCCTTTCCCCTGACTTCGTCTACTTCGATACCCAGTTTGACTTGTTCGCAGATATCGGCAATGTATGCGTACGGTTGCGAACAGGCAGCTGGGGACTCGTCTGTAGGATCGAATTGCTCTACAAAGCGGAGGTTGGGCAGGTTCGCCATGGTCTGCGGCCACAGCTCGGTAAAGTTCTCGAGCAATGTCTCGGTCGTCGCAGGTGCGATGAGCCATTCCGCAGCTGCATCGTCGAGGTTCTGAAGAATGATATGAATGCGAATGAGTGGCCGCGGCCAGCGAAACCCATGGATTAGATATGTTGGCATGACGCGCAATTGGTATGTCAGGAATGCTCGAGGTGTAATCAGACCCGGCTGACGTGATTCTGGAGCGGGATAATATATGAAGTTGACTTAGATGTCGGAGATGGGGGAAAGAAGAAAGCACGAGTGATGGAAATGTCAGGAAAAGCGAGCACGTCTCGTCAATCTCGTGCTCTTGGTATTGGTAAAGATGGGAAAAAAAGTATGTGAGATTGCAAAGCGTCCGAGCCCCCTGCAATTAAGCGGATCGCTTGTAGGATGAGCCTCAGCGAAGTGTCTTGGGTAGACACTGGATGAAAGAAATGGCTGGGACGGCCGCTGGAAGGAAGATATGACGCGGACGGCCGAATCCTTTCTCTCTGTGGCCGTTGGCAATTGGCGCGTCGAGTCGTTGATGTTGGCCTGAGAGCTGAGAGGTCCGCGATCCTCCGGTAACAGCACAAAGAGGGAAGGACAGCAGAGGTCAGAGGACACAAGGACGGCCAAGGACAGTAGAGAGCGGGAGACAAAAGCGCAATGCAAGTCGCACGGTGACACAGATTCGTGAACGAGAGACAGGCACTTTGTGGTCCCGCACATGCAGGCTCGTTTGGTTTTAGCAGTTCGCTGGAATTGCGTTCGCTTTTGCGAGTCATCATAGGCTTTTCGAGCCCGCGCCGAACCGTTGTGCTCCACTCTCAAACGGAATGATACCCGCCCGCCTCTCATTCGTCGCTCGCCATCGCATGCCGTTTCAATTCACACGTCAAGCCACCGAAAAACAGGGTGCTTTCTTTTGACACAACGGTCACTGAAACAGACAGCATTGTGACTTTCGTGAATTCTTACCACCTTCGGAAGCCGCAACGCCATGGTCCTCCACTTGCTGGGCAAAAAGTCCTGGAATGTCTACAACAAAGATAATATCGACCGCGTGCGTCGAGATGAAGCAGCCGCTCAAGCCAGAGAGGAAGAGGCCGAGCGCCGCATGGATCAAGAGGATGCTGCTCGACGCATAGCTATATTGCGAAATGAAATTCCACCACCAATAACAGCGTCATCACCCCCGCCGGATGAAAGTGTTGGTGCTCGCCCTTATCGGTATGGTGATGATGGTCGAGATCGCAAACGAAGACGTTTGAGAGGCGAGGACGATACCGATCGAGACATGCGTATTGCCAGAGAAGACGCCTCTATTGGGGCTGCTGCTCGTGAAAAGCTTAGCCACAACGAAAGAAACAGGCATGAGGACAATGTGTCATTAACAGATCACGCTGGTCACATCCAACTTTTCGCAGCACCCAACGAACGTACTCTATTGGCCAACTCTCGCAATGCCGAAGCAGAAGCTGAGAAGGCGAAGAAGGCACGTGAATATGAAGATCAGTATACCATGCGATTCTCCAATGCAGCCGGGTTCAAGAAGTCTGTATCTTCGGCACCATGGTACGTTTCATCAAGCAAGCATGATCCCGAGATTCAGGGATCGAGTAAGGATGTTTGGGGGAATGAAGACCCAGGTCGTAGGGATAGGGAGCAAACAAGGTTGACTTCCAATGATCCAATGGCATTCATGCGACAAGCACAGATACAGCTCAGGCAGGCCGAGACAGACAAGGAGAAATGGAAGGTCCAGAAGGAACGAGAAATAAGACAGCTGGACGAAGCTGAGCGACAAGAAAGACTGAGGAAAAAAGAGCGTCGACACAAACGTGATCGTAGGCAGAGAAGTCAAAGCGTGGGCAGCCTTGAAGGCTTTTCACTCGATAATCGTGATGGAAAAGAAGGAATGGGCAACCGTCGCGACAAGAGGGCATCGAACAGGCGGCATAGGAGCCGAAGTCGAGACGAACATCACAGGCATGATCCTTTGCACCATGCATCCCGCCATTCTCACCGTCGGCGATCAAGGAGTCCTATCAGGAGATCTAGCAAACAAGACTGATGGGCAATGAGATACGTCCTTAGGAAAACTTCGTACCATGTTTTATACAACGAAGCACTAGGCTTGCTACTTCCTACGGCTGAAGCTACTCCCACTGGAAGCTTCGGCGTCTGAATCATGGTCGTAAGAAGGCACTACCGTGGGATTGGCCTCGGCCACATGCTCCGCTGTGCTGACTCTGTCTCTTCTTTTGGACCCGTCTTCATCCTCTGTGCCATCACGGTCTCCCCCGTGCTCTTCATCATCCTCAGTAGGCACTGCCTGGAAACCTTCTCTATCAGACTCCTTACCCTTGATGAAGCTGTCGATGATGTAGTATTGAATGCCGTTCATAGCAACGGGGAAGATGAACATCACAAACGCGATTTGAAGGGCTTCATTGCCTTCGGTCCAGCGCAAGGCCCAGTCGCCGACCCATGGCAACCATGGCAGCATTGCGAAGAGCAAGAAGACGAAAAGCTTCATACCGAACAGGCCAATAAAGTAAATGATGGACTGCTTGAGCCACCAAGTGGCGCGTGGTGGGTTGCCATAATAACCAGACTTGATAGACTTTGGTGGGTTTGCGATAGGAGTTTTCGCGAAGAGACTGTGTAAGACACGTAACAATATGACAAGGACAGGAATACCGATAGTGGTCTGCGAACATATTAGCACGATTTGCCCTGGATGATCAGATTTTACTTACATCAATAGCCAAGTTCAAAAGGTAAAATGAACAAGGATTTGGCATTTTGCCATCATCAGCAGTAACAGCAGAGACACTTGCAGAGATCTCCTCGGGTTTTGCACTGGCGAGGTCGAACTTGCCTGACGAGAACATTGACATGCCCAGATTGGCGAGATGCAGCAAGAAGGTACCTGCCACCTGTTTTGAAACATCGAAAAACCATATCTTGACAGGGCGTCTTGGGCGTTCTCTCCAACGCTTGAAAACAAGAGAGAGCAAGGCAAGGGCACCTAGCGCGGCCTGAACGACCAAGGCAAAGGGTCCCAAAAGCTTACATTCGCCATCTTGTGCTTGCATCATGGCCTTGGGGCCGTTCTCAGATCCATTACCGGACGGAGGTGGCGGAGGTGGAGGAGCAAAATCGTCTTGCGGAATCGGAGGTGGCGGTAGAAGCTCCTCAGGCCTGAGCGCAGGCTCTTCAGTCTCGGCTGGCACGCCAGCAATTTGAATGAGCTCTGTATCAAAGACTTTGAAGCACATCAGCACGTGCGCAATGGTTGCGAGATCATACAACTAGACATACTCAAAGTGCTGTCCGGCGGGATAACTCCAAGGTCGCGGTGTCCATAGGCCAGTTCTGGAGGAATAACCAACTTCCTTTGTTCACCGACACACATGTCCAGTAAGCCTTGATCCCATCCTTTTATCACCTCGCCGACACCTAGCTTGAAGCTGAGAGGAACTCCACGGTTGTATGATTCATCGAACTTGGTACCATCGGACTGCAACTTTCCACGGTAGTGTACACTGATCTCGTCACCAGATTTAGTAGGGCGTTTGCAGGTCTTGGGGTTAGCCGTCACGATCTCGAGCCCATTGGCAGTGATCTTGGTCGTAGGGCCGCTCAAATGGTCACCAGCAGCAAGAACGGCGGGTACTGAGAGGACAGCAGCCGAAGCGACGAGAAGCGGAAGTTGTGTAGAGCGCATCGTGTCGTAGAGGTTACTGCCAGTCACACAGCGGTGTCGCGAGTCGGTGACGATGAGTGACACTGGTAGAGGCTCCAAGAGTGTGTACGTCTTTGTCGGAATGCCGTCTGCCTCTGATCTCCGATGCGGTGCTTTCCGAGAGACCGTCTGCAAGTCAAATAATCCTTACTTGCAAGTTGCACAAGAAGGTCCAAGGGACGTCGCAGCCTCGCAGGTCGAGTGTCTCAACCTTTCGGCAGAGCGAGCGCCTCCTGCTGCTAAACTCGCCGCCGGCAAAACGACATCATGATGGATTCCCCGCAAAACTCAAAGACAGGACCCACTTTGGCCTTCTGCTCTCTTTGAAATAGCCACGACAAGCCATTTTCAATAGACAATTTGATATTGATCTCGCTCGCTCCTGCAATTCACCGACCATGCCTCCCAACTTGACCTTCCTGGACAGATTCGAGACTATATCAAAAATGCAAGTCACCAGTCATTCAAGCCACCTGTCGCCGTCTAAGCCTGGACTGCTGACCACCCCATAGACAAGCGGCTTTCGGCCTTGCTGACGCTGGCCTCTCTTCCAGCGATGTTCAGAGCCAGGCCACGCATGTAGAACAAACTACTTATGATGCTTCGGACAATTTGGTAATCCAATATATGACAATCCCCCTTTTGCAATCCTTGTGTTTCTGATAGTATTCATGTCTAGCAAGATTACCAATCTCGTGTTGATGCTGTAATCCGTGACTTGTCGTTGAACCTGAGCAAACCTGAACGACCTGCAGGATTGTCCGAAGACCCTCTCGTGCTGCCGGTTGGCGGTGTGACTATTGGTCGTTATACAAATGCAGTACACCATAACGATGGCTTGTTCTCCGAAGTATACAAAGCTGTAGCCCAATATGGCTGTGGCATCACCCTAAGAACAAGTGGTTATGAAAAGCATCCTTGCCTGGTTGCTCTCAAAGTCACCAATCCATCTGCCACTGAGCCACCTCATGATTCTGAGCGCGAAGTTCGGTTACTGGAACGAGCTCGCCATGACTTTGTTGTAGAGCTCGTCGAAAATTTTCACCAAGCTGGCGGTCGACTTGTGTTGGCGTTTCCCTTCATGCCTTATACCCTTGATGATCAACTCAGAAAGGGCAGGTTGCAACCTAAAGACCAAAAAGCCATTCTCTCGCAAGTAATGCAGGGTCTTGAGCACATACACAGTTGTGGGATTATTCATCGAGATATCAAGCCCTCCAATATCTTACTCAAGAGTCCATCTGGTCCCGCCTACATTTCTGACTTCAGCATCGCATGGTCAGCCGATGACCCCTCGTCTGAACCTACCAAGGAGAAGATCATGGACGTTGGTACGACGAGCTACCGCCCCCCAGAACTCATGTTCGGTAATTGTTGGTATGATACGAGTCTTGACATGTGGGCAACTGGTTGTGTGGTCGCTCAAGTGGTGAGCTTGGGCTCTCAGACATTATTTGATTCTGGTGATCTTGGGAGCGATCTTGCTCTGATCAAGAGTATCTTCTCTACGCTCGGAACTCCAAATACCGACAAATGGCCTGTAAGTGTGGCACAAGAATGAAGAAGATCGGGCTAGAACCTAACACTCTTCAGGAAGTCAGCGGCCTACCTGACTGGGGCAAGATGGCCTTTGTACAATATCCTTCGAAAGATTGGAAAGATATTCTCCCCGATGCTTCTGCGGATGCAATCAAACTGGTGCAAAAATTGGTCGTGTACGAAAGCGGTAACAGGATGAAAGCTGATCAAGTAAGCCTCATTTGCCGTGATTTGATTACCTACTAATTTTTGGCAGTGGCGGAAGCAGCCCTTCTTTGGCGAATGATCTCGCTCTTTAGCTTGTTTTTCACGGTCGAGACATATCCCTTCGAAGCCTGTGTGTAACGTCAAGATTATATACTGCTAAAGCAGATCTGAAATCGATGCTGGCTCTGTGTAGTCGTGTATGGAAATGCCGTACTCAAGACTTCTTTTCGAGGACAATCAAGTTTGTTTGCCTCTCACACGCAGTACAATGCATCATCGCCTCGCAGGTTTTTGGCGCACCCGTGCAAGTTGTGGGTAGCCTGATCCGAATTTATTCTTTTGGGGCCTCAGACTGAGCTCCACTCGCTATGTGAGAAGCGTCGCCCTCGAGAGACGCTGTCGCGAGTTGGAAGTCCAAAGTCTGATTAGCTCGTGTTCACGATGAGTACAAAGAAGCAAGCGCGCGAATGAAGCTACTCTCTGGTAGCTAAAGCAATCTTACTCGATGATGGCAGCATCACATGAAACATTAAAAGATGTTCGGGCCGCCTGACATGCCAAGCCCCCAGATTCTCGGGGCGGCTTTAATGGAAATGGAAGTTAAGGTAAACACATAGGCGGTGACGACTTGTTTGCAATCCCTGTTACTGTATTCTTCTGTTGTTGATTCTTCTTGCCTTCTTCTTTTTCAAGTCAGCACTCTGTCAGGGAGTATCTGTGTTCAACGGCGTTGTAATTTGTCCACCATCTACAACGACCCCGCTCGCGTCAAAGAGATACCAGACGGAGCAGCGCACAAGACCCGAGCAGCAGCATGGCGTTCTTGTTTGGCCGCAGCAAAGCCAGGTCTAACCAGGAGTTGACCCGGTCGACCAAAGATTTGATACTGAAGCTAATTGCTGAGGACAAGCCTTCACAAAAGGTATCCGACCACTACGACCCGAGCGAGCTGGACTGGGCTGACGACGGTCAGATCGAGGAAGAAGTGGCACGGAATCTTGGCCAGATGAAGGTCATCCTTCAAGGCACGCCCGGTATGCAACAGTCTAGCCGAGCAGCAGACCAGCACATGGCGACTAACGACTGCGCAGAACTCGACGTCAGCCCTGACCAGGTATTCCAGCTGGTGAACCTCCTCGTTACCGAAGATCTGCTACGAGTTCTCGCCGAGAATATCCACCGTTTACCTTTCGAATCGCGCAAAGACACACAAACCATCATTTCCAATGTTCTGCGATACAAGCAACCGGGCGAGGATCAACCGATTGCCCTGCAATACATAATCACCACCCGTCCTGAGGTCATTATCGCGCTTTGCAATGGCTACGACCGTCGCGAGAGCGCTATGCCCTGCGGAGGAATATTAAAGGAGGCCTTAAAACATGATGCCGTCACAGCTCTGATCCTCTACGACGAACCGAGTCTACACGGCCAACCCCTGGACCTTGGCAGTATCGACACAGATCAACCTGCCTCGGGTCAAGGTGTGTTCTGGAAGTTCTTTGACTGGATAGATAAGAGTTTGTTCGAAGTCAGCACTGATGCCTTTGATACTTTCCGCGTGAGTCACTTCTATATCTTACGCTACAATCAGATACTAAAAATGGTTGACAGCAAATCCTTGTGAGGCACAAGCCTATGGTCGCCAAGTATATCGACACCAATTTCGATCTCTTCTTTGACAGATACAACAACATCCTCATCAAGTCAGAGAGTTACGTCACCAAGCGTCAGTCAATCAAGTTGCTTGGTGAGGTTCTGTTGGACCGCCAATTCTATGAAATCATGACCCGCTACGTCGAGTCCGGCGATAATCTCAAGCTTATAATGTGGCAGCTCAAGGATGATCGCAAGATGGTGCAGTACGAGGCTTTCCACGTTTTCAAAATCTTCGCTGCGAACCCCAACAAGTCACCCGACGTCAAGCGACTTCTGACCATGAACCGTCAACGTCTATTAGATTTCCTGCCCAACTTTCTAGCCGACCGTACAGAGGATGACCAGTTCTCGGACGAGAAGAGCTACCTCATCAAGCAGATTAAGTTGTTACCCCAAACACCTCAGCAACCGAGAACTGCAAGCCAGGAATCATCGAAATAGAGTCTCGATGCTGCACAGGCATTATATCACGATCGTGAATTGGCAAGGAGCATCGCGAACATGGAGTTCAGACGAAAGCTCGAAGCTGCCACCACTAAGAGACTGGCACGGAAGAACCTTGCCACATAGCGGATTCCGCGAAAAGCTGGTTTTTAGTTTGCTTGAAGGCACCGAAATGGTAGCATGAGAGATGGCGGGTTCAGTCATCGATGTTAAGGACTCGCAGAAGGCAATTGTTCTGCAGGTTGGTGGTTTGCATTGCTATGGCGTAGAGGGACGGCATTTGGGATGTGCAAGGAGTTATATTGGTGTTTTCTTCTTTCTTTGCTACCCACTCCTGCAAGCGACTTGTGCATGCTCTTCAAGTTTTATTCTTGCATGACGAAAATAAACGCATTGGTTATTTCGTCCATTGTGTTGATTCCTTCGAGGCTACTAGCCTTATCACTGTATACAAGGATAGCCATTGTTGCAGTTCTTTTTACTCTCAAGATTTGACTCAAGCAGTAACAATATTTTTGATAAGTGTCATGCTGTGCAATCGGCGATTTATCTCTAATGTCGGTGTCGAACCACGGTGCATTTTGGTGCCTGAACCGTTAACTTTGGTGAGGCTCTTTGCGAGAAACCGGATTATCGATCTTGAGATCGGCCCGATCGGCCGCTAAGGTCATATACGGCAATCAAAAGTGCAGATCATGGACGTCGACCGCCAACATCCAGAGCATTGTTCAAAACACAGAAACATACTTTCACGTCAACAAGACAGAGAGAGATGTCTGCTTGCTGCCAGTGAGTGATGCCATCCGGAAGCGCTGGGCAAGCCTCTTCCTTGGGTCGTCATTTCAACCCTCGTAACGTATGTTCAACCTGCTTCCACCGCCACGCGCTTACTGCTGACAATTTCGAAGCTCAGAAATGCAACACTGATTCTACCACGGACCGGGGAGCGTGTTAGACGCGCTTTCTCACTGCCCACCTTGGGCGACAATGCTCGTGAAGAAGCTGGTTCCCCAGAGGAACGTGAGGGTCTGCTGGGTACGGATCCGGACGTGTCATCTACACCAGCTTATGAGCGGAACGCTATACTGAAGCCTTTGTATCGCTGGCGGGACCGATCTGTCGATTTTTGGGCTTCGAATCTAGGACAGGGCATCTTTAAATGCTCCATAGCATATCTGCTAGGATCCTTGGCCACGTTTCTTCCGTTCATCTCGGCATTCCTTGGAAAGCAAGACGGCAAACATGTTGT
This sequence comes from Aureobasidium sp. Y128-05A, assembly GCA_037042735.1. Classification (NCBI taxonomy): domain Eukaryota; kingdom Fungi; phylum Ascomycota; class Dothideomycetes; order Dothideales; family Saccotheciaceae; genus Aureobasidium; species Aureobasidium sp. Y128-05A. The sequence goes on from JAXQKC010000098.1 coordinate 380,777, forward strand.
CGCAACCGTCACGGTTTACTTTCACCCCTCGAGGACAGTCGGCAGCATGATCGAAGCAGTGGGCATCGCTCTCATTGCCTTCGTGTACGCAGCCTTCGTGTCTTTCACTAGTATGGCTATTAGCATGGCCCTCGGCAAACGCGATCTTCTGGTTCTTGGCCATGCAATCGTTCTAGCAGTCTTCTGTGCCGGCGGCCTAGGCTTCATAGGTTGGCTCAAGCAGCGGCTTGGTCATCCGACTGTAAACGTAGGGTGCAGTCTCGCCTCTCTGGCAATCATCACGATTCTAACCAAGGAAGGATCTATTCAAGCTGCGAAATTCTCCGAAGAGAAGGTGTTCCAGGTCCTACGCATGGTCCTACTTGGCATGGCGGCCACCACGGCGGTCAATCTCCTCATCAAACCTCGCTACGCCAAGAGCGAGTTGCACCGCGACTTTGTCAAGATGACCGACTCTTTAGGAGACAAGCTTATTGCTATTACAAGAGCATTCTTGACTGGTTCGGAGACAGAGATGCAGGGCGCTGCATACAAGCAAGTTGACAAGGACTGCAAAGCCAACGAGACCTCGATGAAGAAGAATTTGACCGAAGCCAAATACGAGCATTATATGCTGGGCAGAGAAAAGGAGTATCGCATCGAGGTCAAGCTTGTCAAATGCCTGCAAGGGCTATCTCAGAGTATCGGTGGTCTTTACAGTGCGGCCGACACGCAATTTGCCCTCATCAAATCCTCGCCGCACATCAATCGATCAGACTCGGCAATGGCGTCCATGTCGTCGTCTTTCTTGGGCGCCTCACAGCTTGTGAGCGAACCAGGCGAAATTCGAGGATCCTTAACGCCAATTAGTGAGACCCCTGAGTCGCCAGCCGATCAGCCGATTCCGTTCAGTCCTATGACTTCGAGCTTCGACAGCAACGTCGCAGACAAAAGGCCTTCATTGTCGCCTTCCGATATGTTCACAACATTCATAACACAGCTAGGGCCACCAATGAAATCATTGGCCTTTACCCTCAAATCAATCTTGGATGAACTGCCATTTCAACCCGGGACTGATCATATGATCACTGTCAATGTCAACTTCAGAACAAGTCTTGCTCAGGCCATCGAGCTTTTCAATAACGCCAGAAAGGAAGCATTGTCTACTTTGTACCGCAACAAGGAGATCACAAATGCCAAGTCTCTGGAGCGTGTGGCCGATCTAGAGGAAGTTGCCGCAAGCTGCGGACACTATGCTGCAGCAATGGTCGATTTTGCCGAGGACACGCTCAAATATCTGGAGATTCTAGAAGAGTTGAAGGAAGAGCTAGAGCAGGAAGACAGGACACGTTCCTGGAATTGGCTGGCTTTTTGGAGGAGACACAGAACTGACCAAACTGCGAATGAAGAAGCAGGTCTATCGCTGGTACATGAGCCCGACGAGGCATTGACGACGGATATAGTCAAGCCCATCCTCCAGGCGGACACTTTTGCGAGAGCAGGACGCAATACCAAGGAACCTTTCGCTCACCGACTCTATCGTATGTTCAAATTTATCCGCAGGGATGACATTCGGTTTGCGATAAAGGTCGGTGTGGGTGCAGCGCTCTTTGCGTTGCCATCTTTCATGGTGTGGTCTCGACCATTCTACCAACACTGGCGTGGCGAGTGGGGTCTTGTTTCCTACATGGTCGTATGCTCGATGACGATCGGAGCTTCCAATACGACTGGCATTGAGCGCTTCATAGGCACAGCCATGGGCGCTGTACTCGCGATTGTTGCTTGGATCGTATCAGATGACAGCCCTTGGCTTCTAGGTTTCTTTGGCTGGCTGATGTCGCTTGGCTGTTTCTACATCATCCTGGTGCAGGGCAAAGGACCCATGGGCCGTTTCATCTTGCTCACATATAACTTGTCCGCCCTGTACGCATACTCGCTGTCAGTAAAAGACAATGATGATGATGACGATGAAGGTGGCATAAACCCCGAGATTTGGGGGATTGTGCTTCATCGTTTCGTGGCAGTCATCGCTGGTTGTATATGGGGCATTGTCGTGACACGAGTGATCTGGCCCATCTCAGCTCGTCGCAAGCTCAAGAACGGCATTTGCGTACTTTGGCTACGCATGTCGTTGATTTGGCGCAGAGATCCACTGGCCATGTTCCTCCTGGGTGAGCCTGCATCGGCATACATGGACATACGCGAGGAGTCTGAACTGCAAACCTTCCTCGCGCAATTGGAAGCACTTCGCAAAGCTGCAGCCTCTGAGTTCGAATTCCGAGCGCCGTTCCCTGACAAGGTCTTTGGCAAGATTCTGGGAAGGACAAAACGCATGTTGGACAACTTCCACGCCATGAATATGGTGATAGCTAAGGATCTCAAAGCCAGCCCTGGGGAAGCTGAAGTACTTAGGTATACTCGAGCTGAGCGATTTGCCCTATCGGCTAGAATCAGCCATCTGTTCTCCGTGCTGGCTAGTTCGGTCAAGCTGGAGTATCCGCTCAACGATGTTTTGCCTAACATTGATCACACAAGGGACAGACTATTGGCGAAGATCTTCGAGTTCAGAAGAGATAGTGACAAGGCGTCTCTTGCCACTGAGGAGGACTATGAGTTGTTGTATGCTTATGGTGAGTGTGACCAATATAATACGTTCGACGAATTATACTGATCTGGACGATAGCGCTCGTGACAGGCTCGCTGGCGCAGGAAATCATGGGCGTCAGCGCAGACTTGGAGGAGTTGTTCGGCAAGTTGAACGAAGACAACCTGGCACTGTACTAGTCGGCACATGATATGTCTAGAGAAATGTCATGAGATTATCCTCATCTGATGTATTGTGAAAGATGTCATTGAACGTTTATGAAAGGGTTATTTTGAATGTACGAATGAAGGGTGGTCCAAGAGTAAGGAGATGGGTATCTATGACTGGTGGTAGTCTCTGGCGAAGATTTCGTCAAAGACCTTCTTGTCAACAGCGTACTCGCGGACGTAATCCTTCTCCATGTCGTGCATGGTCTTTCCGATGAGAACGAGACTGTGCAGAGGCTTGCCTAAGTCAGCCTCGGCCAGCTGCTCCAATGTACCAGCGACGATTTGTTGGTCTTCGGCACCGACACGAGCGACACCAACAGCGAGTCTGTCCTTTGAGCAAATGCCCTCGCCCTTGTCTTCCTCGGTCTCGATCATCTGTTGGGCGCATTGTGCGACGGTCATGAAGCGTGGTGGCTCGTAGACAATTCTGCCTCTGGCCAGAGCTTCGAGGTTGGGCTCCTTGACCTTGATATCAAGCAAGACCAAAGTGTGCAGGCCCAGGGCGACGTTCTCCTTGACGCGGTCGTAGTAACTGGCGGGTTTCCAGTTGTCTGTGAAGAAGACCATGGAGACGGTCTGGCCGAAGTTGTAGAGCGAGAGACCGGTGCAACCAACACCAGTCAGGATGGAGGCATTGGGCAGAATGCGAGTAGGAATGTTCTTCTCGCGAGCGCGGATGATGAAGTCGGTGTGTGTAGTAGCTGAGAAGGGATCACCAACGACCAAAAAGGCAATGTCGACCTTGTCGGCGCCTTCAAGGATCTCGTCAGACTTTGACTCGACCATCTCACGGTCGGCGATGATTACTTGGCGGCCATAGTAAGCTTCCTACTGCGATTGCGATTAGTGCGCGTTTGCGCATGCAGTGTGAAAAGTTGCGTACCAGGACTTCCTTCTCGACGAGCAGGACGGCGGTATAGGCTTCGAGGTAGACACGCTCGGCACGCTTGATGATCTCGAGACCCTTGACCGACACGTCCTTTTCGTCTGCCAGACCCAGCCCGATTGCGTAGAACATGATTGCTATGTGTACGCGGCAAGAAAGACTGACATGGAAATTATCAAAGACGCTCAGATCAGACCCTCCCTCTTTCCCCACACTCGGCCTGTCCATTACAGTATTGTCCATGGAGGATCCACCATCAAGTGTCCTTCATCCTTGTCCATCAACAACACCACTATTCACCATGCGACATTGACGCTTTACTCTATTCACAACTTATCCGCATCCGCCTAAGCATCTTGTCCGCCTTGCAGCCAGACATCCGAGAGCCCCACGCGACACTCTAACCAGCCATCAGCTCACCCCCCGCTCTCACCATGGCCGACAAGGACAAGGCGGCCAAGTACCGCACAGAGATCCAGCAGATGATGTTTGTCTCTGGAGAGACGGCCGAAGCTGCTCCTGAAACCACCACCCTCATCGAAGCCATTGTCCAGCAGCAAGTCGTCGAAATGCTCACTCGCGCAACCGCCCTAGCCGCCCGTCGCGGTGTCCGCAGCATCAACACTGACGACCTCATCTTTCTCATTCGTCACGATCGCGCAAAAGTTTCCCGACTACGTACCTTTCTTAGCTGGAAAGACGTGCGCAAGTCTGCAAAGGACTCGGATGACAAGGGCGGCGGTGGTGCTGGAGGAGGTGACGACTTTGCTGACATCGATGTCGGTCCCGCCAACGATCCCACCTTGGCTACCGCTGGTCCCTCTGTTGGTACCAGAAACTCAAAGACCAAAAAGGCAAAAGTAGGTCTCCCATGGGATGTCTCGAGTTTCTACCAAGAACAAGTTCCCGAGCGAGAGGACGAGGAAGACGAAGATGAAGAAGAGATGACAACTGCCACAATGACGCGCCTGAAAAACGCCGACGACCGCACAAAAAACATGACCCCTGAAGAATACCTACACTGGAGTGAATGCCGTCAAGCCTCCTTCACTTTTCGCAAAGGCAAACGCTTCCGTGAATGGGCTGGTTTCGGCGTCGTAACTGACAGCAAGCCAAACGATGATATCGTTGATATCCTGGGCTTCTTGACCTTCGAGATCGTCCAGACTCTGACAGAAGAAGCTCTGCGCGTCAAGAACGCCGAGGACATACAGCGAAGGGAGAGCGGTGGCGATGAGGATCAACAACGACGAAAAAGAATTCGTCGAGAACCCGGCTTGTTCGATCCACCCGAAGAGGCAAGAACGCCTGTCAATACCAAGCACATCACCGAGGCTTTTCGCAGGCTACAGAGACCCGACGCAAAGAGTCGCTACATGAGCCACATTCCTGCTGGTATCAGGAGAACACCCTTGAAGCTAATCTAATGCGGCCTCTGCGGAGCATCTTCTTCGGCTACGTTCTGAACATCCTTCCGCCAGATATGATGAATCTCGACCTCTAATGTAATTAGCTCGTTGCACTTCTGACAAAGGCGCGCCTCTTATCCCACGAGTATCACTAAGATCATTAGCTGTATCCAGTCGTCTGCGCTGCCTGTCAATGGATGCGAAACCGTAGCTCGGTCGTATTGTCGGTCCTCGGCTGAACAGTCTAGCATACAAGCGCCTCATCACCCACTTGTAGAAAACGAGCCCAGTCAAAAGCGTCGCAATGATCTCTGTAACATGGGTCATCAGAGACATGGATCTGACAGTTGAAGAACCAGAGCGAGAGTCCGTTGTCATCCTCTGATCGGGTTCGGCCAGACTCCACTTTCGCCACTCGAATCCTTCCACATTCCGCAAACGTTCGGTACATGTGATGTGTACATCGATAATGCCATGTGGATGGCTGAGATCCTGGTTGAGAGACTTGTATCGTTTATTGTAGCATGTGCCTCGCTCCTCACGCGAGCAAAAGTAGCCGCCACTTCGCTATCTCAACCTGCAGCAGTACGCTGTACTGCTGGCGCAACTACAAAATTGTCGCGATATGGATTGAAACAGTCAACTAGTGATCAGTCACAGATCGGAGTGACCGCCGTCTTGACTCGCGCAACTCAATACAGCCCTACAGGTCTACCTCGGATATCGGGACAGATAGGCACCAGCCTTCTTTCGGGCAAAGTTGCAAAATAAATGGCTGCTCAGCTTGCCCGTTGCACTTGAAAGGTCTCTGAGATTTGTGTAATTGGAGACATGAGGCATGCGAAGCCGGGCCGTTGGATAAAGTCTTGTTTATGAATCCACCATTCGACGTTGATCCAACGGCAGATTGCAGAGCTGACTGCGAATTGTCGGGTACTTGGCCTGCAGTGGTCTCGATTGCATCCTCGCTTTTTGTTCATATACGAGAACAGAGCCGCAATTCTTGTACTGCCTCCATAGGCTTGACTCAGTCATGCCTTGTCGACTCTGCTTTACTTTTTCGAATAACCAAAGGTCATGCACCCAGATCACCCCTCGATGGAAGATGCGTTGCCTGGGGGCAGATTCCTCAAGCGCATGATATTCAGAGTCACCATAATGTTCATGGCTTTGACCTCCTTGTGTTTGTTTCTGAGGCTATGGGCAAAACTACGGATTGGGAAACGAAAACTTGTCGTTGATGACTATTCTATGTTGACAGCCTGGGTATGTGGAACAGTTGCTGCGTTTTCAGAATGATCTTTAGGCTGACTTGATACCCAGTTCTTTTACATGTTGCTGAGCTGCCTGGCGTTGAATGTTGCGTTGCTCGAACATCACAATCCAGTTCTTACGCTGGCTGTCGCTGATAAGTTCTTACTAGTAGGTGCCAAGGCGCAAATGCGTTACAGTTACGTCCACTAATTTGCGATATAGATACTGACACTCGGCGAGGTGATGTTTATGCTATCAACCATATTTCTCAAGATCTCGCTCATGCTCTTTTATAAACAATTTCTCTGGAAGGATTGGCAGCGCCGCGCCATTATCATCGCAGGAGGTTGCTCGATCATCCTCTCAGCGATCGCCCTCTTCCTTTCGTTGTTCCAGTGCGGTACCCTCAAGCACATTGCGTACCGACAGATCAACGGCAAATGCTTACGACGCAACAAATTCGTTCCTCTGCTTTATCTCCATGGAGCTACTGGTGCCGTCACTGACTGGGCTTTTGCGCTGTTGCCAGTCTCTGTGCTCATCAAATCATCACTCAAGCCTCATATCAAACTCTCTGTTTGTATCCTGCTCACACTGGGCGTGACTGGTAGTGTGGCTGCATGCTTCAGGACCGCGTATGTGTATGGTGTTTGGTTCGACCCTGCCTTTGTCGATCAGTCTGCTCACATCAGTTTCTACGACCACTCGGCTCCTGAGATTGTGCTGGCCCTTACGGAGCTTGGTTTCGGAATCTCAGCGGCTAGTCTGGCTTGTTTGCAGCCACTATTCCGACATTTGGTGCACAAAATGCGCAACTGGATTCAGAGATGGTTCTCGGACGACTCAGATAACACTACTGGTGCAGCGAGGTCGCATATGGGACTATTACCACAGTTTGAGCTGCGAGGCAGGAAAGTGGTGGAAGCTGAATCGAAGCAACCTCAAGCACAAGCAAGCGAGACATCGTCGCCGGAATTTCCACCACATCTGGCAGTTCGTAGACATGGTATTGCGGACGCGAGTGATGGTCCTAGCAGTGCAAGGGCCATATCTCTGAGCCGTCGCAAATCTTTGCAAAGTGTCTCGCACACACTTGACGCCGTCGTCAAAAACAGCGGTCAGCAAGAGCAGCGCAAAACCATTCGACAGCCCAAACCGAGCTTAATTGTTGGTGTTTTACCAACTCTGCCGACTATCGCGACCGAAATAGGTGTCGAAGATGAATTCGATTCTCGTCAATGGGTGGCGGACACACCAATCCAGGCGACATTCCAGATTGACGATGATGATCAGATTCCGAAGATTGATTCATAAGCTAATGTGTTGCATTGGGCGTGGTGCATAAGCATAGGGTGGCGTCTTATTTGTTTGATTGTGACGCATCGTATGGCGTTTTCTGGTTTTCTCTCATGATACACACGACTTTATCCATCCCAGAATTTAGAATGATCAATGTGACGAGAGTTGGGTTGGTCATCTTGAGATTCCTAACCATTACAACAGCGAATCTTTTGTGTCGTTCTTGCCGACTCGAATACTGAGCATATTGACAAGACGTTGTGGCAAGACGTTGTGAGGAAGTCATGTCAGGAAGACAAATCTCTAATGCACTTTCCTCGCAGTCACCACTCAATATAATCTTCCTCCAACTCATCGTCCTGCTCCTCCTCATCGCCATCATCAGATCTGTACTCGTCCACGATGTCGAACCCGCCTTCATCGCCTTCATCGTCGTGAACTACCCTGTCTTCATCGTTATCGAAATCTGCTTCCAGATCGTCCGGGTCCTCCTCGTCTTCGACCACCTCGATTCTTGCTTTCTTCATGAGCCTATGGAACAATGGGTCGCCGGTTGGAGCACGTTTCCTGTTCGGTCGTCCTTCGGTCTCTTCATCCTCATCTGTAGACGCAGGTTCTTCCTCGATGTCTCCATCTTCATTTGTAAACATTCTATCATCGGACACATCTCTCGGGACAATAAGAATCCCACGAGCCTCGTGCAATGTAGTGATGAATTTGTTCACCAATCGCCGAATATCAGACGTCGCGGACGCACTGCCATCCAGTAGAGCTTGATCAATGGTCGAGATACAGACCGCGTAGTCCTCCTTGATCTTGTTCAACTTGTCCTGGGTCAGCTTCTTTTGGTCGACAAGCTTCATCTCGTTTTTGACAACAACCTCCAGTTCGTTGAAAACTTCTCTGGCTGTACTCGGATCTTCCTCCTCGGCCTTTTGGGCCAAGATCTCGGTGGAACCTCCTTTGCATTTGCCTTTGCAGAGTGTCCAGTCTCTGGAGCATTTGAAACAGAAGACTTGTGTACAAGGTTTGGTGCAGACAATGCGGTTGCATCCTTCTTTCAGGCGCCCAGCGACAGTACGACAGCGAGGACACATGGCAGCGCCCTCATTTCTGAGAGCATTCATCACCGCTTTGAGGTCTTCCTTTGACGTTCTGTTGCATTGGCCTTCGTGAGCTGGTTTCTCACATTCGATGCAGATGCTTTTGCGGCAGGTTGGACAATGCAACACTCGTTCCTCTACATGGTCTGAGTGAGTGAATCGGCAGCAATGAGGACATTTTATTTGACTCCATTGCTCTTGTTTGTCGACCCATTTGGTGTACACATGAGGAGGCATGTGTTTTTTGACTTTTGCAAGTATGACCTTGAGCGAGATCCAGATCGGTAGATCGTGTATGCACCTAGCGAAGGTACAGTTAGCAAGATATCAGATGTTGGTTGTGAGAGCACCACGACTTAGCTGAACGAATGTCATCAGCTCTACGAGATGCCGCCTGGCTGGCGTCTCATTGAGAAGCACATTTCAGAGACTGCTCGCGCGGGCTGAAACAAACGCCAGTACTAGCCGTGGTGTTTGTACCTTCAGTTTACGTACCAATTCTGTGGCCAGTCGGACTTTTGGGGTGCAGAAGTTATGCCATTGATTATGCACTCGCAACACCAATTGCACTGATTGCAGTCCCAGGTCAATATGGAGTGACTGGGTACATTAGAGAGACATATGTCGCAGTCTTTTGTCTCCTCGGTGTCCATAGTATATAGCGGTATAGCGTGTGGAAATATGAGTTGTCGTTTGCTAGTTCGAAGGCGATTTATCAACAACTATAAGAGTATGGAGTCGAAACAAGTATATGCAAGGATATCGTTGATGTCGAAGTTATGGATACTATGCTGATTGAAAGAGGACCTTTGGTGGTGCTGTGCCTTTGAGTATTGAATAGCCGCGTCCCATCACGTTGGAGCTATGAGAATTCCGCAGGCTGAATTGAGGCACAAAGAATTGGCAACTCGAAGAATGTTCGAATCGTTTCCGGCATGGAGATTTGAACAGACAAAGGCTGTGGCTTGCATCGAAATTAGAGATTTTGCCAACAAAGAACCTGGACATCTGCTTTGAGCGATCAACGCCACTTTTGACACAGCTCGTCTCGACGAAAGGGTCTGTCTCGTGGACAGAAAATAGTAATACGCTGGGACAGACAGAGTGCAAAATGATATGATAACAATGCATTTCTTATGACGTTCAAGTCTTATATCTCCGCAGCTCTAGTCGTCTTGTCGTAGAATTCCAACGTACAAGCGGCCAGGAAACAAGGAATCTCCTTCCTTCCATCGACCCAGAACTCAATAAGTGGGCGGATTTCGTTGGCAAATACACTTTCCGTGCCACCAGACACCTTCATGGTCCCCTTTTCGCCATCGAAGAGAATAGAGTTCTCCTCTTCCTCACCGTCCTTGTTGATGGATGTTGGGTACAAGATAGAAGTGACCTTGAAGCGACCGTTCGGTTGAAAAACCACTTTCCAACCCAATGTTGCCGCAACGGCCTCTGCGAACTCGAGAAACTTGGCAGACCAGATTGATTTGAGACGCTGTTGTTTCTTGTCACGTTGAGCGATTGTGGCTTCGAGTTCGCCTATCTGGAGGCGGGCGTGTTCGAGTGTGCTGATAGGGACGACTTTGGTCGCGCCATTTGGTCGTCCTTCGAGTTGTTCGAGCAGTGCTGCATTTTCTTCCTTCAATGTGCGTAGGGTTGCCATTTTGATGCCTTCGGCTTGAGCGGTTGGGTTGTCACGTAGCTCGAGCACTCTCGTCCGTGAAGATTCCCGCAGAGCATTCAACTGGCTCGTCTTCGCCTTCAACTCAGTCTCGATGGTCGCGTAGCGGGTTTGTAGTGCTGTTAGATCGTCTTGGAGCGTGCGTGTCTTACGGCGCAGCTCGCCCAATCGCTCGTCTGACTCTTCTGGGTGTGGACGCTTCAAAGCTTGCGTCGGCGCAGCAACGGGGCCGCTGCCTTCTAGTAGCTTCATCTCTGCTGAAAGCGTCTCTACTTCGGAGCGGTACTGGTCGATGAGCGTCTCGAGCTCCTGTGTACGCTTGTGTTCCTCCTGGTTCGACGTTTCTGGTGAAAACTCGTTCTCCTCAGCTTCGAATGCCTTCATCTGTGCTCGGAGGTATTCGACCTCCTTGATTGCCAAATTCTTTTGGCGTTCGAGGCGTGCGCGAGCTTTTGCGTCTGCAGGAGCTGCAGTGGACGATGAAGTGCCAGCTTCCTTCAGCTTCTCGATCTCGACACGAAGCTGAACCTTCTCGTCTTCGAGCGTCTTGATGTTAGCATCACGCACGGTGAGTTCAGGCTGTAAAGCACCCAGCTTTTCCATCAGGGTGATCCTCTCCAAGCGCTCGTTGACGAATGCCTTGGCCATGTCCTCTGGCGATCCGAAAGCCATCTCTTCCCTCCCAGCAGCCTCGCTCTCCAAGTAACTAGTCCAGCTACGCTTCTCATCCTCGAGAATCTGCTTCTGCAATTGTGCCTCGGCCAATTCCTTACGCAAATCTTCCATGGCGCGAACTTTCTGTTCCAGAGCACGCTTCTCTTCTTGGACGATCTCGACACTTTTGTGAGTCTTGCGCAACTGCTTGAGCTCGGAAGATTGGTCGCGATTGGTAGACTCCAGTCTTTTTATGTGTGCAACTTGCTCGGAAAGTTCGCGCTTGATGATGCCCAAAGTGTCCGAATCGCCCGTCTGAGCTTTGAGTCGTAGAATCTCATTCTCAAGGTCACCATTATCTGATTCGCGTTGCGACAAACGCTGTTGTGTGGACTGCAGAGTCGAGACCTTTGACTCCAGATCCCTTTGAGCTTCTTCGAATGAAGCCTGCAAGGCGGCGTGTCTTGCTTCGAGATCATTCAGACCATGCTGGTGTTCTCGTTCCGACGACGAGAGGCGCGACTCGGCATCTTCAAGGTCTTCCCTTAGGCTCTGATTGTCATCCTGTAGGGTCCGAATCTTTCTTTCTAGCTGGATTTTGTCGTTGGTGTGTCGATTCTCTATGTCGCTCAACTCGCGGGTCAATTGATCGAGCTTTTTTGCGCTTTGTTGTGCAGCTGTCTCTGCAGCTTGGGCTCTCTTAAAGTCGCGCTCTGCACGCTGTTCAGCATCGCGGATCTCGCTCGCTTGTTGGAGAGCAGTGAGCTCCTTTTCCTGTTTCAACGAATCGAGTTCATATTGTAGAGTGTTCAGCTGGGCGCGTAGCGATTCATTGGCAATATCTGTGTTGGATGGTCAGTTTCATAGCTGCGTCTTGTTGGCTAGCAACCCTCACCTGAACGCGCGACCGTCGCTGTTGACTGACGGAAAGTCTCGCGCAGAGGTTGTCGCGGCGGCGAGCGCTCTTCTCCCGTGAAGAAGTCGAAACTCGGTTCAATTGCGTTCCTCGCCATCACGGCATCCTTGTTCAATGGGAGAGTATTCTACAATTGACGAGCCATTCATGTCAATCTCCAACAATCAACAAAGCCGACCTGCACGGCCCGGCTCACATGCCAATCCTTGATATGTTTCCGTTTGCGCTTCACTCAATCCTCGTGCCAACATCAATCGCTGTAATCATCCCCTTTTCTTGCTTTCACTGCTTTCAAGCAAGAACCTCCACCGTACGTACCTCCGGATGCATTCTTGTAGATTGAATACTTGGAAGCAGTCATGACATCAGGGGTAACCCTGTCTTCCGTCTCAAACTTTGTCAGCGTCGTCACCCTGCTATCGATTCGCAGCATCCTATGTGCTACCAACATCGCCTATTTTGGTGGTATTGGACGTTTGATAATTCCAAGATTGGGTCGCGTACTTAGTTTTAGTAGTGGTCTACCAGTTCTAACTTCGGTTGCTGCTGATTCATTGAACGCGAGATTTTTGAGAAAAGCACCGCGAAAGCACGAGGCAGCTACAACTGACGTTCACACGAGCATTCGTGATGACACAACCTGTCAAGTATTCAAGCTTGGTTATCGAGGTCTGTTGTGGAATTAGGATCGAACCAACAGTCATCTGTACCATATACGACGTAGGGACGACCACAGTCTGCTTCAAGATGGCGCTCTCTAATCTTAAGACCGAGAGAAAGTCATTGCAAAGAAACCATGTAGTCGATTAAGCAATCAAGATCTGGGCTTGAGCTTCTATGGACAATACGTTACATACAATAAGGGTGGAGCAATTGCGGGAAGGAATGTAAGGCAGCGGACCATGACTTCTTTCGAATCAGCATTAACCCCTCGATGCCTCGTTGTCATTCTGAACTCCGTCATAGGTCCAAGGGTATTCGTGGTGAGGTTCGAGGAGGCTGAAAAAGGGACATCAGAATCAGAACTTGTACGATGTGGACGTGATCAATATTCTGACTTTTCCTGAGCCTTTTCGGCGTATGTCTCAGCTTTGTCGTTGGCGTCGTTGGCCTTCTTCTTGGCCTGCTCTCCGTAGGATGCAGCCTTGTTGTACAGGTTACTGAACAGCGAGTCGCCTCTCTGCTTGGCTTCCCCACTCTTGGGTCCGAACCAATCAGCAAGAAGGTTGACACTATCAGAGGCGATCTTGAGCTGGGTCGAGATGATGGCCAGGATGCTGGTGCTCAAGCCGTTGCCACGGTTGTTGCGAGCTGCTGTCTTGTTGTATTGATCCTCCCAGGTGTTCATGAAGTATGTGCGGCCCTCATCGGCGACCCTGAAGGGGAGGAAAGCATAGTTCACCATCGTGTCCTTGATGGTGACCGTGTCCTCTCTGACAATGGGGAAGCGGGTGTCGACCTGTTCCAGTCCCTTGTCGGCCAGACTGTCGGCTTTAGCCACATATGGTGCAGCATATGAGTAAGGAGTTCTCAAGTAGGGCATGACGGGCTTTCCAAGCTTGGTGTATGCAGCATCGGCAATGTCGAGAGATTTGGCTCCATAGGGATTGTTCATGAAGGTCTCGACGCCATCGTTAACGACAGGGTAAGATTTCAAGTGCTGAGATCGGTCAGTGAAAGCATCGGAGTCAAGTCTCAGCATCATACATACCGAGAAGAATTGGGAGTGAGGCTTGTCACCGTTAGTGACGGGGCTAGACATGTCGCTTTCTGCGTGAGGCATTGGATTGTTGCTGATGAGGATGGTCAGCTGGAGACTCGCTTGTGATTGCAAGGATGTCAATTCGGTCGGAAGGAAGAATGGACAGTGTACAATAGTCGAAGCACAGGATGAGTGATCGTGATCGTGAGCGAAATACTTACTCTGAGGATGCTATCGTCTAGAACTGTAGATGGTCAATGGCTGGGTTCTGGGCGAGCTGGCAGAACACGAAAAAGGGTCAAGAGGGATCAAAAACTGAATGAACAGCCAAAGTGAGATGGGCAAGAGGAACAGGCATTTTGGTGGTGTTATCTCGAGCTAATAGCTCAGCTGCAGTGCTCCTGCCTTTCACAAGCAACGATGTCATGTCACTTTCCCCATTTTTCCCTGCATTTCAACCACTTCGGTTTCACATGTCATATTTTCACATGTGAAATTCAACAACAACTTCCACACCACCACTCAACCGCCATCGTCACAACATCCCCGCGCTCCGACCAACCGATTCGATCCTGGCACTCGTGTAATAATACGGCGCATTCTGTCGTGGCATGTTTGACAGCTATTCCCCGCCGCAGCGCCGCCTCGTAAATGTCAGGTACTGCCCTGCACTCCATATGCGCGCTTTTCCCTTCTGCATCCCCGTTTGCGGTTATGTCTCCATTCCTTCAAGATAGCAGTAGGACAAAGCTTCCGACGGCGACACCTGATTCGTCTTCGATCCCTCTTTTGATGCTGGATCAAGTCGCGTATCTGGCTTCGGCACCGTTATTGATTCTCTCGCCAATTCTCAGCAAGCATGTGAACATCAGATGCTGGCACCTCGCCAGTTCTCCACCACTATTGCATCCATGCACTATCGCAGACCTACCAACTGTGACCTGATATTGACACTCTGGTCAGATCATCTACCGCCTACGGGGATGTTGGGATGCCAGACCCATAAGTCTGTCTACGTGTAACACGGTCGGGTTAATACATATTTTGCTGTGCCACTACCGCCCGTCTATCCAGAATCCAAGCTGTCTCGAATGACTAAAACAACTGCATCCGCCCGTGGACTGCAACACAGTGCTACTTCCAAGCCGACCGAGATGAATCGCTGTAACCTTTCGTCATGGCGATGTATATTATGACAAAATATACTGTTACCGGCTGGTCGAGGAACCAAGTAGCATATGGGCTCGTACCGTACGAATACAAGTCTCGTGCCATACAGGTTGCATGTGGAATTGCAGATTCGGTGCCGCATCACTGCCCTAACCACACGGATGCATTAACATACAAGGGCTTTCCCACGCCTTCAAATAGCGCGCGCACCTATGCGTCTGCACATTCAAGGATCGCAACGAATCGAAAGTTCTACTATATTCGAGTCAAGCAGTCCGTAAGCCACGCACCGATAAATCCATGCTTCAGACCCGGTACATCATTGAGGTTTGCTGTGGATGACTGACTTGCTAGTCCGAGCAAGCCGCACTGCACCAATTGCAAGCCGGGTGTTGTGAGACGATGCTTCCTTGTGCCATGTCGCAATAGCATCTCGCAATTTATGTTGAGTTCTCCAAATCTGCGAGAGCTCGTATGCTCCATTGTAGCATAACGACTACAGCAAACCACACTCGGAGCAACCCTGATCTCATTTTTTCGTAGAGAAATTGCACTTGGACATGTTCTACGACATTTTCGGGATGAATCTACCATGTCCAGTTCCACCAGGAGAGCCCAAGGTCTTTCGAACGAGATCCCAGTATTGCGAAGTTCCTATTGTTTTGGGCGAGGCAGCCTTCCAATTCAGAAAAGCCTCTAGTAGCGAGCTTTTTGGAAAAAGCCCTTGTTCTGGCATGGTAACAGGTTAACTGGGAGCTCCTCTGGCTGTTCACAATATCGCCATCTCCATCTCTGCCTTGCTTGTTCACAACTAGATATCAGGCTATGTCGTCTAAACATTACGCCGTTCCAGCGTAAATGTTTCGTGTCGACTCTATCCCGGTCTTGGCTGTATTTTATCTCAAATGGCATTCCTTGTGGTAGTGGTTGCAAATGATGCTTCTGGTGCTACGGATGGCAGCTGGGGCTGCAAGTTACAACCAGGGATTATGTCGCTGCCATTGCATGTTCTGTCTTCATCTTACTAAGTTCAAGCACCAAGCGATGCACCTCCTGCTTACCATGAGTATTGTGTTGATTGACTTCTGGCAAGATCCACTTCTTCATCAATGGAAAGCCGGTGCAGACCATGGTTGACAATGGTGATAAAACCGTGCTCTGTGTCTGTTAACTTGCATGATCAGCAACAACGCAGTAACAACACGAGAGAATCTTGGGCTGAGGAGCAACTGGTCGAACGGCAATTCCTGGACGCAAGGTCCTCCTACCAAGGATAAAATCCTGAAGCTTTGCAGTATCGATGGCTATTTCAGCGTTCTGAAGATTCTCCCTTTGTGCAACATCGGATCCAAGTAAAGACTGTTCTCCTCATTGATGTCTCTTCCCTTCTTATATCCAGAAGAACACCCCTTAAACGGTATGAATAGACTGGCTAAACCCAACTATATGGTCGCATGCAATTGTTCTTTGTTAGCATTCCACGTGCCTTCAGGGTTGGGACGTCATTGCCGAACGGCATCCCCGCAAAGAGCTTCGATTTCTTAGTTCTCCGATGCAGCGGCCATTCACAAAGCTTTCGTCGTGATGCTGGACCATCAATTGTGCTATTCTTTCTGATGTTGTGAGTCGCGGACAGTATGGAAATAGTGCCCATATCGTCTTTGACGCCTTCGTCGGCATTGCCTACCGACTGTGGGTTCAAGGCATTGGTGACGCTGCTATGGCCCTTTTCCTCAACGACCGGGCAATGCGCTCTGCTCTTGGCCGATCCAGACGCACGGCAGCGATATCAAAAAGGCCAAGTACGCGTACGATTTACTGGCCCAAGTGCGCGCCAGATCGCTGCATCAGGCATCGGTATAGGGGATAGCGTGCAAGTCGCGCTTGTAGGCGTGCAATGGTTGACCGAATCCGATACAACTCTGGTCAAGACGCCCGGCAGAAGTGTTGATGGCGAGCTTGTGTTCAAGAATCGTCTGCATATGACCATCACGCGAGGCCAGACCGAGCCAAGAACAATCGATGTGGACGAGTCCACCGAGCACACGTCACCGAAGCCTAGTATGGCACCGAGCACGCCTATAGCCCGATCCAAGCCTCGCACTTCTTTCGATGCCTATGGAGTCGCCGTATATTCTTCGCCAGCTTTTATGAAGCGCCTCCGACTCTCCGAAGGTGGCGAAAAATACTCCCCCGTGCAGGTATCAGAAGATGATGACCAGGACACTGTCGCATCACGAAAGAGACGGAGAGTTTCATACAAGAACGTTTCTGAATGGAAATTTGACGCCCGAGAACCTTCTCCTGAAAGGGACCAGATTGATGTCTTGGATGATGCTGATGAAGACGAGGATCTGGTCGCCGGAGCAGCAGTGCCAGAAACAATCACTGTAGAAAATGATAATGTGACTGAGCAAAGGCAAGACTTGGATATGGGAGACGCTGTGGAGTCGACCGAAGCGGCGAATAACCAGCCCGAGCAGCCTGCCTCTAATGTCCGGAGCATGCAGGAAAACATCAAACAATCTGCCCGGGACACTATTGCACATGATCCTTCAGTAGAGAGTGCTGAGGATAAACCACTTCAGACTGAGGCCCAGGCTGAGGCTTATTCAGACTCTGCGGCAGCATCTTTCAGCGCGCAGGAGCCAGAAGAGAGAGAGGTCGAAGCAGCGGTTCAACAAGCTGCAGAGGCCACGAGATTAGCAGGTGTCGGTCCAGACGGAGCACCACCGACGGCAGAAAGTTCGGTGGCATCCCAGTTCCAGGTTTCGACATCTCTAGATATGCCACCTTCAACTTTGCCGCGTCTGACTATACTGCCCACCGAAAGCGAACTTCTAGAACAGATGGCGCGTGCCCGTACCATTGATAGACCTACAACGCCAATCTTGCAACCACTACTCACTGAGGGTCTGCCTTTCCCATCGCCCTTCCCGAACAGTGCTCAGAAGATACCTTCTCCAATCGTCCCGAACATGACCGAGACTTCACAGATAACAGAGAATGAGACAGATATGAAAGATGCAGCAGAAACCGCTGCTCACACAAAAGACAAATTGTCACCGGCCTCCGGACTCCAGGCAAACGTCTCGCAGCAAGAGTCAGGACAACAATCAGAAGCAACATCGCAGACGCCTCGCTTTGTCGCAAATACTTATGGTGGCTACGTTGAAGAACATCCTGTCGTGCTGTCTTCTGGTAGTGAGGATGAGGATGAGGGGCGGGAGGAAGGCGAAGCCGGGTCTTCTGGTCGATCATCAGTGGTTGCCTCTTCACCAGTCGCTGACGACAAGCAAGTTCAATGGCGCTCGAGAGGTGACAGATTCGATGACGAGAGCTCTGCCGACGAGGAGTCCGATGAAGACATGGAATCATACAGTGAAGATTCGGAATCAGACGACGCGTCATCTGCATACGACTCCGAACAGATTGGAGCTCTGCAAGAACAGAGTGATGGCGAAGGTGCCATCGAAGAACCGGATTGGGATTACCTGGAACGTAAACTTGGGCAAGAAGAGGCTGCTCTTCAACAGTCAAGAGAAGATCTTACTGCCCGAGACAGCGGCCTCATTGAAGTAGCCGATGATCTTGAGCAAGGAAGTGAAGCAGAGGATGCTGTGATGCATGACGACAATTCTGAGCTTGACGAAGAGATATTGGCCAGAAGCGATGACGACAGCGCTGATGATGACTCTGACGGTACAGGATACTTCGATCAAGTTGTGTTGCCTGATACCGAAGACGAGTCTAGAGAAGAGTCAGAGGTCGACGTGATGGACCAAACTTATCAACCTTCAATGCTCGGAAATGCCATGTATAGCCATCGATTTGGTCTAGATGGAGCTCGTACACTGACAGAGACGAGAACGGCACTGCCTTCCCAAGCAGCATCTGAGACTGGTTCTGCCGTCGGAGATGAGACCATCGCCTGGCGTGACAGGGATGCTGCTGTCGAAGCACTTGATCATCAAATGCAACAACGTCAAAGTCGACATGAGACCACCGAACAAACTCTCCAAGCGCCTCCATTTCAGAATGTTCCGCCACCATCTTCGTCCAGGCTCGATGTCGTCGAGTTGTTAGACGACTCTGATTCGGATGAAGAAGATGTTGATGACATTGCTCCAATCGCTCAAGAAACAATAAATTTCTTGCCCTCGATCGAGCTTGTCAACCATTTGCTCGGCAATAACCAGAAGGATGCTCACCTCGAGCTCAGTGGACCAGTTACTGCGCAGATTCGCTCAGAAATCAAGGGGATCTCAGACCAAGTCAACAGCCAGAGTAGCCGTTCGACTAAGTTCAATGCCTTGAAGACCATCTGCAAGATTGGTATCAATGTGGCAGTCACTGCTGATAGTGGTAACATGTTCGCGGAGAGTATCAAATATCGCCTCAAGGAGGACGAAGTACTCGTCAGCGTTTGTTGGAAAATCTACAACCAGCTTTCGAATGTGGACAAACACCATACAGGCCAACCATCGGATGTGCTTGTTGCTGTTGAAGAGCTAGAGGAGAAGCGAGACTACTGCTTTCAAGGCTTTACCGAGTTTTTGAAGCACTTCAAACAGAACTATCATCATATGCCACTGGAGGTGGACCAGCAGCAACTTCGTCAACAGACCACAGCCACGCTACCTAGCAAGAGAATTCGACATGCACAAGAAGTGGAGTCATACCTAGCTATCAATAACAACAATGGTGAGCAAAGTTCCGCGCCTGAGACCTTGGAGACCCAGCAAGATCCGATCTCAACCGATTCTATGGACCGCACAGAGCAGCACCCCAGCCCTGCTGTAGCGAATTCGGCCGAGCAAAGACCTTTGTCGTCTGAAAACCCACAAGTAGAGCCAGAAGTACACGCAACATCGAAGCAGGTAGATGCGAAAATGACTACGCCTTCTTTTGCAGATCCAGCTCAAGAGATGCCTGCGCGTGAAGAAGATGTAAGCTCTTCCGAGAATTCACCAGTGGAAGAAGACATTGGGCCTACATACAATACTGGCGCAGACGAGTCCGAGATGATAGTCGTCGAGGCAAAATCGATCGGATCCAACGAGCATGAGATTGACCCCGCCCTGCTTGAAGAAGAGCACGAAATTGATCCTGCTCTGCTCGATCAGACAGATTCTGCCGGTGCTTCACGTCCGGAAGGTCATGGAATCGATCCTGCATTACTTCAAGAAGAACGCGAGATTGATCCTGCCTTGCTTGCGGAGGAGCATGATGATCTGCGGTCGAACAGCCACCCTGGTCCACTACAGGTTGACGATGCGGTGACCGAAGCTCCCGAGCCTGATGCTTTCTCAGTCACTATCGAAGAGGAGAGCGAACAGCAGAATGTCGAACAAAGTCCTAGGGCTGCTGTGAGCGAGATCACGGAAAATGAGCCGCCGACCTCTCAAAAGGATGGTGCAGCTGTCGCACAAGTGTATGAAATCCCTCTCAAACTTGAGGTTCAACAGAGTGTCGAGACAGACCCTGACAGTCTTGATCGGATGGAGGTGGATATCACGCCTTTGCAAGCATCTTTGAAACCCACTGCTGAGATGGAGGATTCACATGTGGTCAAAGAGGAATTGCGTCCGCTGTCAAGCTCAAGCTTCAAAACTTTGAGTCCAACTCCAGATGCGGTTCGAGTTCAGCCACAAGAGCCCAAGGCTCGTTCCACAGATCAGGCGACTTCGGATGTTGCTACTCACATGCTTGATCAGCCTATTGAGGAGCTTGACCTCTCTCAGGTCGAACCATCTTGGACATCTCGTTTCTCACGAGTTCCGCAATCACGATCGTCACGCGCACACACCAGGAGTGAGACCATCCCCGACAGTGCCGACGAAGAAGCAACCGATTTGGAAGCAGAGAACAACGACACCCCCGACGAATCAACAAATCAAGAACCAGCGATCCAAGCTGCTCAGTCGCAAGGCGCTCACATTGAAGCCATGATACAGCCGTCACAAGAATTAGGCACTGTACTATCTCAATTCCCAAAACCAAGACGTGGTGCTTCAGAGATGCAATCGCAGCTTGCGGCTGTAGAGGAGGCAACGCTCCCTCAAGGCGAGGGGATTTCCGACGAGATGAGATCACAGGCTGGTGTAGACGATGAATTGCTTGCAGATTATGCTCAAGATGCATCGGAGTCTGAGGCGATTCAAGCGCTATCACCACCATGGTCAGGACCTTCGACTCCAATGAGCACGAAGAAGCCGGCAAGACCTTTGACGTTGTTTAGAGGCCGGAAGTCGGTTGGATCGCGAGTATCTGTTGGTGAAGACGAGCAGCGCACTCGAGACAGTGAGCAACAAAATCAGCACAACCAGCAGCAGGTTCTGCAAGATGAAGTGATGCAAGATCTGTCTTCTCGCGAACCAGTTGTATCTGCAACAATCGAAAAAGCGACGGAAGTACCGACTGAGGTTGAGGCCCAAAGCCGGGATGAGATCGGTCTCAGCATGGCGTCGGCATCTCCTGCACCTCGACCACAGACTGCGCAGGGAGCACAAGGAGCTACCGAAACCACAAATGCCACGGAGGCTACCGAGCCAGAAGTTTTCACAGCGATCGAGCAAGGCCCTGAGGTAGAACAAGCCTTGGGCAACTTCCAGATTAAGCCAACACTCAAGCCGTTCGCGGAGGTTGAAGCGTCACTCTTTGGCACACCTGTCAAAGGCAAGACTGCTAAACCACAAGCGCCTCAATCGGCGCCACCACAGTCCTGGCGTAACGCATTCAGTTCCAGGATGAGCGAGGTTCCTGTTATTGGCTCCTGGTTCACACCCCGACGCACCACTGAGATTCAAAAGGCAGCTACCGAACACAGAGCCACGACATCCAGCACTTTATTCGTGGAAGAGATACCAACAAAGGCTGCGGCCATGCCACAAGCCAAACAACTTTCTCGCTCTCAAGAAAAAACAATCTCGCCACCAACACTGCGACGTTACGCATCTCAAGGCACCTCGACATCTCTATCGTACTTCACACCGTTGGCCGGTCTCCACCAGCATCTCAACCAGCAGTCTTCTCTTATCGATATTGTTGCCATCTGTACAACCGCCACCAGCACAGCCGAACGCGCCAAGTCTGGCCCCAAGGATTACTACACGACATTCAGAGTTGTTGACCAACCACTCCACGAGTACCACACCACTTTGCAAGACGAAGGTCCAAAAGACGTTAGAGTCGAGATCTTCCGTCCTTTCAAACAAAGTCTGCCTACAGCATCACCAGGAGATGTTGTTTTGCTCAGAGGATTTGTAGTGAGATCCCGCAACCACAAGAATTACCTCTTGTCCACTGCTGCTAGCGGATGGTGTGTGTGGCGATATGGTGCACCACCTTCGACTTTGGATTATGAAGGCGAAGGGCAAGAAGACGATAGACCTGTGTGGGCTAGGAAAGGCACAAGTCAGAGAGACAGCGAGGATGGCGTGAGAGAAGAGGTCACTGGTCCACCAGTTGAGATTGGAGACGAGGAGAGGGAGAAAGTCACAATGATCAGGACATGGTGGGAAGCCTTGCAAGAGGGAAATAAAGACGAGGAAGAGGAGGGCCACGATATTGTTATGATCGATTAGACCATTCACTACGTCGCCTGTATAGACTCTCGTCAGGATCATCGTCGTTTTACATAATGGAACGCATTTCCCGCTTATGAGAGTCAGCTTCTCGCACCAGCCTTGACAAGAAGGAAGGTGCAAAGGAGCAAAAAGTGCTTACTGCATCAGGTCAGCTCCGAGTGTTCCTGCCTGTTTCGATAGCTGTGTTCTCTATTCATCAATCATCGCTCAGTGAACACATTAGGGCGAAGACCGTCTTGCTATGTTTTCGAAGATCTTGTGAATTCTTATTTGTCTTTGTCTTGTTGCTTGGTGCAAGAGGGAGAGGGAGACAATAGCGAGAACAGCATATACAGAATACAACACTGGAAAATAAAGCACACAGCGAGAAAGATGTTTCAGAAATATCGAGAAAATCCAGAGAACAATGAAGAAACAACAAAACATGCGAGAAAGAAGAACTCCTCTACTCGCCTTCTCCTCCCTCCTTTTCTTTGCCGAATATGCCATGATGATAAGATATGTTGCCCAGCGCTCCTTCTTTTCCCCTACTGAATGCTCTCTCTTTTATAGTGGTCTTGTTTACAAACAGAACCACCACCAGTCCCACAGACCTCCTTTTTGCCATGCTGCCTTACCGAACCTCCCACGAACAACCATCTTTGCCATCATACGGCATGAAGCAGCAATAAAATAGAACACCCACAATTTGTGTAAAAGAATCAAAAACCTTCCCGACCACCCCCACCAGGCGCCGACGCTGACTGACATTGCAATTTTCTGACCAAAAAAAGCAAAACCCATATTTATCCCTGCCCCTTCCGAATTGATTTGGTGTACACGGTCCAGTTCTTCAATACAATGTGTGGTTGTTTCCGGTGAAACTTTCGCTGGTGGTGAGGTCTCCTTGCCCAATCCAGGAAGTCTTCATCAATCTATGCAGGAGACTTGGAGGGGTTAGTGCCGTTGCGACGAGCATCATCCGAGACGCTGAGGCCGCTGAGACCACTGCTCAGGAAGGTGAATGGGTCAGGGGTGGCCTGTTCGCCAGCGTACATACCACCACCGTTGGAGAAGGAGGAGTTGTTCTGGCCTGCGGAGAAGGCAGCCTCAGCACGGCTGTCGAAGCCACCAGAAGGCATGCCAGCATTGTGGCCGTAGGCAGAGCTCATGGCGGGGTAAGGAGAGGTACCAGCACCAAGTCCGGAGGGAAGAGCGTAGGTTGACTGGGGACCACCGTAGTTCTGGCCGGGGAAGTTTCCGGCAGAGTTGAAGCCACCCTGCTGAGGAGCATAGGGAGCAGGTCCAGGAGTGCCGGCCATAGAGGGAGGAGCCATTCCATAGCCTTGAGACCCATCGACCTGCTGGAAGTTGGAATCAGCCACCAGGGCGGCACTTGCACGCGAAGCACCACAACGAAGACAGCTGACGTTTTTAGCAAAGTTGTGGTAATTGCAACCCTCGGCACCGCATCTCCAATCGCCTGCGCGGAAAGGAACGTGAGTGGAACCGCCGCCACGCATGCCACCGCCACCCATGTGGTGGTGACCCATGTGGTGTCCAGGAGGACCCATCATACCAGGGTGGCCGTAGCTGTAGCCGTACATTGGGTCAGGGGCTGCAGCCATGGCGGGGAAAGAGCAACGGAAGCATGCAGTGCGGCGCTGGAAGTTGGAGAAGCCACAAGAAGGGCAAGTCCAATCACCTGGACGAGGACGGTTCTTGCTAGGAGGGAAGGCGGTCAAAATATCAGCGGCACGGTCAAGGACACGCGAGGAAGAAGGCGAGACCTCGATAGCCTTCTCGTTGAGTGCACGGCCGTTCATGCAGAGAGATTCGGCAGCCTAGAGGAGATGTCAGTCTTAGTGTGGAGCATGGAATGGAGGTGTTCAGTATACCTCTTCGTGGGAGGAGAAGATGGCGAAGCCAGTGCCAGTGGGCTTGTGCTGGTCGGGGGTGCGGAGGGTCCAGAAAGCGATGGGTCTACCACCGAACTGGGTGAACCAACTTTCTAGCTCGGACTGAGTGGTGTCATGAGGAAGGCCGCTCATGTGAAGGACCTTGCTACGCTCAGACAGGAAAGCACGAACGTCTGCGCGGGCGTCCATGGGACGGGTGAGAACATCAGGGTGCTCGTGGGGAGGCTGAGACTTGCGGATCAGACCGCGAAGGACTCTTGCAAGGGTGACGGCCTCCTCCATGGCACGACGGGGCGAGGCGGGAGCCAGAGCTTGCAGGTGGAAAGGCAAGTTGTGCTTGATGGGAGCCGAGGATTGGACAGGCTCAACCTCGAGGGCGGCACAGATGTTGGTCAAGGCACTGGAGCCGAAAGGCAGCGACTCGGGGTGGTGAGCCTGCCATCTTTGGTATTCGGTGCGCAGGTCGAAGGTGCGCGAGTGCTGCAGGTAGGGGGGAAGGACGACGGCCTTATCGCGAGCCTCACGGGGCAGCTGGACGCGGAGATCCCACGAGTCAAGAGTGACAAAGGCAAACTCATGGTTGTTCTTGACGAGGTGCTCTTGGGCGAACTGGTCGAAGCGGTTGATGGCATCGCGGAAAGAGCCTGCATTACGGACATGCTCCCAGGTAAGCGTTGTAAGGCTGGCTGCACAACGTGTCAATGACTTGTCGACAAGCTTGGTCACAGGTAGAGGCTTGTCTTACTGCAGAGTGGGGTGATGGGAGTGTTGACAGGCTTGACGAGAACGCTCTCACGGTGAAGCTACATGGAGATGGACGTTAGACGGTGCTTGCAGATAAGAGGGATGCTCCTTCCTACCTCGTCGCAGTTCTTGGAGTCGAGCAGGATCCAGCCCAGCTCAATGACTTCTGCCGAGTCCTTTGTCACGTAGACACCGTGCTCGTCGCAGGTCGTGGCTACGTGGATGACGACGTAGCGATCAAGGCCACCGCCGGGAGTGGTGGGTGCAGAGGCCATTCTGCTGCAAAAAGAAGTTTTGGTTGTTGTTGATGTCGGAAGCAGAACACTTTGGCACAAAAGACAGAACGTGGGCGAAGGCGGAGCAGGCGGGAAGCTTCGACAGGTTCAAGGGAGCTCGACGAGAGTTTCAAGACCTGATGCTTCTCTGACTTCTGCCAACTCACAAGTCTTCACCACTTGACAGCCAAAAGCCCCGCTAGCGAGCGACAAAGCACGTACCGCGAAAGCACTCGGTGCTTGGCCCGTCCATATTGTACATCTGCCGGTCCACCCGCAGACTTGACTATCTAGCTACTGCTAACCACTCGGCCAGAGCTGTCTGTGGGCTGTACAGATTGCTCTTGTGCTGCCAGCTGCTGCTTTCCTTGTTTCTTGTTTCCCTGTGTTTCCCTGTCTTTGTTCTTTGAGACACCACACCGCCATGCGTCTTGGCCGCTCGTGGGCCGTCCTCTGAGCCATGGATATTAAAAAATTGATTGGCTTTCTGCACTTGCACCGCAATTCCTGGAAACGTCCGGCTCATCCCGAGCGATGCATTACATGTCTGGCACGCTGCCAGCCCTCAGGAACATGACCTCTATCTTTTTGGGCTCTATGCAGCCGCTCCGACTGTGACACGACGTGCCTACATCTCGCGTGTGCATAGATGGGCAACATGTCACAACCACGCTTCATGCTCCTTCCCTGCAGGCATGTGCCAGCTCAAGATGTCCTTCTGCTCTGTGCCATAATTAGTCTAACCATAAATTCATACGCGCCTCCGGTACTCCGTGATATAGTTGTGTTTGAGGCGCTTTGCTTTGTGTCCCCTCGAAACAAGCTGGATATCATTCTGGCGTCCGCATCCATGAATTTGGTGTGAAGTCCTTGTGAGGTTGTGCTTGACATGCGAGCGTGGGACATGAACTATAGTTGCTGCAGTTTGTCCCACGACGCTTCCGATCATGACACCGAGCTGTACTAATTCACGAAGCTGTGGTAAGCATCATTTCCACACAATATCTCTGACTCACTGTAGAAATATTTCAACGTTGCACAGGGATGCTTCCATGCTGAGAAGATGACGGATATCGCTTGTCGCGTACAAAACAGAGGAGCGGTCTAAGGAGCAGACGCAGATCAGCCTGCTCTTGGCGAGTCACATGCAGGGTCCATCCTCGGGCGTCAGCCAGATTCATGAAAAAAAGTCGATTTCTGCGACAAAACAACGGAGAGATACCAAAAATGACCGCAACCATGGACTCGCAAAAGCCGGTACACACCATTGTTCTGGATACCGGTGCCATTATTCGCAACCACCCTACTGTATCGACCCTCCTCGCCCAGTCCGAGCAAATCGTCACCGTTCCCGCCATCATCACTGAAATCAGAGATGCTGCCACCCGAACCCGTGTAGAGACGCAACTTATGCCCTTTCTGACCATTCGCTCGCCAAACCCTGCGAGCATCAAGTTCGTTACCGACTTTGCTCGCAGAACTGGTGACCTGGATGTTCTTTCGAAGCCTGATATCCAGATTGTCGCGCTGGCTTACGAGTTAGAATGTGAGCGCAATGGTGGCGACTGGAGACTGAGAAGAAGTCCTGGACAGAAGGGTATGAACGGCAAGTCCCCAGTCAAGGAAGAAGTCAAGTCCGAGGAGAAGGGCGAGGGCAAACAAGAGGAGGCTACAGAGATCAAGCATGAGGAGGCTACTGAAGCCCTGCCTGAACAAACGAACGTTGATGCCTCTGTTCAGCAGATTTCTGAAGATCTGGCGCAGGCAAAGATCGAGGAAGTAGAGAACACCGCTTCAGAAGAGCCCGTCATTGCTCAAAACCCTCAAACGATTGAGACTTCCCAAGAACAAGCCGAAGATTCAGGCGAAGACTCAGATGGTGGCTGGATTACACCCTCAAATCTCAAGAAGCACCAGGAAAAGGATTCAGCAGGCAGCACCGAGAGCATTCAAACCGTCCAAAGCGTCCTGCAAGTTGCGACCCTGACGACAGATTTCGCCATGCAGAATGTGCTTCTGCAAATAAATCTCAACCTGCTCTCTCCAACCATGCAACGTGTCAAGCACCTCAAGACGTACATTCTGCGCTGCCACGCCTGCTTCTGCACAACAAAAGAGATGAGCAAGCAGTTCTGTCCAAGATGTGGAAGTCCAACCCTCACTAGAGTGGCTTGCAGCACAACATCCAATGGAGAATTCAAGTTGCATCTGAAGAAGAACATGCAATGGAACACCCGGGGTGATCGTTTCAGCATTCCCAAACCTGTGCATGGAAGCGCGAACGGAAGAGTGCAGGGTGGAGGCAAAGGACACTGGGGCAACGATCTGATCCTTGCAGAGGATCAGAAGGAATATACCAGGCACAACGAGGCTGAGAAGAGGAGGAAGGAGA
This sequence comes from Aureobasidium sp. Y128-05A, assembly GCA_037042735.1. NCBI lineage: Eukaryota > Fungi > Ascomycota > Dothideomycetes > Dothideales > Saccotheciaceae > Aureobasidium > Aureobasidium sp. Y128-05A. The sequence continues at coordinate 408,539 of JAXQKC010000098.1, forward strand.
GAGACTTGATGGATGAGGACTATCTGCCTAGCATCTTGACTGGGGACCGCAACAGCAGAGCTGGTGGCAGGATGAAGGTTGGCGGTGGTCGCAATGTCAACTCAAGAAAGCGATAGAGGTGTGAGAAGAGTGTTTGATGCCCGGTATGAATCTCTGTCTTACTTGCATGGCAAGGTGTTCAAGGCGCTTTCATCGGAGTTGTGGATTTCTAATGGTAAACATCATTATGATCATAGCGGAAAGTGGTATACAAAAGTGCTTTCACAGGACAGAACAGGGAGGATGAAATCACAGTTGGGTCGATTTATGGCGGTTGAAGTGTTTGATAATTTCAGGCTTTTGCTTTACGCAAGAAACCGTTGTGTTTCTCTCGATCCCTTCGTCTGGCCAAATCGAGAATGTCGCGTGCTTCCCCCTCTCTCTACAAGTTTTATCCTCCTCAAAAGAGACGATCCGTCCGATACAAGCCTGCGCCGCAGAACGCCATTCTTTTTCCCATAGTACGAAAAAATGTTCAAATGTCCATGATTGCCTTTTCAGCTAGGGTGCGCTTATTGACCAAGAACCTTGAGGTCCTCTGTGAATTGTGTTAGCTGGCAGGATTGGGATCACAGGGGTATGTAGTCGACGTACTCTGCTGAGTGATAAGGAGACCGTAGCGCTTCTTGAGGGTGACGCGGTGTCTGTTCGAAGAAAGTCAGCGTCTTGCAGACTGGATTAAGCATGATCGTCTCTCTATCGTCGACTGCGTTGCTCTTGCGCTTCCTGGTCCACCGCAGTGTCCATTTCTCCCCTCTTCAAGAGTGTCGTGTGCGTTATTGGTACGACGCAGCCCATCTTTTGCCTATGATTTTGTAGTTATGGTCCTTCTCTTTTTGACCACTTTCTTGTTCTTTCTCTTTTGTTCCTTGATTTCCCCTCTTGTTTCTGTCGCGCGAATAGATAGACTGAATAAAGAGTCCTTACCTCGAGTACTTGTCGTCGGGCGAGAAGCGAGCAGGGTGTGCAGACTTTGTGACCTCGGCGCCGTTGACCTTCTTCAGGGTGTAGACACGCTTGCCTTCGCTGTCGAGAGTGTACATGAGATGCATGCTGGCGGTATTGTGATTGTCAGGTCGTTGAGAGGACAAGAGACGTTGGTCGTGGGTAGTGGGATCTTTGGCGGCGCGAATGGAGGAAAAATTCGTGAAGATGCGCCAGGCGGATGTGCTGAAGCTTTTGCGGAGTTGTGAATCTTGGCACAATGCGATGCTCGCCAGGGTGGACAAGAGATACACCTGGCTTTTGAACAACTAATTCATTCCCATACTATTATTCTTGACGAATAACATTTACAAACACGCTTGCGAGCTTGAGACACACAATACGGTCAACTTCCCACATAAGAGCCATTCGTCTCAGTATCCAAGGCGTAGCAAGAACCAAAGTCGCAACAATGAAGACACCACTATCCCTCTTCACAACGCTCCTGCTCTTCGTGCTTCCTACATTTGCTCAATTCCAATTCTTCGAGCAAATGTTCAATCAAGGTGGTCAGCAAACCCAACAGCCCCAGAACGCTGCGTCCGACTCTGCATGGTACAAGCAACAGTATGAAGCTGGTGAGTTTCTCTCGTCCATGATCTGCAAAGTACCTTGGATATACTGATGGCATGCAAACAGTGCACTGCGACAAATACCTCTGCCCTTCCACCCTGTCCTGCGTACATTTTCCACACCACTGCCCTTGCGCATTTCCTGAGCTAGAAGACAAAGTCGAGCTGGATGATGGCAGTATGATCTGCGTCTCAAAAGGAGGCTACAAGGCCGGTGAGGCTGCAAGGAAGATCGAATTGGCAAGAAAGGGCTTGTTGTGAGCCTTATGAGTGCGTTTCATGAACACCGAGAATACATGATTTTGCTTTTGAGCACGACTGTATGCTATCAGGAACATCCATAGCTGGCCTATGTTGGACTGTGTGCTGTTAAACACTCATCATGACCCCATCAAAACAAAGCACACTACTCAGCCTTCTCGGCGAATCCAACCTTCTCGAGATCTTCAGCGACAGCATCAGGACCAGGAACAGGCGCCGAGCCCTTCTCTACAGTCTTCCCGATCTTGTCAGGGTTCGCTTTGTATACTGTGAACGGTGCCGAGTTTCTCTTGCGCTCATTAGGGCCCTCTGATTTGAATTGATAGCCTCGTAGTCTGTTTGTTCGTCAGTCTTTTCGGCCTCCATGTACTGAACACTTTGGGGATTGCCTACCTAGGCCCGCGGCCATTGGATTCTGGCAACTCTGGCTCATAGAATCTCTCAAAGTCCGCAATATCCTGATCCAAGGTGCCATGACCGATGCTCTCGCGTATGCCAGCAAAGAATTCATCCATGATGTGGTGATTGTGGATTTGCAATAAGACCCACGCCAGCATTTCTTTTGCTGATAAGAGATGCTGCAGGAATGCGCGATGGTGATTCGTGCATGCGTAGCAAGGGCAATCTTTCCGCAACGGTGAAACGTCAGTCGCGTGCTTTGTATCCCACATATCCACGCCTAGTGGTAAGGGCTCCTCTGGTATGGGTCTAGAGACAGGAAAACGGAAGTCCAATGCAACGCCAGCGTCTGTGACTGCGCTTAGGAAAGGCAGAGTCAAGACATCTATGCCATGAGACACGTCTTGTAGTACTGCACGAGGGTTGTTTGGTTCGGTCAGGCCGAGACGTGGGAGAGCTTTCAGCTGTTCAGGCAGGTCCCCCAGAGTAATTGTGTTGTAAACAGCCAGCCCTTGTATATCTTGGACCATATCTTCGAGATGATCAATGTAATATCTCTGCGAGTCTGCGGATATAGGCAGCAATGGCGCATACAGCAGCGGCAATTCTGCTCCTTGCTCTTTCTTGGCTCTGGTTTGTTCGTTCACGTGTGCTTGCATCCATTTTGCAGTCCGATCTGTGATCTTGTCGATTTTCTTGTAGCTGACTTTGTAATACCCATACGGAATATCTCCAAGGCCGACAATGATGTCTGGGTTAAATGAAGTCGTCAAGCTTCTGAAGGTCGAGTCTTGGAGTTTGGTGAAGCCAAAAGCAGTCATGATGCTCATCTGGCTATCGGTGCTTGCTCCCGGCGAAGGCACAGGCGGCGAACGGCGGGCTCCAAGGACCAGAACATGGTCGTCTGGGGTAGCGGTGTATGCGCGCAATCTTGATGATCCTTCCGGCGGGTTGTACTTGAGAATTGGAGTACCTTTTTCTACGACTTTTTCATTCTTTTGGTGAGCACGCACATTCGGTCAGCTTCGCTGTTCAGGCGAGAGATTGTTGCGAAAGTGCAAACTTACAATCTTCTACTGCCATGTATGCACCACAGATGTTTGTGTGCTTGCTCACATTGTCTTGTGTTAGGTGTGGAATAGCTCCTCGGGATGCTACAGCCAGATAATGAGGAGTTTTGATGACCTGTCGATTGGGCAAGCTGAGCAGTCCAGTTCTGACTGCACCGCTAGTCGATGCCGTCGTGATCTTGAACATGGTTCCTTCGGACATGTTGACCAATGTCAGATCAATATTTCTAGAAGCACTCGGAGAGGCTTCCTAAGTCTTTGACTCGACGGACCAAAGTCCTCTGCCAAGCCGCTGGTTTACGCGCGTACTTCGCGTTGCATCGTGTGCTTTAGTAAATTGATCTTTTGACCACAACTTTCGGCGTTTTGTTCTACATTATACAAATCACAAGAATGCCTCGTGGAAAGCTGATTGTTTTCGAAGGTCTTGATAGATCAGGAAAGTCTACACAATGTGAGAGGCTTGTGTCGCATCTTTCTAAGAAGGGCCTGCCAGTCAAACATCGTCGCTTTCCTGGTACGTGACACCGGATCGCTTACTACACTCGAGAAGAAACTCATCTATTGACAGATAGAACGACTCCGATCGGTCAAATGATCAACAACTACCTGCAAGGTCAGAGTGAACAAGAAGATCATGTCATTCATCTGCTCTTCTCTGCGAACAGATGGGAGGCAGTGTGAGTTCCTTCCGAACTTTATGTATTCTGGCGCTTCACTAACGGTGAACAGAGCATCGATAGAAGCAGACATCAATGCTGGCACCACTGTTGTCATTGATAGGTATTACTATTCTGGATGTGTCTATTCTGCGGCGAAGAACAATCCCAGCCTTAACCTCGCTTGGTGCCGTCATCCTGAAGAAGGCCTTCCTCGACCCGACCTGTGTCTGTTCCTTGACATCTCTGCAGAGGATGCAGCAAAGCGAGGAGGTTGGGGCGAAGAACGATACGAGAAGCAGGAGCTCCAAGATCGGGTCCGCCAACTCTTTGCTGACATTCGAGCCACGGATGACGGTTCTGACTTCATAACCATAAATGCTGGCCAAAGTCTCGAGGAGGTCGAAAGCGCAATTCGCCATCATGTTGAAACTTGTATCAGCACGACAGATAAGCCAAGCCCTCTGCGACGCATTCAGCCTTGGTAGATACCCTTGGTCTGTTGGTGACATAGGGGACAGTTTCGAGGAGATCGAAACGCGAAGGCCTTTCATTGGATAACAGTCTATCAGACTCCTTTCGCTCATTCAATAACCTCAGCTTCGTCCCAATCACTGTCTTCGATGATTGCTTTCCGCACTTTGACAGCCGAGGAGCTTGCTGAATTGATGACGCGGGGTGTGTCCTGCTCGTTCAATTCGTTGACTGACTTCCACTCATCGCCACCAGATGGTGTTGCTTGCATCTGATCAACGTCTTCATAGTCTGACTGCAGTAAGACGTCGTCAAAATCAATCTCAGGATCGCTTTCATCTGCCAGAACCTCAGGCTCCTCGGCTTCGTCAACATCCACAGTGGCAGCACTCTTTGCACTCTCTTTGGCGTTCTTTTTACGGCGCTTCGGCTCCTTCAACAGAGCTGTGACCTCCTTTTCGCCACGTATACGCAAGCTCAAGTCCTTCATGAGGTCGGTCCAGTTCAGCGTTGATCTGCAAGATGGGCACTGTCCATGTGTTGGGACAATCGCATCTTGGGCACCATATTCGCCTTTGAGGAAATGAGTCGATAAGCATCCGACGTGGAAGATTGTGTCGCATTTATGGTTAGAACACACAAGCGCCAATTCCTTCGTTGCATCGAGAGCTGAGCAACAAATGACGCAACTGTTGTCCGGCACGACTAGCAGTTTTCGGCTCCTTTCTAAAGTGGTCTTCATGTGTTGATAGGTAGGGTCGATTCTATAGATGCCAACGGGGTTGAGAGGGTCCTCTTCGAGTGCTGAACTTTGTAGCACTGATTCATCCATCTCAACCTCGATACCCTGACGGATGACTTCAGGCATATTGACTGTCCATCTGTGCCACATTTTGTACACATCTTCGGCAAAGAACTTAACTTGTAATGGCCAACGTTCAAAACTCTTTGCCCTTAGCAAGATGTGAAGATTGGCAAGCTTATCGTGCATCGACATACGAGGGCGTCCTGCGCGCTTGCGTACCTTGCCACTCCGTGGTGAGAATCTTTGTTTTGTGTTGGTTTGGGTGATGCGCTCATCTGGAGCAATATGCCGTGTCTGATGTGTGTTCTGCCATGCCCATCTGCAAATTCTTGATTAGAAAATACAAACCTTACAACAAGTTTTCGAAAAATGATTTAATGCCTGGTGCATGGACAAATAAAAAAAAGCAATATTAATAAGCGATTGACTTACTCGAATTGCAGGGCAGCTATTTTTGAGGGAAATCCGGTGACAAGGCAGGTCATTTCCCATGGCCGTAGCGTGTTTTTAGATGTTCTCACAGCGCCGCCTTTGGCGATTCCATTGTGTTGCTTCAAACGTCGGACGGGATGTGGCGTGCTTCCAACATAGAGATTCTGATGGCGGACTGTCGAACGAAGTAGGTAACAAGCGTAGAACGCTGGTATCGGTCTATCCATTGCAGACCCGCCTGTTGACAACCAGAGTGGATATCACAAAATACTCCCTAGTCAAGTGGTATGACCGAGATTAGGAGGACCAAAATCTACGAGGTGAAACCAAGAGACATGTGATTGGCTGTCAAGTGCGGGAAGCTCTCGGCTGCAGATCTGCTGTGCGGCAAATCTGACGACGTATCTTGGTCACGAATTGCATGAAAGAGTAGAGAAGTAATTCTGGATGTAAAAATGCGTGTTGATGTAGTGTGACAACCAGTAAGAAGAATGCGAGTTCCGATAATCAAAGAGATCACAGGACAATATTGGATAGTGCTACAAATTCAGGAACAGAGCAGATGAAGATGATGGATTTGGCATCACGCGGCGGCGGCCCTCGGAAGCCAATCCTCGCCAAAGCCAATCTTGGCCAAGCTGTCGACTTTGTGTGGGTGAGTGAGTCGTCCTGTTCCAGCCGTATGGGAATCTGCCTCGCACCTGCCTTTCTAATTCCAGCCCTGCTTCCTCAAATTGTTCATGTATAGCCGCTAGGGCGAGCAGACTTTGAAGAGCCCATGCACATGCGACAGTAACCATCGACATCTGGTCATCGCCTGGAGTTGGCACCTGCCTAGTGTGTTACGCCCACATATCAGATCTGGCCGCTCGCCCTCTCCAGTTCCTCGTCGCTCCACATTCGAATGTGCCCGCCGCACCATCACCCCTTCTTCATCAACGCCGCTCTTTAATACTATCCTACGCCAAACACCCCTACGGCCGAGTCGCCCAACGTCAGCTTCGATATATCCACCTTAATAATTACGCCAACTGAATTTTGCGAATGGTCGTTCCTCCAAGCAGCGGAGGGGCTGCTGCTGCCTCTTCAGCAAGTCGCCCGACATACACTACCAGCAATGTCGCCTCAATAAAACCCAAGTCCGTCGCTCACACACCAAGTGCAACCATGAATAACACGCCCATGCCGCTCAGCGCAAGACGCTCAGAACCTTTGGACTTGAACACTGTAGAGCGTCGAGGACAACCAAATGCCGCGCCTGAGATTACCAAGAGGAACAGGCTACACGGTATTCCTGAGGGGCCTACTTTCCGACCCACCGAAGAAGAGTTTCGCGATCCTATGGCCTATATGCGCAAGATTGAGCCTGAAGGTCGGAAATATGGGATTGCAAAGATCATTCCTCCCGAAGGCTGGCAGATGCCATTCGCCATCGACACATCGGTGTGTATGGTATGATCATATCGTCAATCCTATGCTGACAACGTTGACAGCGTTTCCACTTTCGTGTACGACGCCAGGAATTAAACTCTGTCGAGGGCGGTGAGTTGCAGTACATATCGATATTCATGTAATTGGCTGATCTAAATCAGGAACACGAGCAAATCTCAATTATCTAGATCAGCTATCCAAATTCCACAGGCAACACGGCACTAACCTCAACCGGTTTCCCAGTGTGGATAAACGACCGCTGGACCTCTACAAACTCAAAAAGGCGGTCGAGGCTAGAGGCGGATTTGAAAGAGTGTGTAAGTTGAAGAAATGGGCTGAAATTGGTCGTGATCTTGGATATAGTGGAAAGATTATGTCCAGCCTCTCGACCTCTCTCAAAAATTCCTATCAGAAATGGCTCCAACCATACGAGGATTATCTTCGAGTCGCAAAACCAGGAGTTCAACATCAACTCGAACTGGAGAACGGCGGCCCCTTCACTCCCTCTCCGGGTACTTCGCCTCTTAAGAAATCGCAGAACAACACCCCGAATGGTGACAACACTCCAGCGATGCGCGCATCTGCTGCGCTAAATGCTTCTCTAGACGCTGGAATGCCTGTTGCTCAGCAGACGCCAGTCAAGCCGACGCCTCCGGCCCCGGCTCCAGCTCCAATCCAAGGCTTTACTCCTGTAAACGGAGGCTTCACATCAGTCAACCGTCCCTCAGGCTTTACTCCTGTGAACGGGCCTAACGGAGTTCACGCGACTCCAGAGAACCCACGCTCAATACCGAGGTCAACTATGGATAGCCCACAGCTGCAAGAGAGCAATACACCAACCTTCGAACCCAGCAACTCTGCAAAACGACCCTTGACGGATAGCGCTGAGAAGGATGTGAACGGAGATCTGGACGCGTCTGGACGACGTAGCAAGAGGTTGAAGAGAGAGCCGGCGCCGACGGTAGCAGGTTCACATATGCACCAACCTAGGACATCGACACCCAGATTTGTTCCAGCACGAGAACGCAGCAACTTCCCTCCTGGCGAAGCATGTGAAACTTGCGCAAAGCCAGAAGACCCAGGGTTGCTTCTGATATGCGACAGCTGCGATTGCGGTTACCACGGCGCATGTCTCGAACCTCCTGTAAAGATGCAACAACCCGAACACGACTGGCATTGTCCCCGCTGTCTGGTGGGAACTGGCGAATTTGGATTCGAAGAAGGCGAGGTTTATTCGCTTCGAGCGTTCCAGGAAAGAGCGAACAGATTCAAGGAGAATCACTTTGCTGATAAAATGCCCTTCGATCCTATTCTTAACAAAAGAAGACCGGTCAATGAAGACGATGTTGAGCGCGAGTTTTGGAGACTTGTCGAGAACATCACTGAAACAGTCGAAGTTGAATATGGTGCTGATATTCATTCGACAACCCACGGAAGTGGCTTCCCTACGATCGAGAAGCAGCCTCGTGACCCCTATTCGACAGACCCTTGGAACTTGAACGTCCTCCCACTCTATGGCGAGTCTCTGTTTAAGCACATCAAGACGGATATTTCTGGAATGACAGTGCCATGGCTCTACGTCGGAATGGTCTTCTCCACTTTCTGCTGGCATAACGAGGATCATTATGCTTACTCTGCCAACTACCAACACTTTGGAGCAACCAAAACCTGGTATGGCGTTCCTGGAGAAGATGCTGAGAAATTCGAAAACGCAATGCGCGAAGCTGTGCCAGAACTCTTCGAGACGCAACCGGATCTTCTGTTCCAATTGGTGACACTAATGCCGCCAGAGAAACTGAAGAAAGCTGGAGTGCGGGTCTATGCTATCGACCAACGTGCAGGTCAGATGGTCGTAACTTTCCCTCAAGCGTACCACGCTGGATTCAACCACGGTTTCAACCTCAATGAAGCTGTCAACTTTGCCCCTGTTGACTGGGAACCGTTTGGTGAAAGTGGTGTACAAAGGCTCCGCGACTATCGTCGCCAACCATGTTTCTCCCACGACGAGCTCTTGCTGACAGCTGCTGCTCGCGACCAATCGATCAATACTGCAAAGTGGCTTGCTCCAGCCTTGGAGAGATTGCTTGAGAAGGAGATGAATGCTCGCAAGCACTTCCTTGAGAAGCCCGAAAATACTGAGCCAACAAACGACACTTACCAAGGTGACAGATACACCGACAAGCCTGAAGTCTTCACAGAGGACATGGACGAAGAGGAATATGTCTGCAGCTTCTGCAAGTGTTACAGCTTCCTCTCAAGATACGTGTGCAAGAAGTCGGGTAAAGTTATGTGCCTACTACATGCTGGCGCATACGAATGCTGCGACTCGAAAGAATCGGATCGCTACGCCAGTCCAGCTCATGACCATGTCCTTTCTCTTCGCATGACGGACAAGGAGTTGAAGTCCATGGTGCAAAAAGTTGTTGACCGAGCTAAGCTCCCTGAAGCTTGGGCACAGAAGGTCGACGACTACCTTAGCCAAGAACCTCGGCCGTCGCTGAAGATCTTGCGCTCATTGCTCAACGAAGGCGAGCGCATTCCCTTCGACATTCCGCAGCTTGCAGACCTCAAGCGCTACGTTGAGCGTTGCAATGATTGGGTGGAAGAGGCTACCATTTACATCACCCGTAAGCAGCAGAACAGAGCTAAGGGAAAGTCTTCCCGCAAAAAGTCGACGGTTGCTGAATCGGATGAGCGCGACAAGGAACTTCGTAACTTCGAGAATATGCAAAAGCTTCTCGCTGCCGCCGACGAGATTCACTTTGATTGTCCAGAGTACAAGACTTTGCGTGAAAGAGAAGCCGACATCAATGACTTTAAAGCAAAGGCGGTCGCTATCTGCATGGGTCAACAACATCACCCACGCTCCACTCAAGAAATCGAGGAAGTGTTCGAAGTTGGCAAAGGTCTCAATATTGATCTACCTGAACTCGAAAACCTTGAAAAGCTACTCAACCATGTCAAATGGCTTGACGAAGCTCACACTCGTCCGGTCCATCTTCTGACTCTTCAGGATGTCGACGCTTTCATCAGTCGTGGTCTGGAAATTGGCATTCCTGAGACAAATCCGCATATACTTCGCCTTCGAGACGCAAAGACACAGGGTGAGTATTGGGAAGCCAAGGCTAAGGAGATAATGAGTGTCGAAAATGTCCATTATCAGCAGCTGGATGCCCTCTCGAAGCAAGCCGCTGGTCTGCCCGTCACTCCAGAGACGCTTGCAAGAGTTGATGCTATACTCAAGAAACAGCGCGAAGCTCAAGAGAAGATTCTTGCCCTTTACCAACAGAGCAAGAATCCTGAGTTCAGATCACGGCCGATGTACAAGGACGTTAGAGATGTGATGGCGTCTCTCGAAGAGTTGAACAACAAGCCCGCTGGCACTGTTGATCTCGAGAAAGAGCAACGTCGTCACGAAGATTGGATGCGCCGTGGCAAGAAGTTGTTCGGCAAAGCGAATGCGCCGCTACACATTTTGCACCAGCATATGAATTTGGTCAAAGAGAGAAACGATGCATGTTTCGAGCTTCGTGACAAGCCGAGAATGCCGGTCGAGCCTTCTTCGAGAGAACACACTCCAGAGCTCGACACCAAGAACAGTTTCCCCGATGTCTTCTGTCTCTGCCGTAGACCTGAAGCTGGCATGATGATCGAGTGCGAATTATGTCATGAGTGGTGAGTCTCCAGTCTTGGATCAGCAGGATTTGCACCGCTAACAGTATGTCTAGGTACCACGGAAAGTGTCTCAAGATCGCACGCGGCAAGGTCAAGGAAGACGACAAGTATACTTGCCCTATCTGTGACTGGCGTCTAAAAATCCCAAGAGATGCTGCTCGCCCTAAGCTCGAAGAGCTCATTGCTTGGCAAGACGAGCTGGAGACCCTGCCTTTCCAGCCAGAGGAAGAGGAAACCTTGACAAGCATCATCGAAACAGCCCAAGCCTTCAGAGATTACATTCGGCCTTATGTCAACCCATTGACAGTTTCCCCAGACGAGGTTACCACGCTTCGCTTTTACCTCCGAAAGGTCGAAGGTGCCGACATTCTCCTTGCCTACGAGACCAATTTCCTGCGGCAGGAACTGCATAAATCAGCACCTGTGGCTCCAGACGCTCCGCCAGTCATCGACTCCTCTGCTTCAACCCGCAAGCCTCGTCCTACGAAGCAACAAAAGCTCATGGCATCGTTGGGAATCACGAATCCTGATGATCTTCCTCCTCAATACAAGATCAAGCCTCACAAGCGCAAGGGAAGTGAAGCACAACACAAACCACCTCAACCACTCCAACCTGCTGGTTCCCCTGCAGCCCACACGCCGTCCAGCATGTCTACCGCAACACCGGCCCCCCTAAGTAGTAGGCCAGGCTACTCCCAACAGACTCCATCGTTCAGCTATCCCTCGTCTCAGCCTCAATCTATGGTCAATTCAGGTTATCGTGATTCGCCGCTGTTCGCACCGCCATCATTTGGCTTGCCACCGCTTCGCACTCCGGACGAGTCCTCGAACACTGTCAACCCTGCACAATTCGCTTCAAATAATTACACATCTCACACGTCTCCGCCACCGCCACCAAACTTTGCAGTACCACGATCACCGCCCCAGCACCCTCCGATGTTCAGCACAGGCATGAACCTCGATCCTGCACTGTTTACCGCTGGTGGAGCCATGTTCGACAAGCGACCTAGCTCATCTGGTAGCCCCAGGTTGGTTCATACCGAGGCGAGTCCATCTTTCAGCAGTCCACAGACTAGCAACACGAATGCCAACCTCGACTCCATCTTCGCGGACATGGTCCACAATGACGAAGACCATGCCACCTTAGGCCACGAGGGAGAAAACCAGCTTGCCGGCGAAGCATTCGCCGCTGGCGGACACGATCAAGACCATGCAGACGAAACGCACATGGACGATTTTGTGAACAACGAGTAGTATGATAATCACGATACCTCGCCGTGGTCTCGTGACCACTAGCGGTGACCTTTTTATTCAACCTTCTGTTCTTTTCTTATTGTCAGATCTTGCTGTGGCTAGTAGCCTGACCTACAAGGGCGGCATATCTCATCCTGTACCCCATTTTTTACGCAAAAGGAGTTAGACGGCTTGCAAGGGGACTACGATCAAGCTCAACGGAAGAGTCTTTCTCTTGTTGTACTATAACCTGCTATTTCTATCAGTTTGCTTGCCCATGAATTTTCCAGCTTTTCTTCCACTACACGCTCGAGTACTAGTGGGCCATCCTGTTTTACTATGTACCGTGCAAGACTACAATCCAATATCATGCCTTAGATTCGATCGTAAGCGACGTTTTCTTGTCACGCTGCGAGCAATACTGCAAGCTAGCTAAACGTGGCTAGTTTGCAACAAGTCACGTGCGACCCCGGTACTAGCGCACGTGACTATGTGACAAATTGTAAACTTGGTCGCCCGTTGCTAGAGCCTCGAGAGCATGAACCTGATTCTGCGTATGCTAGAGCTACTTGGGCACATCGAAACGTGGTCTGTAACTCAAAGGAAGTTGGAATTTCCTTCCAGGATGAAATCTATGAAGTTTGTACATGAAGTAGGGATCACACGACGCCAGTCCAAGATTCCATTCGCATCTGCTGAACAAACACGTTTTCCCAAATTCGAGAAGCAATTCCGTTTCAAAAAGTTCACAACCTGCACCTTGCGCATAAACAAAGCAGATGTCAGCTATCATGTTCAAGGTCTATGCTCTGTTCGTAGAACAGTAGTAAATCCTTCGTATCGATTCGGCGAGTCTATAGGATACGTGACTTTGCGTCCCAAAGCACCAGTCAGGCTCTGAACAAAGCCTGGAGTACTGGAAGCCCTTGTAGCGGTCGATGTAGCGCTTGAGCTTGTTGTGATTGATACTGACAGCGACCGAGAAGAAGTATACGATACAGATGATGCTGACGAGGATGATCGCCCTGAGCTAATGTCCAGTCCTGCAGCCAAAGCGAGCGACGACGTCGGGAGCAATTCGGTACTGATGGTTGTGATCGATAATGAGGGAGCCAATGTTGAAGTTGCTGTTGATTGACCAGCTCCTACGTTCAATCCCGCTGAAAGACTCAAGCTCGCCCCCGAAGGAGAGCTCACAACGTAACTCGTGCCTGATGATCCGACAGACAAGCCAAGACCGAGTCCCGCGGAGACCGAAGGTGCAAGCGCAAGAGATGCATCGAGCAGAGTGAGTGCACTACTGCTAGGTCCAAGATCGAGATCCGGGCTGGCGTTGGCAGATGCTGTGATGGCAGCGCCAACGCATACATTGAGAATATTACCCCCAGCTGAGCAATTTGCGGTCGTTGTTGGAGCTGCGTTATCAGACGTGCCAACTGTGATGGAATTCATACCGAGGTTCGCGTTGAGGGTTGCACTTGCAATCAGAGCTATACCGCTTGTATCGGTCGAAAACCCAATATCAAGACCTTCCGTCAAGGATGGCGCGATTGCCAAAGAGGCTGATACATAAATTTGTGTGAGAGTGCTGCTACCCATAGCGATGCCTGCATTACCACCTATCCCGATTGATGGAGTGACAGCAGCGTCTATGCATACGTTGAGTGCGTTGCCGCCAGCGGAGCACGATGTCGACGATACAGAGGTAGCCGTGGTAGGCTGTGATGAGCCGCCAATGCCAGGACTGACACCTATGCTGGCACTTGCTCCCATCTGAACACCCCCTGTTCCAACGGATATGCCAAAATCTGCACCCGCTGCAGCAGAAGGCGCAATACCTAGACTTGTCGATGTACCAATGATTGTGATGAAACTGCTCCCAAGTGCCACACTGACTGCGCCTCCGACGCCAACAGAAGGCGTGATAGCTGCATCAAGGCATATGTCAAGCAGATTATCATAAACAGAACAAGTGGTCGACGGTGATGCAGAAGCGGTCGATGCAGGTATGGTGTTAGTAGTGGTCAGAGAAGGCGTGGTAATCCCGTTGGTGGGTGAAGATATGTAGTCCGTGACTGAAGGTGAGAAAATGGTTGAGGTTGGATACGACAGGCTCAATGTGGTACTGCCATCTGCTCCAGTAGGTCCTATAGCACTGACCGTGCCCCCAGCTGCCTCCTCGAGGTCGCTCGTAGTTGCGATCGATGTTTCTTCGGAAACTAGGTTGGACGAAGCGACCTTTTCAGAAGATAACAACTGCGTGGTAGTGCTCTGGTAGATCGTGTTCTGGGTGATGAACTCAGAAATCTGTACAGATGTTTTGGACAAAGTTTGTTGCGCTGCTCTCCCCCGAATATCCAGCTGGTACTGCTCTTATTCCAGAGACTGCGCCTCGAGTCGACGGCTGGAAGGAGAAATTGGAAGCAGAGGTGCCCGTCTTGAAATAGCAGCTACCATCAAATGTCCATGCTGCACAACCTGAGAGCTGATCACAATAGGTCATACAGTCATTAAAATCCGGAGCAACGGTCACAAGAGTATCATATCCTGTGGTCTCTCTGTCGCAGCCAATAGTATATGAGCCTCCGGTGTTGGCTTGGACCCGTTCTCCGTTGACTGCAGGACAAGAGTAGTTGGTCTCGGGAGGCAAACTAGATGGAGCAGCAAAATACGCAGCAGCGCTGACTGTCGAATAAGAAACAGCGCTGACAGTGGAAAGAAATACAGCGCCAGAAGACGAAGCAATCTCAGAAGGTGAATTGTTTGGGGATGATTTGACGGGGAAGGACGAAGCATCAACAAGCACAGAAGATATTTGACTCGTGACTAAGGTTGGGCGGAACACTACGCTCTCACCATCTTGAGTAGCAGGAGGTGAAACACTTGAGAGTATCGCCTTGTTCGTCGAGGTTTCTGTGCGGGAGATAGTGGACAAAGAAGAGCTTTGGGTAGCACCGAGGACTGACATACTTAGGACTACTGTTGGTCCCTGGGATGACCGGTTGACAATGTTCGACGCGTCACTTGTCGTAAATGATTGTGGCGATGTGCTAGAGTCGATGGGTATGCTAGCTGAAGCTCCAGTACTACTGCTAGGCGTCCCTGGTTTAGTCAAGATCGTCGTAGAGACAACCAGAGTACCCGAAATGGCAAGCGCACTTGTCCCTAAGTAACTCGAACTTGTAGAGCTCGCCGCTTAGTTCTGCGTCACACTGCTTGAGAGAGTGAGTGGCGGCTCCGTATCAGTACTTGATGGTAACGCATCTGCCGAGCTTGGTAGAGATGTAAGACCACCTGTCCTGGATGCTGAATTCGTTGAACTTGATGTGATGATGGTCGAGGATAACGTAACTATTCCATCTGATGATTCTTGAACGATGCCAATAGATGGAGTAGAAGTAGCCGACATGAACTTGATCGTTGCACTAGGAGTCCGGGAGACGTCGACTGGCAAGGATTGCACAGAACTTGTACTTCTGTATGGAGTGATACCACTCGACACAACTTGGGCAACCCTTTTCGCTAACAGGATGGCAGTTGTCACATTCATTTGAGTGACTCCATTGTTGGCATTCCTGGAGCTGACTGAGGTACACGATCCATTCTGGAATGTAAAGCCCAAGCAGTCTTCGATGTCTGAGCATATCTCCGAACAAGATGCTAGGTCACCGATCGCCGAGCTCGAGGTGATGTTGCTGCTGCTAGGGAAGAACGTATTGCAAAGGATCTCGTACACTGATCCAGAAGAATCCACCAGTCGCGTACCATCTGCACCAGGGCAGATATAGTCGGTCAAAATGGCCGAATCGGAGGTCTCAGAGCCCACAGTATCGAGAGCACTGCGTTTGTAGGAGCATAAGCCGGACGTTGGGGTGTACGAAACCCCTATACATCCTTCAATGTCACTGCAGGTATCGACGCAGGACTGTAGTTGTAACTGGTATGTCGTGCCGAGCGTTGCGTCTAGCTCATCAGTGTTGCAAAGTAGCTGATAGACCCGATTGGTAGTATCCGAATAGTACATTCCATTATCTCTGGTACATGTGTATACAGGTTCTGCAGTTGCAGTGGCTATGCCGGTGGATGCAGCAGCTGTCGTGGCAGCCTGTTCCAAGACAGTTGACATACTTGATTGCGATACAAGGGTAAGATTGCTAGTTGTGCCGGTAGGAGAATCAGATCCCGCTTGAGTTGATGCAATTGAACCAGGACGATACATTGATGCAGTCGATGAAGTGGTTGATAAACTCATACCACTTATGATGGGTGGAGTACTTATCAACGTTGGAGAAAAGACCACATCTTGCGAAGACTCTAACAAGAATGGGCCTCGACTCTGTGAGACAGAAGAGCTTGAGAAGCCCAAAGTTCGCGTGGCTACATCTGGACTTCGAGGCCCATCAAGAGAGCCTGTTAGTTTGGTGCTCGGTCGGAAAATCGCTGTTGAAAACCCGGTAGCCTGTGAGGCGTAATGGCCGACCGGGAAGATACTATAGGATGTAGATACTGTGTCGTCGGCAGCAGTGATAATCGTAGATGACACGGAAAGCACGATAGTGGATCTCTGGCAAACACCTAAGATGATTAGATTGATATTACCATGTTTCGAGGTCACTCACTATTCACAACTCTAGTCGGAATGAGTTGTGTTGTATTCTGCAGAACCAAAGGCACGACAGTGGTTCCTAACAACATGTTGGCCCAGCAATGTAAAAAGAATCTTCGATGGTCTTCGAAAGCGGTATGAAATCGATAAGTCGAGCGCCATGGATATATGTTGTCCGTTCAACGTTCACACAAGACATTGGCAGATTGACTCAATTTGGATTCAAATTAGATGAAGCTTTCCTTGGTATGAACATACATGCTATTGGACCAAAACAAACACAGCCAATTCATTGCATAAGGACCTGTTATGGTCATTGTAGGCGGACACGACTGGATCACAGTCCCAGAGGTCGCTCATTGGACGTCCAATGTATGCAGACTTCATTATCTCAGGCAATTGAAGACGAACCAAATTTCGTGCTTCTGCTCATAATTGGATGCGGTCCTCTTTTGTGATACCAGGAAATTAGGGCTAGCATGAGGTGTGGTGATGTACTCGGAGACGCCGATGCAGGATAGCAAGCCACGTGCTTTCTTCCGATCGGCATGCCGAACCCATCTTCGGTCGAAAATGCAAGGGTGGGCCTCCGAGGACTTGTTTGTGTTCGGCCCGGGTAAATTGCATTCCTCCGGTCTAAGAGGGAGGCTAGCCGATGAGGCCGAAAATGCTGGACCAAGTTGTTGTAAACAATCCAAAGCATTTTTGGGAGCTGTTCAGGAATGAGTGTTGGTGAGTAGTTGACCCACAATACCATCAAAAATGGTGAAAAGAGAGCAATCCTGGTATTTCTCAACCAAAGATCCAGTGTCATGCTCAGGCACAGCTGTCTGTTCAAACATTTCCTGTCCCGCGACAACGGTGCCTTCGGGGTAGGTTGGTCGTTTTCCCTCTTCGATAAGAGCAATGAAGGCCGGGTCGATAGGTACACTGCCAAGGAAGGGAACATTGAAATCTTTGGCCATGACTTGTCCACCGCCTTTTGAGAAGACGTTGGTACATTCCGCGCAATTAGGGCATACGAAGCCGGCCATGTTCTCGACAACGCCCAAGATGTCTATGCCAGTCTTCTTGCAGAAGTTGATCTCCTTCCTCACATCCGAGACACTGATTGCTTGTGGGGTAGTCACAACTACTGCTCCAGAAACCTGACCAGGGGCTGCATTCTTCATGAGAGTCTCGACAAGTGAAATATGTTCGTCTGAGGTACCAGGAGGTGTATCGATCAGTAGATAGTCCAACTTGCCCCAGTGAACGTCTGAAAGAAATTGGCGGACCATGGCTGTCTTCTTTGGTCCACGCCAGACCACTGCATCATTTCGGTTGCCAAGAAGAAAACCTAGAGACATGCAGTGGAGAGATCCGATAGACTTGCTGTCTTGAGATGTGCTCGAAGTCGCGTTGGTTTCATGCACAGGCACAGGAAGCCAGCCACCCGGCGCTTGCTTGACCTTCGAAGACTCAATACCAAGGAATCTGGGCATAGAAGGTCCAGTCAAATCAATATCCAGTATTCCAACCGAGTGTCCCCTTAGTGATAGAGTAAGAGCCAGCTGTGTAGTGACGCTTGACTTTCCAACACCTCCCTTGCCGGAAAGCACAAGTATAATCTCGCTGACATTCGAAAGAGACATTTTGCTTGATGACTTCAAGTGCGAGCAGTCGGATCTATTCTCTTTTCTGACTGACACGAAGACTTTTGTGTCCTGTCTGATGGTCGTGGTGATTCGAAGAAACGCGATGATGATTACCAATTCGGCGGCGAGCCACGGCGATGACGGAGCACTTTTTCTTGGCGTTCGCCCTCGATCCATTAACAACCACTTCACCTCAGTCACGATTTCGACAACTCAAGCTTTACTACACCCAGTAAACCGGTACATCATTACAGTGATTCCCGGCAAGCGAAGACCACTGTCCTCAATCAACCAAAGAACATCGCGCCTTCAACATGTACGAATGATTCAATACGCTGAATATGGACACTTTAATCGACTTGGTCGAAAAGGCTGCTTTGTATGGTTTTCATGCACCGTATTGTTCAACCTGGACCTAGAAGGTATACCGGCTTGCAAAATTCGCTGTGTGACCAAAAATGTGTACTTAAAAAGGAAGAAACAAAGAAATGATACCAGCATCTTCGATGATCCGCATCTGCCTGCAAAAGAGGTGATCGGCCAAAGGAATCCATAGAAAGTTACAGGAGCCAGACGAAATAGGGATTCCGATTGACATACCATCATCGTGGAAGAACGACACCGATCTCTTGGTAACACCTTAACGACTCTACAATTCTGTGATACACGAGCCCTCTAAGCTGTTATCAGAGAAGCCGGATTAGAAACCCCACCAAATGACAAGAGCCACTCGCTCATTACTCATGTGGTAGGTAGCTATGAGCAAGAGGTTCGAAAGAGGCATCTCGGCTCAGACAACAGGTTTGAGCTGCACCTACTCCTCGTTGTTTGAGTGCCTATTAGAGAACGATCTCCCCCTCGTAGTGGCAGCACGAAGGAGAGTTGCACCCCTACGCCGCTGGCTTTGACGGAATGTGCGACGTTCAGTGGTTGTCTGCCACAAACGGCCAATGACATATCCTTGGGCATTGACATGGTCGTATGACTGAAGATTTTGCTGATAGCGTTGCCAGGCCGTCATGTCGAGACGCCTCTGCTGGACTGCCTGCTGGTCAACAGTCAATCCAGCCCATTGGGGGTTATCGACAGGGATTGGTGTGACTGTGGAAGTAGTCGATGCATCAGGCGTAATAGGGGCAGCATCAGCAACATCGAGAGCAGCTTCGGGAGTATTGGGAGCAACATCCGGGGTAGCAGAAGCCGACGAATCTTGTCCAGTAGTATTATCATGTTCTGCAGACTGTGTAGACGGCGAGCCAGAGGCGACCTGGTCACCAGCATTGGTGATGGGGTGGGTCGACAACAACAGTAAGCTCGTGGCAGCCTCAACTATGTCATCGTCGACGGATGCCTCAGGTACAGAAGTCGTATTGTTGTGATCTGAGGTTCTGGCCGGATTCCACACAGCTTCCGCAATAGACAGTAAAATCAGAGCGGCCTCGATGATTTCGCGTTGCTCCTGCTCGGTGCTGCTCATCTTGGCGAATCATATATCCAGTGGTTGAGAGATGATGAGTTGTTGATTTGTGAGTCTCGCACAACTATATGAAGCATTTCGATAGTATGTGGTAGGAAAATGACCATCCCAATTCGATATGGTTCCTTCCTACTGTTTGTAGACAGCCTTAGAAGCAATTGGACTGTCTGGACAATGTCCTTGAATTATCATTGGAGACAAAGAGACACATAGTTACTACAGACTGAGACACCGAAACGTCAACACTAAGTCAACACAGAACAAGAAAGACACGAAGAGTGGTACTAGGGGACGGTGAGTAGGCTTCCATTTGTGAACAGCATGTTATATAATCTATACTGTCTTCAGGAAGTGAGCACTATGACAGGGTGGTACCCTCGATATTCTATATGAATAGTTTATATTGATTCAATCACTCGTCGTAAATGAAGCAAAAGCAAAATCTGCAGGCTCCAAGCACTTTTGAAGTTCTCCAAACGAGTACAATCCAAACATCATGCCGGTAAAAGACATTCCCCTTGGTGGATCCGCCGTCATGGTCTTCATACTTATTGGCTCGAGCCACTTATACTCGTCTCTGAGTTCTGCATATCCAAGAGTATATCCAACCTCAGAGCATTTTATCGCAAGCTTGACAGGACCCGAATGATCGAGCGGTCGATCAGTGATCGTAAAGTCTCCTGGTGAAGTCGGAACCGTCAGTCTGATTATTCTGTTCTCTTCGTTTACTCCTTTGCGAATGCCAATGCTGCTAAAATTGTAAGGGTTCCAGTAAACAACAGTGCCAGCTTCACAGTGATGGTATTGGGCCCCAAAATCCAATCGCGTTTCCCAAATGCCCCGAGCAAGAGTCTGTTTGCGAAGTACTAGTGTTGGGCTTTCGAGCGATTGAAGGTTGTAGGGACCTCCCCAGAGCCGCAGATGATGTCTACGCTCATGAAGTGAGTATTCACGCTTCAGTGGTGTGTCTGTCTTGATGTCAGAGATTGGCAAATAGAAGCAAGGTGTTGAACAATACTTTTGTGATACCATCCAAGAGCCAGACATTCACTTTCCTGGAAAGTGTCTCGCCATTCTGAAATAGGTCGAACGCATTCTGCTTCTGTCTCAAATTCGAGTTGGATTTTCCTACCTTGGTTGAAGATTGGCCAGTCGTTCTTCCAATTCACATCCATAAGAAAGGTTTCACGGCCTGATTCGTATGAGCCATGACTTTTCGAATCCAAGCATTGCCTGTTGTACGTACCGAAAGGCGAGGGTATAAATCTGTCTTCTCCCTGGCCGGGCCCTTTCTGACGATACGGTCGCACCGCGAGGCAGACTGCTTTCCATCCACCAGTCCGATCCTCGACAAGATCAGCATGCCCAGTGTTCTGAACATCGTCTTGCGTGGTGGCGCTAATCAAAGGGTTGTTCGGCGCTGACTCCCAAGGACCATGGGGCCCAGTCTCGCTACGAAACACTAACTCCATGTGTCCACTCTCTGTTCCGCCTTCTGCAACGAAGAGGTAATAGTAATGACCCTTTTTGATGATATGTGACCCCTCAGCAACGCCGGACGGCGACTTTCGAATGGTTGTAGGTGGTTCCAGTGACGCTCCTGTAGCCAGATCAATCCTTGAGATGTGGACTGCAAAGCCTTTAAGCCCACTGCTAATATCATGATCTATTGCTCTGTGACAGGTCGAGAGGTAGACACTGCCATCATCGTCCCAGAAAAGATCCTGATCAAAACCCGGCTGATCGAAATATATTGGGTCAGACCAGCTATCAGCTCTCCAAGGATCCGTGGTCGAGACGTAGAAACCCCTAGGCCAGACTCGTATGTTCTGCTGTGGAGAGTAGGCGGTCCAAAGACAGGAGGTCATGTAGAATATGCCATCATGATGTCTGAGGGTTGACGCCCAAATGCCAGAGCCCGGCTCGCCGGTTCTGAAGTTGACTTGTGATGGTCTTGTCAAGGCATGTCCGATTAGGGTCCATGTCAAGAGATCTTTGGAGTGATATATCGGCAGTCCAGGGAAATACTCAAACTAATAGTCAAGAATCTATCAGCCCCTAAAGCTGTGAGTAGCGAAGTGTATTGAAGCTGGTTGGACGAACTGTGGATGTCGTCAGGTAGTAGTCCTCGCCGACCCTGACGAGGCTTGGATCAGGGTTGAATCCAGGCAAGATCGGATTTTTGTGTAAGGGCATGTTAGCTCAAGAGTCATTGACTACCGTCAATGAGCACAGCGAGTGAAGGACTGGTAGTCAATTATGTTGTAAGACAGTCGAGCTGAAATCAGATCCTTGGCGTGGTGATTTATTCCACCAATAGACGCCCAGTATATCTCAAAGTTGACATCTGGTCAACATTGGCGGTGTTCACTATATATATCATGTTTCGGACGTTCGTCCTAATTCGGCTGTTACAAAACGAAAGTCCTGGGAGAATTTTGTGACCGTTGCTTGTTATTATCTGCACGATGTCAACAGTCTGTGGCTCGAAGCAGTGCCGTGAGGGTGGCAATCTACCCATGAGGCGATCAGAATGATTTCCTCATTAATAGGGTCGATGACCACCACCACTACCACGATCCCAACCTCGACCCCGTCGGCGCCAATTTCCTCCTCCTCTCCCGCCCTGCATTTCTTCACCTCGCCAACCTGTATTGTTACCTCGACCATGGTCATTTTGCCTGTAGTTTGACCCGACGATATGCGGTGCATCTCTGTTCGGTGGTGGTACGTTTGGTGGAAACCCTGTATGGAACGCTGGAGGCTGGGCCAGTTCTGGCGGAGGTGGAGGCATCCAATTCGGGGGCCGCTCTGGTCCAAGGGAAAGACTCTTTTCTATATTCTGGAAGATTCTCATGAAAGGCACGCTGAAGCCGTAGTACCCTTCGACCACTTTGTACTTTGGCCTGTCTTCGTTGTTCATTGTGTCTTTGCTTAGGCGCAGACCAAGTCCGTTGAGGACAAACTCATCATCATCCGCTGTCATGGGATTATTGGGTATCGCATTGATATCCTTGCATTCCTCAATGTGATCGAGAACTGTTTCCATCATTCCAGGGTCGACCGAAGCAGTGGGCATCTCGAGTGGTTTAATCTGACGAGTTCTTACGGGATGGCCAGGTTTCGTGGTCTTCATCGCATTGACCATTGTTCCGACTGGAAGGTCAAACCAAGCATCTCCTGATAGGCCGTGCGTGTTTGGAATGTCATCTTCAACATTCTCGGAATATGTCCTGGTGATCAGCTTGTCGTAGTGTGACGGGCGGCCCCTCGCTGTCCAATCTAGCCATTTGGTATAGGCTTGCCGTGCGATATTGCGAAGTTCCAGGCGTATGCGCTTGGTAAACAGGCGCTCCTCGGTCCAGTGATGGAGGAGACAGGCCAGGTCTTGGTGGAGGGAAAGAGCCTGGATACCGCGACTAGCAGCAGCAGATTCAATTACTTGGACAACAGTCGGCTCGATAGCTTTGGCAAAGGTCAGGTAGGTTTCAAGCGGCTTGCGAAGTAGTCGGCTCGGATTTTCACGAATGCGGAAAAAGATGGCATCCACTAGATGCAGTAGACCCAAAGCAATCTGAGCGCGGGATAGGGCAGATCTTTCGTCATCAGGCTGGATGTCTGGTGGCATCAGATAGTCGGAGAGCTTTAGGAGATAGTCTCCGAAAGCAGCAACCCTGCGGCGCGACTTGGCAACATGGCATACAATCCAGGCAATGCACTTTTTGAACTGGGATCAGTTTAGCGATGGATGCGATTTAGCAGATTGAAAACTCGGGAAAGACCTCTTTGGTGCAGCGGGTAGTGTCGTTCAAGGCGAGCTGTAGCAGATTGTGAAAGTTGTTGACGTCGGACGAATCGAGAGTAGATCTCTTGGACTGTCCAGTGGTTAAGCAGCCGACGAGCTTGCCCTTTGCAAGGAGTAGTCCGACATCAGTTTTGGATGATTGAGTGGTCCTCAAATCCATGGTCGATGGTGGTAAATAGTATGTCAAGGGTTGATGGACAGAACTATGGCAGATTGAAAGAGGGATGGAGCGCGCAGCAAATTGTGGCTGATGGCCGACCACGGCTCTGAAGAGAGCTTATTGCAAACGCTGAAGGTTAAAATAGATGCTTGGAGCGGTCAAAGTGTTGGAAAGGAAATGGATTTACAATGGGATGCAGACACTGTCTCGAACAACAAATGCTGTAGCAGAAGGAACTGGCCAAGGAGCAAAAGTCTCGGCTCGTTGGCGGACGGAATGCAGCTCCGTCGGGAAAAGGCCCTGCCAGGGTCCCCCTCGGTTATTAGGGTTGCCATTTGCATCTTAGACGCTACGTCACGTTCTCGAATGCTGATTGTCAGTCTATCCTGTCCATGCTGTCCATGCTGTCCATACTTCTTGACAATTTGACAATCTCCTCGACCTACCAGACCGAGTTCGCGTCGTTCCTTGTCTAGAGCCGCCGTCGCACCTTTGGACAGCTCGGTCAGCCTGTCAGGAGACGACTGTCTCGCGCTGCATGCAACATGGGCGCCGTTCAGAGTGATCTCAAGTCCAACATTGTCCAGGCCTCGTCCGGCGATGTTGCCATTCCCTCCACCTTGACCGAATTCTGGCAGACTGTAACTATCTCCGACTCTTCTTTCGTCTCAGCCTGGCATCTGCTGACACGCTGTTTACTCAGTTCTGGCAACGACCAGAAACCGCCGAACATGTCTTTGAGACCATTACTCCATCCGACCTCCGCACCATGCGCGACGACCCCAAGTCCTTCAAAAACTTCGAAACCCTGATCCTGACCCTGTCTCTTCACTTGATCGATCTGCGCTGGGCCGACGACTCTCTCTTTGAAAAAGATGCTGCTGCCTTTATCCGCGAAGCTTTGAACTGCGTCCGCACTCTGACCCGAGTCCTTCCTTTCGTCTACGAGTGTGACCGCTTGTCCAGCTGGGAGCACTCCTTCTTCTGGGAACCCACAGACAAGCTCACTGCGCCTACCATCACTCGAAACATCTCTGGTGAATCCGCTACTGCCGAGACTCTGGACCACTCAGATAGATCATCACACCGCGACCCTTCGACATGTCTTGGTGTCGAGCTCATCGACACCCTTCTGGACTTGGCCTTCTGGTCAGGCTTCACACTGCCCATCAACATGAATGGCAAAAACGGTCCTACCTATGGCTTTTGGCAGAGTGGAATCGCCCACGAGCGACGCCTAGAAACCAGCAAAGAATTCGAGAGCAGGAGGACCGAGATCATGCAGCTTCTTCTGGTCCTGGAGAGTAAGTGCATCTACAAGCCTGCCAACGCCTTCACCACTTTTGGCTGTGAGGCAATTGATTCCATCTCAAATCATCACGATCGCAAGAAGGTCCAATACCTCCTGTGTTCTCTCTTGAACACAGTCTTGAAGTATCAACCCGACGCTCGATACCTATCGCCATCACCCAGAGAGGTACATGAAACTCATGTTCGCACATGCCTGCACTTCCTACAGGTCAATCTTTTGAACAGAACACCTTGGGTCGAAGGCTCTGCTCCACCAGACAACCGCTTCCGTGATCTTTTCTCCCACCTGCACAAAGCAACACACCTCCAGTTTTTGGCAGATGGAATACTAAAGATACTGCGGCAGCCGCTCGAAGCAAACAGCAACGGACTCAACATTGTACAGAGACCGCTTGTCTGGGCCCATGAAATCATCCCACTGCTGTGGGAGTCTCTATACTCGAACAAGTATTTCCGTGCATTCATCTGCGAAACTGGACGCCAGTTTGAGCTGACAGTGTTCCTCCTGTTCTATATCTTGGACCCTAACAAGAATGTAGAAGGAGTAAAACGAGTGAGTTTGCTTTGTGTACAGACAATGAGCGAGAATCCCGAGTATGCCATTTCCTTGAACAAGCAATTCGAGGGCCATGACAATCTTCCGTCGTTCATGCAGATCAAAAACTTTCACGGCTCTTACGCTGACTATCTATTTACTGTAAGATATACAGCGCGCTTCTGATTCTTACTGTATGCTGACACACTCTTCAAGTGGTTACTCACACTCCTGAGACCTAATAAGAATGGCCACTTGGACGCCATGGCTGCTGCACTGGTCGGAATCATTGTCAATGTGTCACCATATATTTCTCACCTTGGCCGAGCAACAAGTCTGAAATTGATCCAACTTGTGGACCTCTATACGCGGAACTCTTTGTCGACTAGCGTTGAAATGAATGCCATGGTTTTAACTCACATGGTCCGCGCGGTAAACTCGATGCTGGAAGAGTACAAACCTGGAACAGGTTCGTTTCATTTGGCTACACGAGGAACTATCACTGACATGTCTAACATAAGAAAACGAGAATTTGCTTTGGGCCATATGGAAATATGGAACTACATTCGAACACCTAGCAGACCTCAGAATGGAGGTCGACCCAAGCTTCAAACAAGTGATGGAGCAGATTCGCGAAAGCGGTATCACAGAGCCTACGTTGTGTCCGGATGGCACTGTGCTACATCCTTTGATTGCGGCTAGTGATATTGCCAACATGGACAAAGACAAGGCACCTCGACCACGGCTTGGGAGAGGACGCACATGGTTGGAACTTCGTGATATTTACAATCCCACAACATCTCCAGTAGTGCCCCCGGTAGATGATATGCCGCCGCCGAACGGAGACAATGTTGCAGAGAAGCAGCCATCAGTATCTTCAAGAGCTGTGGGCAAACAACCCGAGAAGGGCAAGGAGTCTGCAGATTTCGAAGAGGAAAAAGCAAGAGCGCTGACCTCACCAACCACAGACATGGACATAGTACGTTTGCATGACCAATTGAATACGATATGTACTAACCAATGGACAGGTCCGAACATGGGTCCCACAAATGCCCCTTCTCACAATACTGTCGCTTCTCCTAGCGCTACAAGCATGGACAGCAAAGCTGTTGGAAGAAAGAGGTATGGAGGGCAGCCAAGAAGCTGTAGACGGGCTGGGCATGGACGAAGTGCTACAACCAGTACGCAACCTGGGTCATATCTCCGTGGAGACGACGACTCGAAACATCCACACGTTCCCCATGACAGCCCCCTTCTCGGAAGCGTACGCAGCTTTCTATTGGGGTCTCGTTGTCTCTCAAGATCTGCAACATGCATCGACGTCTGGGAGTGGTATCTGGAGCAGCACAAACGTCAAATTGTTCAAGATTCGGGCTGGCGAGGTTGTGCCGCCAAGCTTGTTGAGTCCTAAAGGAGCAGTGGACGCACTTGGGGAGAGCTTGGTAAGTGGTGTACAAAACCTGGCATTGAAATTTCGACAGCAGCTGAATGGTGGCTTTGAGGCATGATTATGGGCATGGCGAGGTAGGGAATTTTGGAAAATGCATTGACGGCTGGGCGGTTGCAAAACAGATACCCAGGGAGTTTCACTGGCGCCTACGGATATAGGAGGAAATTATAGGCAAATCTCAAAATCATTCATGCATGCTGGCACTTCGAGGGATATGATATGAGATAGGATCTTTCATTTTGATTGTAGGTGCTGTTTGCCAGCTGTATATCTACAGGCTTTAGAAAGACATTTAAGGCTTCTCGTAGATCCAGTCGTTCTGGGCAAGCTTCCAGGAGTTGAGCTCATCCTTCTTGAACCAGAGGGCAATCTCCTTCTGGGCGTTCTCGACGGTGTCGGAACCGTGGCAGACGTTGCGGCCGACGTCAATGGCGAAGTCGCCACGGATGGTGCCGGGGGCGGAGGCGAGGGGGTTGGTGGCACCGAGGAGGGTACGGCCGGTCTTGACGGCGTCACGGCCCTCCCAGACCATGGCGCAGATGGGGCCGGAGCTCATGTCTATGGATTAGTGTAAGCAGCTGTTGTTTAGCTTTGGGAATGTGGATTGACGTACAAGAGATCAGACCTCTGAAGAAAGGCTTGTCGCTGAGGTCAGAGTAGTGCTTCTCGAGGTGCTCCTGGCCAGGGGTAGCTGCATTGACATGTTAGTGTGCGTCCCAGGTGACGGAGCATGGTATGGGCGACTGACTGAGCTGTATCGACCTGTTAGTATACATCTTTTGACGATAGCGTTGCGTTTTACGTGCCTTAATTGCGGACAGCTTGAATCCCTTATTTTCGAAGCGAGAGATGATGGGGCCGATCAGGCCTCTTTGTACGCCATCAGGCTAGCGGGCGGCATTAGTATAGACGCTCTAGCGATACGGAGAAGTTCGTTGTTGCAGGAGTTCGCTTTATGGGTGAGAATTTGGTGGGGAGAGCGAGCTGACCAACAACGAACTCCTCAGTAGCAGTGCAGTCTACATACCTTGATAGCGATGAAGGTTTGCTCGGAGGAAGACATTGTTGCAGATGTTGTGTTGTGTTGCAGAGAGGAGATCAATCTCGTAGAATTTGAATGGTATAGGAGGTCACAGAAGCTGAGGTCTTGCCAAGGCTGGCTCGAGCGCACACGATGCACAGCAGGATCCGTGATTCAGCCGTTTATTCACTTCAGGCTCTCTCCCAGGAACCAGTATATTGCGGTTGAGTTTAAGTTCAGTCGTCATGGTAAAGCTGCCATTGTGCAGCCCTGCCACAGGAAGGTACAACACTGCTGCTTATCCTTCGACGAGACTAGTATCGACTTGGACTGTAGCAACAGATGTTACAAGATTTTACAGCGCACTAAGTCACTGAGCCTTTTCGTTCGACGGCAACCACTTTTGGTGTCGGCACAAGCGTTGATAATAGTGTTCCTGGGAACAAAGCCGAACAAGCCGAAGGATGATGAGCTTAAGGAAGAGCTAATCTTATACTCTTCGATCTTATGGCGCGCCCTTGAGATCCACTACCTCTAGAAGACTTTGACCTGGAATCAAGATCCAGAGGAAACAACCCAGTACGGTCTGGACCAGGCAGATCTCAAGCCACGGATTGACCAAGAGAAAACACTCCTCTGCGATCTGGCTCGGGGGCGGCCAAATTTGACCAGTCGGATTCCACGGTGGATAGACCCATGAGAAATTTCATAGAGATTGCATGGTAAATCCGGATGACGGAATGAACACAGACGGTTAGACAGCTCGGGATGTAAGTCGCAGACTTGCAGGTGGTCTTTGAGGAGTGAGGCCAGGAGGGGGCCACATTGGAGCTGTACCAGTGACACTGGAGGAGGTTGGTTGATATACAAGAGGTCTGGCAAGGGGTTTGCGAGACTGCTTTTGCCCTTCCTCTCTGAGCTTTCTATCTCTGGCTATTTCACGCTTCGACGGTTGATACACACTCGAGCGATGGGCGGCACGTCCTGGGCCGGTAGGAACGCAATATGGACAGGCACCCGGGCCTGACATAACAGAACTATTGCTAATCAACAGAAATCGAATGCAAGAAAGGGGTGAGATCGCGAAGTGGAATGAGCTTGGGCAGACGTTAATTAGTCTTCACATCAAACAAGGCGGGTGTATCGTTGGGGTTGGAAGGACTGTACGATAAAGGTATTATTGATGTTGCTAAAGTGTCGAAGACAGAATTCTATATCGCTGATCGAAGACAATCTAATCTATCCAGTGACACAGAGGAGACAAGTTGATGACCAGACATTTGGCATGTGCGAAGGCACATGCTTTGGGAAGGCACATGCTTTGGGAACACACTTTTTAGGCAGGCACTCTCTGAGGAAGGCACTCTCTTGGAAAGGCACGCTCAAAGGTCCAACTTGCCTCCGATTGGATCTGCCTTGTGCCTCTTATTCAGGCGAGCAACCACATGTCTTGCTACCGAGCTGTATTGCAAGTAGCTCCTGTCCTGCTCTGCGTAACAAATTGATGCATACAAACTTGATAGACCATCGTGTTTCCGACCTCCAAAGTGCACGGACCTTCGTCATGTCAAGCTCAAATGTGGGGCCGTCGGTTTCCATCTGGGGTGCGGCCAACCTGGTAAAGTTGTCAAGTACGGGCGTACTGTAGCTGCAGTCGCAATTGCACTGGCATAATATGGCTTTTGCACTTATAGCATCTTCGTCCAGATGGACTCAGCTGCTTCTGCTGGTGGCAGCTCTATGCTGTCTCGTCTCTCCAGCTGGTAAGTCCAACTCCAAGGGCATTATACAAGGGTCAATAGCTTAAACCACCCAAGTATCTGTGAAGCACGAGAACTTCAAAACGTGTGATCAGTCAGGCTTCTGCAAACGTAACAGAGCCTACGCTGACTCGGCCGCCTCCTTATCCACCTCATGGACCAGCCCTTACGTCCTCGATTCCGCATCTATCACCTTCTCCAACGGCCAGTTGTCGGGAACCATCCTCAAATCCATCGCATCTTCCGACCAACCCATTCGTCTGCCTGTCACCGTCTCCTTCTTCGAATCTGGCACCGCCAGGATCACTGTTGACGAAGAGAAGCGTCAGAAGGGAGAAATTGAACTTCGTCATGGCTCAAAGGCTCGGAAGGAGCGTTACAACGAGGCTGAGAGGTGGGCTATCGTTGGTGGAACTAAGCTCAGCTCTGGTGCTGCAACAACCAAGGATGCTGAAGCTGGTACCACTAAGATCTCGTATGGTCCTGGAAGCAAATTCGAGGCCATCATCACTCACTCTCCTTTTGGCATTGAGTTCAAGAGAGATGGTGAGACGCACATCAAGCTGAACGACAGAGGATTGATGAACGTTGAGCACTGGCGCCCCAAAGTCGACAAGCCACAAGAGGAGAAGAAGGAAGGCGAGGCTGAAGGCGATGAGACGAAGAAGGAGGAGACTGAAGACGAGAGCACATGGTGGGATGAGGCCTTTGGTGGAAATACCGATACCAAACCTCGAGGTCCTGAAAGTGTAGCCCTCGATGTCACATTCCCTGGCTACGAACATGTCTTTGGTGTTCCTGAGCACACTGGCCCCCTGTCTCTCAGACAGACTCGGTAAGTTTGAGCTGCTTCCCTATCATTCCAAGTGTTTGACTACTTACAACCTCTGCAGTGGCGGCGAAGGCAACTTCAACGACCCCTACCGTCTTTACAATGCCGACGTTTTCGAATATGAGATGAACAGCCCAATGACTCTCTACGGTGCAATCCCCTTCATGCAGGCTCACAAGAAAGACTCGACTGTGGGTGTCTTCTGGCTCAATGCTGCAGAGACTTGGATCGACATTGTCAAGTCCAAGTCGAGTGCCAATCCTCTCAGTCTTGGAATTGGATCTCATACTGACACACAAACTCACTGGTTTTCTGAGTCCGGTCTGCTTGATATCTTTGTCTTCCTCGGTCCTACACCCAAGGATGTTATCTCGTCCTTCTCCGAACTGACTGGTTACACCCAGCTTCCTCAGCAATTTGCCATTGCCCATCATCAATGTCGTTGGAACTACGTTACCGATGAAGATGTCAAGGATGTTGACCGCAAGTTTGATAAATCTCAGATTCCATACGACGTTATCTGGCTCGACATCGAGTACACTGACGGCAAGAAATATTTCACCTGGGATCCTCTGACCTTCCCCAATCCGCTCGATATGCAGAAGCAACTCGATGACCATGAGAGAAAGCTTGTTGCTATCATCGATCCTCACATCAAGAACGAGGGTGGTTACTCTGTCGTTGACGAGCTCAAGTCCAAGGATCTCGCAACTCACAACAAAGATGGTAACATCTATGAAGGTTGGTGCTGGCCTGGATCTTCTTACTGGGTTGATTGTTTCTCTCCTGCTGCCCGCAAGTGGTGGGCACAATTGTTCCAGTATGCAAAGTTCAAGGGTTCTGCTCACAACCTTTGGTTGTGGAATGATATGAACGAGCCTTCAGTCTTCAACGGCCCAGAGACTACCATGCCTAAAGACAACTTGCACCATGGCAACTGGGAGCACAGAGATGTTCAC
Source organism: Aureobasidium sp. Y128-05A (assembly GCA_037042735.1). Classification (NCBI taxonomy): domain Eukaryota; kingdom Fungi; phylum Ascomycota; class Dothideomycetes; order Dothideales; family Saccotheciaceae; genus Aureobasidium; species Aureobasidium sp. Y128-05A. The sequence goes on from JAXQKC010000098.1 coordinate 440,126, forward strand.
AACCTTAACGGTCTTACACTTGTCAACGCCACTTATGAAGGTCTGGTCGCACGTAACAAGGAAGAAGAGAAGGCTGGAGGAGTCAGACCCTTCGTCCTGACTCGTTCATTCTATGCAGGCTCGCAGCGTATGGGAGCTATGTGGACTGGTGACAACCAAGCAAACTGGGAGCACCTTGAAGCATCTCTGCCTATGGTTCTGTCTCTGGGCGTCTCTGGCTTCCCTTTCGCTGGCGCTGACGTTGGTGGTTTCTTTGGCAATCCGTCTCGAGAGCTGCTTACCCGCTGGTATCAGGCCGGGGCTTTCTACCCTTTTTTCCGTGCCCATGCTCACATTGATACTCGCCGCCGTGAACCTTACCTTCTGCCCGACCTCGAGAGAGGCATCGTCACACAAGCTTTGAGACTTCGTTACGCCCTGCTTCCTGCATGGTACACTGCATTCCACACAGCAAGCAAGACTGGAGCACCTATTGTGCAGCCGATGTACTACGCACACCCAGGAGACGAGAAGGGCTTTGCCATCGACGATCAGATGTATCTCGGATCAACTGGTCTGCTGGTCAAACCTGTTACAAAGGAAGGCTCAAGCAGTGTCGACATCTATTTGCCAGATGGTGAGAAGTACTTTGACTATTCAGACTACACAAGTTACAGCGGTCCTGGCCATGTCAAGATCGAAGCGCCTCTGGAAAAGATACCCCTTCTAATGAGAGGTGGGCACATCATTCCTAGACGTGATCGCCCAAGAAGATCTAGTGGGCTGATGAAGTTTGACCCTTTCACACTTGTCGTGGTCCTCGGTAACGATGGCAACGCCGAAGGTGAGCTTTACCTTGACGATGGCGAGTCTTACGAGTACGAGCAAGGCGCATATATCCATCGCCGCTTCACATACACTGGCTCCACGTCGTCGCTTGCATCGGAGGATCTCAGTACTCAGGGAAAGAAGACGGCGCAGTACCTTCAGCAGATGAAGAATGTCAGAGTCGAGAAGATTGTGATTGTTAATGCGCCATCATCGTGGAAGAGCAAGACAGAGGTCGAGGTGTCGGAGGAGGGCGTTAGCAGTAGCGGTGAGAGCAAAAAGGCTGGGTTCGGATTTATCAGTGGGGAATCTGGCAAGGCAGATTGGGCAGTTGTCAGAAACCCTGGCGTCAGCATTGGCGGTGGATGGAAGATCAGCTTCGCATAAACAGAAGATAGAATAGAGGCAGACAGACTGCTACAGACAGGTGTTGCATAGCGAGTTCTTTGTCAATAATTTGACTGCCTGCAGATGTGGCTGTGCGCGAGGCAGCATGATAAGAGAGGCTTGGAGTTGAACTCTAAAACGTCTTTGGACGTGGAGAGCAATGGAGCAGCCAGCAGCGAAACGTCACCCGCAATTTAACCGCAGAAGGTGGTCACTGTTTGGACGGCCGTGGATTGATTGCGACCCTAATTACACCGCAATTGTGTTTTTTTGTCCTCGTCGTCGTCAGACAATAGTCAACAAGACCTCTGCAACTCCTCTTCAGGTCTCACTCCCAACACTCGATAGTCGCGCAACCAGCACTCGCGCTGCTCATCGCCAGACATGGCCACTAATGCCTCCGCGTAAGTTGGATTCAGGAGAGGCAGCAACTACCATTCGTGTCCACCTTCTGACCCGTCTAAACAGAAGCATCAACGTCAACGACCCTGGTCTCATCACCCTGGTGAACAAGCTCCAAGATGTCTTCACCACAGTCGGAGTACGATTCCGCCCCGCTTCATGCTCAGACTCGATGTTAACCTTGCGCCTCGCAGGTCCAAAACCCCATCGACCTTCCTCAAATCGCTGTCGTAGGCTCGCAATCGAGTGGAAAGAGTTCGGTCTTGGAAAACATAGTTGGCAGAGACTTCCTGCCTCGAGGAACTGGTATCGTGACCAGACGGCCGCTCATCCTGCAACTCATCAACAGAGCACCTCAACCCAAGTCGCAAGAGAATGGCGCAGCCGCCGAGGCTATTGATGGAGCTGCAGACAAGGAGTCCAACGTAGACGAGTGGGGCGAGTTCTTGCACATTCCTGGCCAGAAGTTCTACGACTTCAACAAGATCCGCGACGAGATCGTGCGCGAGACTGAGTCCAAGACTGGTAAAAATGCTGGCATCTCACCTGCTCCTATCAATCTGCGCATCTACTCGCCAAATGTCCTGACTCTGACGCTGGTCGATTTGCCCGGTCTTACCAAGGTGCCTGTTGGCGATCAGCCCCGCGACATTGAGCGTCAGATCCGCGAGATGGTCCTTAAGCAGATCAGCAAACCGAACGCCATCATCCTCGCTGTCACTGCAGCCAACACCGATTTGGCCAACTCAGATGGTCTCAAGCTGGCCCGTGAAGTCGACCCCGAGGGTCAGCGCACCATTGGTGTTTTGACCAAGGTTGATTTGATGGACGAAGGTACTGATGTTGTTGACATCCTTGCTGGTAGAATTATCCCTCTGCGCTTGGGTTACGTACCTGTTGTCAACCGCGGTCAGCGTGATATTGAGAACAAGAAGGCCATCTCATACGCCCTCGAGCACGAGCGTGCCTTCTTCGAGAACCACAAGGCTTATCGCAACAAGAGCAGTTATTGCGGTACTCCCTACCTCGCTCGCAAGCTCAACCTGATCCTTATGATGCACATCAAGCAAACGCTACCCGACATCAAAGCCAGAATCTCTGCATCATTGCAAAAATACACGGCCGAACTCAGCACTCTTGGAGACTCGATACTTGGCAACAGTGCAAACATTGTCTTGAACATCATCACCGAGTTCTCTAACGAGTACAGAACAGTCCTCGAGGGCAACAATCAAGAACTTTCCAGCATCGAACTCTCCGGTGGTGCCAGAATCTCCTTCGTTTTCCACGAACTCTACGCAAACGGTGTCAAGGCAGTGGATCCTTTCGACCAGGTCAAGGACATCGACATCCGTACTATCCTCTACAACTCTTCCGGCTCTTCGCCTGCCCTGTTTGTCGGTACCACCGCGTTCGAGCTCATTGTTAAGCAACAGATTAAGAGATTGGAAGATCCCAGCTTGAAGTGTGTCTCTTTAGTCCATGACGAACTGGTTCGCATCTTGGGCCAACTCCTCAACAAGCCCCTTTTCAGAAGATATCCTTCATTGAAGGAGAAGCTTTACCAAACAGTCATCAATTTCTTCAAGAAATCCATGGAACCATCCAACAAGCTTGTCAAGGATCTTGTTGCTATGGAGGCTTGCTACGTCAACACTGGTCACCCAGACTTCCTTAACGGTCACAGAGCTATGGCTATTGTTAACGAGCGTCGTCACGCTTCTAGACCTACCCAGGTCGACCCCAAAACTGGCAAGCCTTTGCCACCATCCGCTGTGCCGCCGCGTGCTGCAAGCCCTTCGTTGTCTCTTGATGGTAATGATGCCTCGGGCGGTTTCTTCGGCAGTTTCTTCGCCAGCAAGAACAAGAAGAAGATGGCTGCTATGGAAGCACCCCCACCAACACTCAAGGCCAGCGGTACACTCAGCGAGAAGGAGAGTGAAGAAGTCGAAGTCATCAAGCTCCTTATCACCAGTTACTTCAACATTGTGCGCCGAACTATGATCGACATGGTCCCCAAAGCCATCATGTTGACCCTGGTGCAGTAAGTTGAACCATGCACATTTTATTAGTATCGCACTAACATTATCTCCACAGATTCTCAAAGGAAGAGATGCAGCGTGAGCTTCTGGAGCAGATGTACCGCACACAAGAGTTTGACGACCTGCTCAAGGAGAGCGATTACACAGTCCGCAGACGCAAGGAGTGCCAGCAGATGGTCGAGAGCTTGGGCAAGGCAAACGAGATTGTCAGCCAAGTGCAGTAGTTTGTCGTTTATTGACACAATTGTAATCTGTTCTGGTTCTCTTTTTTCTTTGCTTGGGCTTTGGCGTTTACAACTGCTTTGTACCCTGAATCATGAAGAATAGACGAAATGAGATAGGTGAGCATGACGGCAAGGGATATGGAGATGGGAGGCAAAGTGTCTGTCTGTTCTTTGGTTTTCAACCATCAAGCGCTGCTCGGCGTAACACTTTGGGACTATGTAGAAGGAAGCATGAGTGATCCCTTGTTGAACTTTGTCTCTTCGCTTCTGTCTCTTGACCTACCATCGGCGAGTCTGACAAGCTTGGGACAAAGCACCTTCATCCATACGCATTGTAATAGTGCACGACCACTGTTTCAGACTTCAAGTGTATCACTTTTCGAATTGCGTACAAATTATGAGTATTCATAACAAAATGGTATCTGATTGGTATTGCATATGATCGAACTTCAAGCCGCCCTTACATCTGCACCCTGCGCCGTGAACGCCATGTTAGTGCCGACCCACACAACGACCTGCCCAAAACTCCTTCCCATCGACTTTAGACATATACCGTTATTTGTGTCAAATCATTAAACACCGCTTCTGTACACCTGGCCACCGCCCTTGCGAAGTTGTATGCTGTCTCTCTTTTGCAGCGCCCAGAGGGCTCTGTTGAGAGCTTGCTCTGAAAAGTTCTTCCTGTCTACGAACTCGCGCCTCAAGGTGGCCAAGCTTGCTGTGTAGCCGATGGGCAACCGCCTTCGCAACTCGTCTTCGACCTTTGAGATCTCGTCAACAAGCTCGCGGTTGCCGGCGATGCCAGCAGCGTTGGCAGCATTGGACTCGCCGTTCTGAGAGAGGACAGCTTCCATGGTACTGCCCAGGAACAGACGAATTGCTTCATCGACATGGTGTTCTGTGGCAATTGGGGACAGAGAGATCTTGGCCAATGATTCGGTGATACGAACGAGTGATTCCAGCTGTCTAACAGTGATAGGAATACTCGAACGCTGGTTGGCGGATGCTTCAGCCTGAGCGACTTGCCTTCTGATACTGACAAAGTGCGAGGACAACTTCTCAGCGGCTTCAGGTGATAGGCGTGGCGCGCAACGGGTCTTGCAGTAGCTGATGTAGCGCTTCATCTTCTCGACCGGGATGGTCGGAGCGGCTTGTTGTTGTTCTTGGTTGCCACTGCCACCCATGTGGATGCCCATGACGTGCTTTGCGATACGCTCATCTCGTCCGCGATCGTGCTCATCCTTGACGATGAAGATGAGATCGAATCTGCTCAGAATGGTGGTCTGGAAATCAATGTTCTCACCAGGAGATTTGAGATCGTCGTAGCGTCCGAAGATAGGATTGGCTGCTGCGAGGACGGAGGTGCGAGCGTTGAGAATGGTTGTAATACCAGCCTTGGCTATCGAGATGGTCTGTTGTTCCATGGCTTCGTGGATAGCAACACGATCCTCGTCTCGCATCTTGTCAAATTCATCGATACAAACAACACCACCATCCGCCAAAACCATGGCACCACCTTCCAGATAGAACTCACGGGAGTTTTGGTCGCGTTGCACCGAGGCCGTCAGACCAGCCGCGGAGGAACCCTTACCGGAAGTGTAGATTGCAATAGGAGCTGCTTTCTCGACGAACTTGAGAAGTTGAGATTTGGCAGTACCAGGGTCACCAAGAAGCAGAACGTTGATATCACCACGAAGCTTCATACCGTCAGGCAGGATTTTCTTGCTACCACCCATGAGCAAGCAGGTGATGGCTTTCTTGATGTCCATGTTTCCATAGATGGATGGCGCAATGCACTCGGCAAATCGTTCGTATAGGTCGGGCCTCCTGCTCATCTCGAGGAATTCTTGTTCCTCCTCCTCAGTGAAGTGAGCACCACCTTTTGCTGTGTGATCAACATCGGTCTGGATACCGACTGCGCGGAGATACGGGGTGCGAATGGCGACAGCGGCTCCTGAGCCTTTTGATTTTGACTGGTATGTGCTGAAAACACCCATGACAGTGCATCGCGAACCAGGAACGACACGATTCGTCAGGTAGCGATCTGCCGAGATGTGGATGTGACGCGGCAGCTCACCAACAGGGACGTCATCGGGAGCTTCTTGCAGCTTGATGACCTGTTGATCGATGAACTGACACTTTTCGTGGACGACAAAGTATGGATCCAGGGGACACTTTGCCGAGTCTTCACCAGGCTGAGTCGAACGAGCACATGTGCGAGGCAGGGTAAGACCGGAGAAGCCGCCCAAGACGGAGATGTTCTGTGAGTGCTGGCAATTGCGACACTGAATGTGCAAGACGGTAGCTTTGGACGAAAGGGTGCTGGCTCCAATGACGATTCCAGGGATGCGGACCAGATGAGAGACGTGTGTAGCTGTCAGACCACGAATGAGGGTCTGTGTGACGGACGAGTGGAGCAAGAGCTGGGGCGAGGGCAGATTGACGTTGCGCTGCGAGGGATAGAGGATGCGTTGAGCGCAGTGCTTGATGGCGGCTTCAAACAGGGGAATGATTTCGGCAGGCTCATTGTTGAGGCGGTGGGCGAGTTGTTCGCTGGAAGAGGCGACATGGGCTATATCGACATCGCAATAGTACTGCTTGGCCAGGTAGTTCTCTTTGATCTGGTCTCTGTATGGAAAGACGCTGCCATCTGTGTTGGAGTAGCTCAAGATGAACTTGACAAACTGTTCTTGTATGGCACCGCGAGAGTCTTCACCAGCTTGGCTCCTGTCCTCGGGGAAGACACTCAAGGTGTAGACCGACTCTCTATCCATGGTTGTGGGTTGGTTGTGCTGTGCGATTGAGTGGGTAAACACGCAGGAGAAAGTGCTCAGAAACAACACGAACGCGACCATGAACCGGCGTTTCAATTTAGCCCCGACGAGGTTAGTGTCGGCGGGTGATGAGCTTGGCGCATCTGTAGATGTGGCGCACCGCAACAGTCTAGTCAGTGGTAGCGTAGCGTAGCGCAGCGGGTCCGGGGTGTATCATGGTGCTGTGGTTGCTGGCTTCATATCATCGACTTTGACTTGGAATGTCCTTGACATGTCCGAAGACAGCGCCGACCTGGTCTCGTCGCCCTCGTCGCTGCACTCGGCCTATCCTTTCCCTTCGTCCTACCACCGACGTCCGTCTCGCCGCTTCTCCAATGACAGCACTCTCTCCATCAACTCAATAGGTGGTGCTCTAGATATCAATCCCGCCAGAGCAGACAACTCTCTTAGGGAAGCTGGCCAGAATGGTGCGCATCAGCCACAACAACTCTGCCCAGTCCAAGACCTTCTTCTAAACCTCATATAGCTATCTCGACCCTGTTGCAACCTCCCATAGTCCGCACCGGCCTCCTGACTCCAGCCGCCTCAGCTTCCTCGACTTATCGTGCCCCGACCACACGCGACATTCCTCCCGTCACTCTGACCAACATACCCAAGGTTGATACCTCTCCCTTCAAGGACTATATCTCGCGTGTCGGGCCACTGTTTGACAATCTCTCACGTCTGCGTCGCGAGTCCCAAACGAAGCCTCAGAACGATGTCCCACCCAGCCCTGTCCTCAGCCGCCATAACTCTGCCACCTCCCTTCTCTCTCCTACCGACTCTCCGCAGCCGCGACGCCGTTCCAGTGCTTATGCCCGCCGTAGATTGAACGAGCCCACCCCCTTGTCCACCATCCCAAATGTCTACTTCGACGAAAACTTTCAACTAGAGAACCCAAGAACTTTTGATGTTGTTAGTGAGCGTGCAGAGATTGCTCCTGGCACCGCAAAGCAAGAGCAATCTGCCAATGGCGCTCCTCTCCCTCCACGCAAGGCTTTGGCCAGCAATGCCATCCTACAAGAGAAACTGTCATGGTACATGGATACTGTAGAGGTCCACCTGATCCAATCCATCTCTTCCGCTTCGACCTCCTTCTTTGCTGCTCTGGGCTCATTGCGCGACCTGGAGCAAGAAGCCTCCGACTCTGTCAACAGGATTCAGAAGTTGAGAGCTGATCTAGCAAAGCTGGATCAAGACATGGCAATGGGCGGCCTAGAGATTGTCAACCTGCGGAGGAGATACCAAAATATGCAAAAGCTAGCCAATGCTGTGGATCAGGTTGCCCTTGTAGTACAAGATGCGAAGACTTGCGAAGAATTGGTTGAGAAAGGAGAATACGATGCTGCTGCCGGTGCAATGTTACGCCTCGATCACTTGATCGCCGGACAGGCCGAGCCGTCGTCAGAACCATCGCCCACAGAGTTACACGATTTGCGATCTCTTCATGCCCTCCAGGGTCTAGCCGATTCCATGAACCAGCTGCGCTTCCGCATTGGCAGAGGCTTCGAATCTCGTTTCCTCGAGACATTGCTATCCGACCTACGAAGGCACATCGATCACGTCCCACCCAAGGGCACTATGCGTCGCTGGGCGAGTACATCAATGCGTTTACGAGGCCTGCAGACTGGTCCAACAGCGTATATGGAGATCGACGACCAATTCCGGAAGGACTTGCTCGCTTCATTACGTGGCCTCAGTAACTCAGGTCAGACTGCACAGGCAACCGCCGACTTCAGGGATGCTATCATGAAAGAGATGAAGCACCTAATACGCAAACATCTGCCTAGCTCTAATGATGACGACAACGAATCTGTCACGTCAGTCGCTACCCGGACCAGCAAGGCTGCGAGCCAACAGGAGAAGTCTATTATTTTGGCCAGAAACTTACGTGCCATGGATGAGGAGTCTGCTGAAGACATGGTTGTCAACATCTACACCGATATCAGTGAGGCTTTGAGACGTCTGAGCATACAGATCAAGGTGTTACTTGATGTCACCAGTACCATGGATGCTCCAGAATCTTTGAAGTCGCCTCTGAGTCCGAGTGTGAGAGCGGCCGATCGATCGAGAAGCCCAGCACCTAGAGCGAGCGGAATACAAGAAGAACTAAGCCAGACTTTAGACATGTCAAGTCTATTAGGCCAGGCAGTGGACGTAGCGCATACGCAAATCACGCGGATCCTCAAGGTGCGCACAGAGCAGGTGAATCACTTACCGCTAGAACGTTTTCTCCGCTACTTTACTATCAATCGTCTATTCGCCGATGAGTGCGAGGCCATTTCTGGTCGCTCTGGCACTCAGCTCAAGGCTCTGGTCAACACACAAATCAATACTTTTGTGCGAGCCTTCGGAGATGCTGAAAACCAGCGAATCGCTCAAACGCTGGACTCTGATCAATGGGAAGCTAAGGACTTCAAGGAGGCAGACCAGATACTGCTCTCGCGCATTCTGGAAGGCATGTCTTCGGATCCAGCCATCTGGCTACAGGGCACGCGCGTTTGGGAGGATCCGTCACAGCCTGAATCAACTAATGGCACCTCTTCATCAAATGGCGATGGCAGCGACGCCAAGTCTACTAATCGTCCGGCATACATTGACGAAACACGGTACATTCTGGTCTCATCCGCCATTTCTCTGCTTCGACCTATCGACAATTTCCTTGCCCTAATGACTAGCATACCCTCAATAACTTCTGCCGCTGTGCCTGCCTTGATCGATGTCCTCCGGACTTTCAACTCGCGTACATCACAACTCATCCTCGGCGCTGGCGCCACAAGGATTGCCGGTTTAAAAAACATCACCACCAAACATTTGGCCCTCGCCTCGCAAGCGCTCAGCTTCGTCATTGCTATGTCACCCTACCTCCGCGAAGCAGTTCGCCGGCATGCAAGCTCAGCCAACAAGGCCGAAGTTCTCGGCGAATTCGACAAGCTCAAGCGACTATATCAAGATCATCAAATGGCCATTCACGATAAGCTTGTTGAGATCATGACAGCAAGAGCGACATCACATGTCAACGCAATGAAGAAACTCGACTTCGATGCCGAAGCGAAAAAGAATGCAGATGGCACGAGTGCATACATGGAGACATTGACAAAGGAAACAGGCACCTTGCACCGTGTTCTGAGCAGGCATCTAGCAGAAATGGATGTAACAGTCATCCTGAGCCAGATATTCGCCAGCTACAAGGAGCAATGGCTCAAGGCTTTCCAAGGAGTAGAGATCAGGACACCAGCTGGCAAACAGAGGCTGCTCAAAGACGCACAGCTATTTGACTCGAAGCTGGGCAAGATCGACGGGTTCGGCGACATGGGCAAGACGCTCATTAATGCTGTCGAAGCGAAGACGGTCGTCCAGGAGAAACAAGACCTGCCACCACCACCTCCTCCACCTCAGACTAAAGAGGCCACGAGTGAGAAACCATTACCCGCAGCACCCATAGCTGCGGACAAAGAGAACAAGGACAATGAGAAGATCGAGAGGGCACCCAATGCAGAACAGGAGAATGAGGAGGTGAAAAGTTAGAAGTTAGAATTGCATATATGCATTATTGTCATCTGGCCTGTGCAAGACCAAATTTCTGACCGAGTGACTGCCTGAACAAGTTAGCGTGGTTGACACTGGTAAGGAAGTCGGCAGGTGTAAACAAGCTCTATACCAGGCCAGGCACGACTTCGCGGCCAGGGTCACAGGCTTAGCTACCACTTTTTCGATGGACCACGCGATTGTGGCACCACGTCGGATAATGTGACTATATGAACCAGCTGATAACGTGAGGTAATATCTATTCTATGTCCCTCCGCCATATCGTCGTCAAAACTGCCGCATTGTGACTCTTGTCAGCAAATATCGATTTTCCGGGTTGGTGTTCTGGAAAGCTTCTCCCAACTCCTATTATTTACGACCACGGCTATTACACAATTCTATGTCGATCTTGCTGGTGAGATTGAGGGCGATTGTTCGCTCCGCGCCAATCGACAAGAGCTTCTAAGGTGACACAAGATTATGTCGAACATCACATGCCACGATCCGAACGAAGGTCGCATAGCAAATGTAGTTAGTCCCTGGCTATTGAAAATCATGAAGGATGTATTGCACAAAAATCAGGAATCTAGCACGTACGGCCACAGTCAGCTGAAAACTGGGCATCCCGTCCGCTCTGCCATACATAAGCAGTTAAACGGCAGATTAGTACTACGGTGGGTGACCACGTGGGAATCCCTGCTGCTGTACGTTTTGCATTTTTGTTCATATCTTCATCGACCTGAGTGGACCATAGACTGTATCTCTTTTGCTGTTTCAATTGTTCTTTGTGACATATTAGTCCTAAAGTTGTTCACACGCGACGAGCTTGACCGTCCTGCCAAGAACAGACTCATTAGCGATTATCGACAGATGCCGGCGCACATTTGTCGCTCACAAGTGCAAATAACGCAGCGACTTGTTGAGCTATGATAGCCAGCATGTGCAAGCCGCGCTGAGGCCATCATGGTGTGTACATGAGCGCGATATGAGAGACACCCATCCCTCCTCCTCCTCAAGTTTCATCGTGGGGTACTTTGTATGGGGCCCCGGAAAATTGATCTATATTGTGGCGCAGGAAGTTCGGAAGCCGGAAGTTGGATTGACCAACTATCTCATCAAGGTGTTGTTATCCCGACTATCAGTAGCTCCTGATGGATAAAGCGGGGCCCCAAACCAGTGGGTCTTCTAGTTCTTCCACATGCTACGTGTCTCATGATCTCCATTTGCGTTGAACAATCCTCCTTGTCAACACTTCCGAGGACTCAATTATGGATAAGCAAGGTGTCGAGCTTGCAGAGTTCTGCGAACCGAAACGAGACCTTCACGGATACGATGACTCCGAAGGCTATCTCGCCGAAGTCAACACCCACGAAGCACAAACTCAGCCCATCAAAACCACAAAAGATGGTCATGTTGTGCTCATTCCACAACCTTCTGACTCGCCTCAGGACACTCTGAACTGGAGCAAGGTCAAGAAGCACGTTGTATTGTTGGTAGTCAGCTTCGCCGCTCTGCTACCAGACTATGGCAGTGCTACGGGTGCTGTCACTTTGATCCCTCAGGCAGCGTAAGTCCTATATCGGCATTCATCTTTGACAAGCATCTCCTCTAACTGCGTACCCACTCAGCATGTGGAACATGAGCCAAGATACTGTCAATCATTCGCAGGTCGGCAATGTCTTCATGCTTGGTGCTGGCGGTGTCTTTGTCGTTGCTCTCTCTGCTTGGGCAGGTAGACTCCCAGTGTTGTTCTACTTCCTCGTCCTTGCTACTGCTACCGCAGCGTGGTGTGCAGCAGCAACTACCTTTGAGAGCTTCATGGCCGCCCGTATCCTGAACGGCTTCTTCAGTACCGTCGCTCAAGGTGGTGGTCTCATGTTCATCTTTGACATGTTCTTCTTTCACGAGAGAGCACGGAAGATCAATATTTGGGCAGCGTTCATCATCCTTTCGCCATATCTGGGTCCTATGCTCACAGCTTTCATCATAACGACACAGAAATGGCCCATCGCTTTTTGGGTATACTTTGTCATGGTAAGACCAGGCTCTTTGTCAATCACTATCCAATAATTGACATCCTCTCTCTCTCACAGACTGCTTTGGCCCTTGTCTGCACCTGTCTGTTTGTGGAAGAAACCTTCTACGACCGGCGTCTGGCTCCCTCAGACCAGCCACTCAAGGGGACTCGTCTCCAACAGATCTCGGGCATTTCCCAATATCGCTCGCGTCATCTACGAAACTCCTTCGGTCAAGCCTGCTCTCGGCCGATCCGTGTCATCATCAAACCCACCGTCTTCCTGTCGTCTCTTTACTATACTCTGACCTTCGCCTGGGTCGTCGGCATCAACACTACCCTTTCAATCTTCTTAACACCTCTTTACAACTTCGGACCGTTACAGATTGGGTATTTCTACTTCACACCTGTTGTCGCGGCTCTGATCGGAGAAGTTGCAGGCCATTGGCTTCATGACTGGATAGCTAAGAGCTACATCCACTCTCACAAAGGTCACTTCGAACCCGAAGTCAGACTCCGTGCCATCTGGCTCAGTACACCTTTCATGATTGCAGGGCTGATCGGCCTTGGGTTTGCTCTTGAGGATGGTTACCACTACATGGTGACTGCAGTATTCTGGGGTCTCTATGTGTTTGGTATCATGATTACCACTGTCGCGCTCAATGCATACAATCTTGACAGCTATCCTGAAGCATCTGGTGAAGTTGCTGCATGGCTCAATTTTGCAAGAAGTAAGTTTGTGACCCCCTCAGTCAAGAAGCTTTCGCTGATTCATTGACAGCGCTTGGTGGCTTTATTGTCAGTTACTTCCAGGTTACATGGGCTCATGCCGTCGGAGCAAAAGCAAGTTTCGGTACTCAGGCTGCTATGATCTTCTTTGCCTTTGGCTTCGTCGTTACACTGCAGTTCATTGGCAAGCGTTTGAGAATGAAGTCTGGAGCACTGCATTTCCCTACTTCTTGAGCTGCCATATCAGAAAAGGACTTTTTAGAACCTAGAAATCATTGAACCACTTTCATATTCGCATCTATCTATCCGGGCTTACAGTATCCTATGAACCACTTTAGCGACCAGCAACAGCTTTGGCAATCGACACAATGACTTCTTGCTGAAATGCGCTGTGAGACAGAGAAAGACAATTTCTCGAGCTATGTAGCTAACAATATAACACAGTTACGCGTCGGGGGTATCATAATATGGACAAGAGTTCGAGGCAAGGAACAGCACACCTTAGTCCTCCTCTTATTCTCCCATCTCTTCGTCTTCCTCTTGATTCTCCTCGTCACTCGTTGTCCGCTCCATCTTTGCCTTGCTCAACCAGCCTTTCCAATCTGTCACTGCAACATCGGTGTCATCGAATCCCCAAGTGCTCAAATCAGCCAGGTGCCTCATGGTCGGCCTGCCATGAGGACAGTTCCAAGGCTTGTCCATCTCACCCAGATTTCTCACAACCCTGAGCATTTGGTTCTCTTTCAAAGGTTTACCAACCATGATACTCGAACGACAAGCTCTCATTGCCAGCATCTTCCTCACCTTGGTCGGACGTGGGATGACGCCACCAGAATGATCAGAAAGCAGATGGAGGAGCTCCTCCAGGTCGCTGAGGTCGAATGTGACATCTTTGCTCGTGGGCAAAGTAAGCAGCTTGCAACGCAATCCTACGTCGCTTGCACCAGAGGTGTCAGTCTCAATAATGAAGCCGTTCGCAGTGAGTGCTTTGGTATGCGCAAGGACAATCTCCTCTTCAATGGCCGTAAGCTCTAGTTGCTTGGGCTGTGCTAAACGCTGTGGTTCTAATGTCAGGGTGTCGGTAAAGCGTTCGAAGTTGTACTTTTCGTCAGCCGCATGCTGATCAATAATGAATAGGTCAGAGGATGTGACTGCTTCGCTGGGAGGCCGTACTGCAAGGATGAAGCCAAGGTTGAACTGTCCGATGATGTCCATTTGACCAAAGTCAGCTTTTGATACAGTCAGTGAAAGACGGGCTTCGGCGTCTGCTTGCTCTATATCATCAGCAACGGCCTTCTTCGGCTTGGAGGCTTCCTGTGACATTGCTGTAACCATTGAGAGAAGAGTTGCCTGTTCCGCAATGGACGTTGTCGAGGTGTCGCACGCTTGACTCAGATTCAGTGTTTTATGTTTTGATGCTCGAAGAGCCTGAGTAGCACGTCTGACGTTGTCGTGCGATGGGCGGACAGCCTCATCCTCCGCTTCTTGTATCATTCGAGCGATTTTCGCATCTTCTCGGAGCCGTCTTTCCTCTTCGTCCAGGTACTCTGGATCAGACTCAGGTCCAACCTCGCCAACTCCGCCGAGCTCTTTATCGGTCTCCTCTGTGCTACGCAAGAACTCATTGATAGGGCTTGTATGCAAGTCGCCCAATGTCTGAGAACTAAGTTCAGGTGTTCGCTCATTTGCACCAACGTTTTGCCGATCGTTTGTCTGAGGCACAAACAACGCCTCTTCATCACTTTCTTCGGCATCTTGCTGTTTCTCTTCCTCACCAGACCCGCTCTCCTCTTCGGAGCATTCATCTTCACTCTCCACCTGGGTACCAGGCATCGCAAATTGACTTAGTTTCTTTGCCACAGAATTTTTCGGGATGTGGATCTTGTGTCTTTTTGGAGTATAAGCCCCGCTGCCAATAACAGTCCGTGTGGTCTTGTCTCCAATTGTTATCTCAGCCACTTGCTGAGGAGTACGTTGCGGTCGCATGCGATCGAAAGCATTCTGAACCGGTGGTTTGTCTGGCCCCTTTGGAACATCGTCCCGATCTTGGACACCTCTGCCTACCCAATTATGGATCAAGCGTTCAGGAGGACCTGTTTGAGTGATCGACTCCTGGTGCTCTTCATCTGACTGATCTGGGACCGCACGGGAGATTGGTGGCTCTGCGGTGGTTTCAGCGGTAGCTTCTGTTTCTGGCTTGCGCACGACAGTGAGTGGCTTGTATGCAGGGAGCTTTGGCTGGGTGAGAGCAGATTTTGTCTGTGGTACCGTCTGTTCTTGAGACTCGAACAGCTCTACGAGGGCTTCCTTGAGAGATTCGAGCAACACACCCTGATCATGCAGAAGAATAGTTCGCTTGTCAGGGGAAACGTTGACATCGTAAGAATTTGTGTCCATGACCAAATTTGCAAAAACGAAAGGAGACTGCGAAATGTTGAAGGATTTGTAAACCTCATTGAAGGCCTTTGCGACTTGAGGAAGACCGCAAGGCCGTGAGTTGACATAGAACATCTGTCGGTCTGGCGCTGAACGACCTTCTCCTAAGACTGGCCGAGATATATGGCCTTCGACTTTGACCTCGCGAGACGCACCGTCGTCGGTCGAGAGCGCGGATGGGGTAGGCTGCATCTCGAATTTGAGATCGAGTGCTACCAGGTCTCGTAGGCTCTTGGAGCCGAAGACCTTGATGATGTTGTCCTTGGTAGCTGCGCTGCCGTTGGTAGAGAATGATGTGGTCTTGGCCCTGTGACACGGTCAGCCACCATGCAAATACCTGCTTAGATTTTCAAAATGTAATACCCTTTTGGCATCTGATTGCTCACTGTGAATCTGACACCAGTGCTGATGCATGCATAGGCTTGTAAAAGCGTCAAAACTTTGCCGTACTCGCGCTTGATGTTCTTTTCCAGCTCCTTCTTCCGGACAGGTAGATTGTGGAAGATCTTCTCGACGACGACCTTGGTTCCCCGCTGTGCAGCAACGGTACTTGTCCCCTTGAGCTGGCCAGATACCTCAAATTCTAGACGGGTACCTCTTGGTAAATCCGTCTCGCGAGCTGTGATGATGTAGAGCTGGGACAAGGCGCAAAGTGAAGCGAGTGCTTCACCTCGAAAGCCAAATGTATCCAGATTTTCAAGGTCATCGTAGCTACGTAGTTTGGATGTATGATGCTTGAGTGCTGGTCGTTGTCTGTTAGATGTTGAAGACCGCTCAGACATCAACGATAAGACATACCGACAGACTCGAAGTCTTCTGGCGCAATACCAGTACCGTTGTCAATTACCTCGATGGCGTCGAGACCATGATTGCGAAAGCGAACTTCTATTGACGTAGAGCCGGCATCCAGGCTGTTCTCAACAAGTTCTTTGACGACAGAATTGAGGTCTACGATAACTTGGCCTGACTGGATCTGATGCACCGATGTCTGCTCGATAGCCTGGATCGAGGCCATGATGCATGCCTTGATGAGGCAAGAGAGGCGGTTTTGGAAGACGCGTCGGGCGTTAAGTGCTTCGCGCATCCCCGTGCTCGGCCTTGGCATATTTTCTATCCAGGGTTGCCCCATCTGGCTTGGTCAAAAATGCTCTCGCTGAATCTGGTTTGAATCGTAAATGTATGATTTACAATATGTTTAGAACTATGGAACTGGCATGTCACCGTCCCTCATAAGGACACTTAGACGAACACTATTCACGGCTTCGGTCTTGTATGCTTTGAAGCCCCGTGCTGGGACTTTCCTGACAAACATCTCATCCAATTCCGCAAACGAACGTCCAGACGTTTCAGGCTGGCACAAGCATAGGTAGATAGTCGAAAGGACCGCGAAGGCGCCAAAGATGAAGGCTACTCGGGCACCGAGATTCGCTTGATCAGGATTGAAGAGGTATGGTATGACGAAGGCCCACATTGCCTGCAAAACGATTAGATGGCTTCTTGAGCGATCATTTGGTATACTTACAAACAGTCCGCTTTGCAACGTCAGTCCGATGGCGGCGGTCTTGGTTCGCAAGCGACTTGTTGGTGTCTCGATGAGGATCGGATATGCGGTAGCTCCAATCGTGATTGAGTAGAGCCAATTATACAGAAGTAACAGGCCAACTGTCCCCTTTATAGCTGCCTTGGACCCGACACAAGCAAGTCCTCCTGTGAGTAAGAGCAAGATAGTCAGAAGCAACATTCCATAGCACGACAAAGGTCTCCGACCAATCCGGTCAATCAAGAACCAAGAGCAGGCGTTGCCTATCATAGCAAGTATGTTCTGAACAATACCAAGGCTGAAGGTTGTAGGGGTGTCATATCCAGCCAGTTGCTGATAGTAAGTCGAATAAGACGATACAAAGAAGAGGCCACTCAAAGCTTGAATGGACAGAGGTGCTGCTGCAACGATGGTTCGTCGAAGGTTGGTCTTCTGAAAGCACTCGAGGTAGGTTGCGCCTTTTGTCTCTTCCCTGGCTTGCTCTAGTGCCCGGATGGCAGTAGTCGCATAGATCCGTGCCTCGTCCACAGTGTAACCAAAACGAAAGAGCGCAAGAGTAGCATCGGAGTTTCGATTTTGACTAAGTAGCCACCACGGTGACTCAGGCATGAATGGCAAGAGAATTGCACCCACAACGCTGAAACCATACTGGGCCAAGAAAACCGATCGGTAAGCCCAGCGATCTGTTTGATAACCTGTGACTTTCACGACAATGGACACGATGAAAGGTCCAATCGTCAACGCCATACCAGCTGCTACAGTGAGTTTGCCTCTTGCTGGGCGAGGTGCTATCTCTCCCAGATATGTAAGTGCCGTGGTTGTGAATGCGCCTATAGCAAAACCCGCGAGAAATTTGCCAATGAAGAAGACTAGGTTGGATGTTGAAAAAGTCTCAACAGTGATCGATACGAAGATGATCAGATAGCCAATGGTGAACGTCCACTTTCTGCCAACCTTGTCCGCAAACCAACCAGACATTAAAAGACCGATGATAGAAGTGAGGACTGGCGCGCCACTATAGGCAGATTGCCACCCCGCAGAGAGCACATATCCGCCATCGTACGGTGATCCGAAATCTTTCCTGAACTGAGGAATCGAAAGTACGACGCCACCAGCCTGGTTGTCGAAACTGCTAAGTACCAGAACGAATATGGCATAGATACACCATAATAGCTCGCGCGGATGATGCTTGATTGCCTCAAAAGAAGTTTGAACACGCGAGCTGTTCAGCTCGATGTCCCTGCTGCTTGCGATGTCGTCCACGTCGTCGTTGGTTACAATGCTGACCTTGGCAGAATCAGCCATGAAATGAAATCGTAGTGGACGCAACGCGTTCAGTAGGCGCACATGCTGAGCGACTCATATGCTGCAGTCGTCTGGCGGTAACGAGTGTTCAAAGGCATTCGAGACTGCGCGCTGAGGGGAGTCTGTTTGGTGTCGGGCGAAGGAAGGTGCTAGATCCACCGAGCGAGGCGCCGTTGAACCTTCGCTTCGGGAGGCGGACCATTCTTGTCCCGGCTGTATGCTCACTGCTAAGACCTGTCTCTGAATTCATCGTACTCCGAGCATAACAAAGAGCAAATTGCATGCTGCGAAAAGACACATCTGTTTTCAAGAAGCAGTGGAATGCCCACAGAAAGCCGATCTACTGTCGCTTCTTGATTGGCACCGTCCTTCTTCCTGACATCGTTGTGCATTTTAATAGCTACCCACGTTACATACTCTAGCATACCAATAGGCTGAGCCTCTTCCTCACCGCCCACAGACCTAATATATCTTACTTTTGGAATCGCTTATACACACAAATTTCTACGATGAATAAGAAGCTGATATCTCGACTTGCTATTGCTAAACCTTCCCTGGACAGATATTCGCCCAACCACCTGAGATACAAGCTTAATAGGCAAAGACCCGTCATTGATGAATCTGACATTGCGGATCATACTCGGCCTCGATCTTGGCTATTGTAGTCTCTCGATATTGTATCTCCACACCCCATGACCAGATGCCTTCAGTCAGATGTATTTCGGATAATGTGCGACGAAAAAGGTCCAACCAACGCTTGATGGTCATGTGTGATTTTGTCCGGTTCATCGTTACGTTGGATGGCGAAGATATCATCAATAGCGAACGTCCAGACCAACGAAAAGAGTGTTCAGATGTATATGTGGCCATGCGATTCCGCTGTCAGACGCCGGTCTGTGGCCATTATTTTCGGGGTACATGTACTGCAAGACCCACACAGCGCTTTCAGGAACTTCACCCCGAGTGAGAGATTGCTTGATGTAGGTATCCAGACTCTTTGATGCAGCAGCGATATATGCTGCTGTAATCTTGGAAGTTGGTGACCCAAATCGCCTACATAGCCATAGAGAGGGAAGGTGCATTGAGTTCAGTCCTCACTCGGCCTGTCTGAGCGTGTATCTGTGGGTGACTTGGTCACATCGCCTAAGTTACCTATCAGACGACTAAATCTGACCCGTCGAGGTGCTGGTCAGACCTTAGGGCTTTAGTGCTGGAATCCAGACTTGCGTTCAGTGGCTGGTAGAATCGAATTTTGTCATACCTGTATGCCGAGATATGACCATCGCCTACGGACGCACCAAACTTCAAACAGAACACAAACGTGGCTGGCACGTTTCCTTATCGCTTGACAGCTGCTGTAGCCCAATGACCCGGCTGGACTTCTATTCATCGTCACGTCAACTTCAGCTTCATTACTCATCACGAGTGTCAATGAGTCTAGTCAATGTTTCCTACACCGCGCAAGCTGAGGTAGACATCTGTGCCCCAGCCGAGTAAGCTCTGGACTCTAATGCCGCCTCCAAAGTACTCGGCGTATGCCCTGCCTAATTTCAGGCCATAACCTAGACCTGCCAGGCTGTTTTCGTTACCACCCGCATTCGATAGAGCGTTCAAGCCATCACCATCATTGGTGCCTCCACTCGTGATGTCAACAATTTCTTGCTCGTTGAAAGTGGTGAAACCGAATTCCCACAGCTTCGCATAAGCAGCAGGGGGTATGCCGCCACCTCGGTCTCGGATGCGGATTGTGACGCCTGGAGTGGACTTGTCCAGTGGACGGATGTTTGCTGATGCGGCATTTGCAGGTCGTTGGGCTCCTGACGCTGCGTCGACACTACCTTGATCATGGTTTGTAATGCCGTTATGTTTGCCCTTGATCTCCTCTGGCGCGGGAGCGATTGTCACTTCGATAGGGTGTCGCTCATTTCCTTTTTCAATGGTCGCTCGGAAAGCATTCTTAAGAAGCTCAGTGATGATGTATTCTAGATGCATGGGGATATGAGCTAGAGTGGTCTCTGGCTCTCCACGAATAACAACGCTGGGTCGAACACCATATTTGTACTCGCAAATATCACCAACGAGACCTTCGCAATGTCTGATGATATCAGCGGGCTTCAGCTTTGTATCAATGACACCAATATATGATGAATCGACATGGGTCTTTTGTTCTGAGAGTTCGAGATGAGGTTTAGATGAGAAGTGCAGAGCGATGTGTTGCTCGGCGATCAGCCGAGTGCCTATCCTCGCACGGAGATGTTCGTCGAGGAACTTTGTGACCTCGTTCGGGCTGATATACTTTCTCGCTTCGAGAAAGCCTCGTGCAAGAATAGAGATGGTGTTGGAATGTGTCTGGACCAGATCGGCCATGACACTTGTGAATTGGATCTCTTCTTCCAACGTCTTGATTTCCTTGGAGGCATATGGTAAGAGGGTCGACAGAGAGTGGACATAGTTGTTATGGATCTTGGAGACATTTGGATTTGAGACGACAATAAAAGGCAGGTTGCGAAGAGACTGAATGCGATGGGCGAGGCGTGAGGGTAGAATGGAGAGGGTAAAGTTAGCCGAGTCGAGCAATTGGTCGGCTGTGAGAGGTGGTCGTCCGAATCTAGGACTTGTTAGTCGCGATAGGTAGTATAGTCTGCCTACTGTCTAACTTACTTGGCAAGGTCTGCTAGAGTCAGGGGATGCAGTGGCCTACCAGCCAGTCGAGCGACCTCGCCATCTGTGACCTTTTGCGTCTTGAGCCTGTTGTCTGGTATGCAGAGTCTTGGAGTGGTCGAGAGCTGTCTCGTGGCCCGAAGGCCCACGCAGGGTGACCTCGACCACCTGCCAGCTATGCGATTCATCGCGACAATCAATTTGTGCTGTAGTCAATCGAGCGACATGTTGCGGACGGTCGATGCATTTTGTTTGAGTCTAGAGCTATGACGCAGCACCATGGATTCTCACGTGTTTGTGCTGTCAATCGGCCCAACACATTGAAAGGACCGATACACAGTCCTGTCCATCTGGTGACTGCTAATCTTCTATCGCTACATAGAGTCAAAGTTCTGGCTTATCGTTCGGCCTTGTCGGCGTGGTCTACAACGCCATGTCACACGACTTCGGGCATGGTGAATAGAGCATCGACCTCGGTAAGAGCTGAGGTATTTGCGTGTCATGATTGATTCAATGTATGGTATCTGAAAGGACCCTCCCATATGTAATGTCATATCTGTCGTCGATCAAGGCAATAAATGCCTGTCCTTGGCTGCTGCTCTACTGGGTTCTGACCTCGCCGTCATTCTCGACGTTGATGTGGTCGTTGGATGAAAGGGTGTGGACCTTGTCCTCAGGGAACTCAGCGCTATGTGGTGTCAGTTATCGTAGGTTCACGAGAAGGCGGACTTGGTAGGGTGGGTAGGCGTACGTGAAGCCCTTGATCAGCTTGAACTCGGTGGTGATCTTGCCGCCCTGTTCGGTGACCTGCTTCTTGGCACTACAACAGAGGTCAGTATAGGCATGCTGGAGCAGGAAAGGATAGGCTCTTACGCGTCAAGCTGAGATGCGTCGGCACCATCCTTGAGAGAGACCTGGATTCTGTCAGTTGTCTGCCTACATGGTCCGCCTCGTTTGCTGCGAGACCCACGTTGATCGAAGGCATCTTGAGTCGAGATGTGAAAGAAATGTGAGAGGTTGGTGTGGTAGATAATCTGTGTCTAAGAGAAGAGAGTTGGGGAGTGTTGGCTTTCAAGAAGAAGGCGGGCATGAGGGCAATCAACAGTCGCCAATCTCACTTCCAAACCCGCGCTCTGACGTATCGTATGCGGGTCTGTTTGTCCTTGGGCACGTGAAGAACGCCTCGAGCCTCACCACCCAGCCAAACGGATCGTGCACAAGTCCAGCATCAGCCAGTCCCTAGCCCGATTGGATAGCAGTCTAGTGTATCTCGCAGTATTTGTGACGAGTCTGTGTACACTCAACATCTTGTTTATTCTACGCCGCAGATGTCAACATGCACGGTGCTTTGCTAAAGGACAGCATGGCTGGGGAAAGTGAAGCCTCGGCGATAAGATGCCAAGATTTCGGCAGACATCCGGTCGAGGGTCTCGTGCTGATTAGGGCTTTTATCGAAAAGTTCAGAGAGCCTGTAACATTTTCTGACCTTTGCCGCCGTCACCACTCTTGTTACGCCGGACAAGATGTCGGAAAACCAAACGAACCGGCCGCATCGTGCGACCAAGGAGAAAAAGGCTCCGACTACTGGTGAACGCAATCCGAAAGCTTTCGCCTTTGCCCGTCCTGGAAAATTGCAAAAGCAGGCCGCTCGTTCTCACGATGTAAGAAGATCAAGTTTTGTGCGACTCATCCAATCCTAACGAGACACAGGTCAAAGAGAAGCGTTTGCACGTCCCTCTGGTGGATCGTCTTCCTGAAGAAGCTCCTCCTATCGTCGTCGGTGTCGTCGGTCCTCCTGGAGTAGGCAAGACCACTCTCATCAAATCCCTTGTCCGAAGATACACCAAGCAACCCATCACCCAGCCTGTTGGACCTATCACTGTCGTCACATCAAAGAGGAGGAGACTTACATTCATGGAGTGTCCGGCTGACTCTCTGGCCGCCATGATGGACGTGGCCAAGGTTGTCGACATCGTTCTACTTATGATTGACGGAAACTACGGTTTCGAGATGGAGACAATGGAGTTCTTGAACGTCCTGTCTTCCAGTGGTATGCCTGGTAACGTTTTTGGTATCCTGACCCATCTCGATCTCTTCCGCAAGCAGGAAGCTCTCAAAGCGCAGAAGAAGCGTCTGAAGCATCGTTTCTGGAGCGAACTCTACTCTGGAGCCAAACTCTTCTATCTGTCTGGTGTCGTCAACGGTAGATATCCCGACCGTGAAGTTCTCAACCTCTCTCGTTTTCTGTCCGTTATGAAGAACCCTCGTCCTCTTGTTTGGCGCAACAGCCATCCATACGCCTTGGCCGACCGCTTCCTCGACATTACTCCTCCTACCAAAATCGAAGAAGACCCCAAATGTGATCGCACTGTCGCCTTGTATGGCTACCTCCGTGGTACCAACTTTCCTGCGAATGGCGCCAGAGTCCACGTGCCTGGTGTCGGCGATCTCAGCGTCTCCAACATCGAAGCTCTTCCCGACCCGTGTCCCACCCCATTCTTGGATCAAGCAATCGCAAAGGCTACGGGCAAGTCTGGAAGAAGGAGGCTAGGAGAAAAGCAAAAGCTCATCTACGCTCCCATGTCTGATGTTGGTGGTGTGCTTGTCGACAAAGACGCTGTCTATGTTGATATCAAGAGTCAAACCTTCGATCCCGAAGATGATGAGCAAGAGCGAGGATTGGGCGAACAGATGGTCGTTGGTTTACAGGGTGGTCGCAAGCTACTCGGACAAACTGAGGGAGGTCTGCAGCTTTTTGGTGACGGCAAGAAGCTGACTGGTGAGGATCTTGGTCGCAAGTCTGCTCGTGTACTGTCCAGGAGGATTGACGACGATGAGGCGAGCCCAGAGGACGAAGGCTTCGAGAGCGGCGACGATGAAGACGAAGAGTTCCAGAGCGGTGACTCCGATGTTGACGAGGACGCCGACGAAGACATGCTTGTTCCTGCACCGAAGCGCAGAGAGGCCAGTCCTGACGCAACTGGCGAGGAGATTGCCTTTGCAGATAGTGACTCCGACCTCGGTTCGATGTCTGAAGCTGAAGATGTTAGCGATCCAGAAGAGTATGATGAAGACGCCGAATACAGCGAAGATGAAGATGGAAACCTCCGTTGGAAGAAGAATATGAGCGAGCGTGCCGCTGCCCTTCACCAACGCAAGATGCCCTACCGCACTGTCGAACTGGCTCGTCTTCTGTATAACGACATGCTGTCAACAGCACAGGTTTTGCGCCAATGGCGTGGCGAAGAAGACGAGGAAGACGACAACGAGGATGAGGAAGAAGAGGATTTGTTCGAGAAGAAGAAGCCCACCGAGGCCGAAGCCGCCCTCGACCGCCACATCCCATTGTACAACAGGGCTGAGCTCGAGGAGAAATGGACAGACGAGGAGAATCTCGAGACCATCCGCTCGCGATTTGCATCTGGCCACATGCTCAACGGAAATGACGACGAAGATGGATCCGAAGCGGAATTTAACGGCATCGAGGACGACGAGGATGAGGGTGATGGTGCTTTCGAGGACCTGGAAACTGGAGAGGTTCACGGTGCTGAAGATGAGACCGAAGTCAATGGTGCTGATGGCGAGGAAGAACCAGATCTGGACGCTGAACGTGAGCGCAATGCTCGAAGAAAGGAGGAGCTCAAGCTTCGCTTCGAAGAAGAGGACAAGGAGGGATTTGCAAATGACAAGAGCAATGCCAAACGTGAGAGCGGCGAGGACGAGTTCGGTGAGGATGACTGGTACGACGCGCAGAAAGCTCTTATTCAGAAGCAGCTCGACATCAACCGCGCAGAATTCGATGCTTTGGACGAGCAGTCACGAGTGAGAGTCGAAGGCCATAAAGCAGGAACATATGCTCGTATTGTCTTGGAAAACGTACCTTGCGAGTTTGTGGAAAAGTTCAATCCTCGATTCCCCGTTCTCATTGGTGGCCTAGCACCTACGGAAGACCGCTTTGGCTACGTTCAGATTCGTATCAAGCGTCACAGATGGCACAAGAAGATTCTCAAGACGAATGATCCTCTGATCTTCTCTCTTGGTTGGAGACGTTTCCAGAGCATGCCTATGTACAGCATCTCGGACTCGAGAACCAGAAACCGCATGCTCAAATACACACCTGAGCACATGCATTGTTTCGGAACATTCTATGGCCCGCTCATTGCGCCCAACACTGGTTTCTGTTGCGTACAGTCTTTCTCCAACAAGAACCCTGGTTTCCGAATCGCCGCTACTGGTGTGGTCCTGAACGTTGATGAGTCGACAGAGATTGTCAAGAAGCTCAAATTGACCGGTCACCCATACAAAATCTTCAAGAACACCGCATTCATCAAGGACATGTTTAGTACTTCCCTTGAAATTGCAAAGTTCGAAGGTGCTAGTGTGCGTACTGTCTCCGGTATCCGTGGTCAGATCAAGAAGGCTCTCAGCAAGCCCGAGGGCAACTTCCGTGCCACGTTCGAAGACAAGATTCTCATGTCAGATATTGTCTTCCTGAGAGCATGGTACCCGGTCAAGCCTCACCGCTACTACAACCCTGTGACCAACCTGTTAGATGCCGATGAAAACAGCGAAGGATGGCAGGGAATGCGTCTGACCGGTCAAGTACGCCACGCCCTCGACATTGCCACACCCAAAGACAAGAACTCTGCCTACCGCACTATCGAACGCCAGGAACGCCACTTTAACCCTCTACGTGTACCTCGCAAGGTGGCTGCAGAGCTACCTTTCAAGTCTCAGATTGTCCAGATGAAGCCACAAAAGAAGGAGACATACATGCAAAAACGTGCTGTTGTTGCGGGTAAGGAAGAGAAGGAGGCCAGAAGACTGCTCCAACAAGTTCAGACATTGAGAAACGAGAAGGTCGCAAAGCGTCGTGCTAAGCAAGAGGAGCGCAAGCAGCCATACCGTGCCAAGGTTGCCGAAAACATCGAAAAGAGAGCAGAGAGGGAGAAGAGAGAGAAGGAGGAATACTGGCGTAGAGAAGGCAAGAAGAGAAAGGGATGGAACGATGGTGAAGGTGGTGGCGGCGGTAAGAGAAGAAAGGGCTAAGCATGTGTGGCATTTTGTTTGGACGCTCATACAATTTGTTCAAAAGCGATTTCATATAGAAGCATTCCTCAGGCGTCAAACAATGATTGTTTCTTCTCGTCAACATGCATGCGTGCTATCCAATATAGCGTCTTCTACTGCCAGAGTTCGAACGTTTCTTAGATCAGGTCGACCAGAGAGTCATGATCTTGTCACGAATGGTCCATTAGTTCAGGGTCCAGGAGGAAGGCGCAAACCATGCACCTCGGCTCTTGGCGCCTTCCGCTTTCTTTCTTCCGACGTCACACTGTTCAGTTTCACGTCAACCCACTTCGCCAGTCATGGTCATCACCAATTGCGCAGATTCCAAGGACTAGCTTCTACTGCCCAGCCGGTCGTCACTATCAAGCTATGGCGCGACACGGCTGACGACTGTTTGCCGCGCTGTCCGAGACGACAACCTCCTACTTTGCTTGGTCCAGCTTGCTTGTTTCCAGGCCCAATATGCTTGTCTTGACACATCCCCAATCGATATGATGCAGGGGGGCGAAGCTACGTAACAAATCAGTGGGCGAGACCGACAGGAATTATGAACAAGCAGTGACACAAACAAACACATACTTGGTGTCTTGGATCAGGAGGTAGTAAGGGAAGCTTGCACCCGTCATATCAACACGGTGTTTTATCAATGCGATATTCAACATTATAGGAGGACGGGTCGGTGATGATGATGTGCACGTCGATGCTCAAATACGCCTGAGAGTCATTGCTTCTTGCCGTTGAGTCCAAATCCTGCTGGACGGCCATTTCAAACACAGAATCAGTGCAACCATGACAACCTCCGGACACATATTCACACAAGGTGCAGCGGTTGTTGGCCCTGGCCAGAAACACCATGTTGAATCATGCTTGTTCGAATTCACCATCAAGGACTGAGGGGACTTAGGAGGTTTCGACTGGAGAGCCGTTAGCTAGGATACACTTATGCTGAGACCACCAACTTAAGCATGTTTCGGAACCGACTCTGGGATCAGCAATAGGAACCTTGTATGATCTTCACTTTAATTTGTGTCAAGTCGAACGCGTGGTGCGTTAGTGTAAATGTGAAACTCTTGCCCCACATTAAACTCGACCATCACCAACAAATATTTCGATCAACAACTCATACATACAAAAGGCAAGCCTCTGTTCTCAGCTCACTTCAACACATCCAACACTCTTTTCTTGCAACATCACACTCGCTAACCTCGACACCAATTTCTATTCGTCTTTTAATCCTCCTTCAATCAAAACCAAAAACTACAATGCGTTCTTCCACCGCCGCCATTGCTCTCGCGCTCGCTGCCAGTGCAGCAGCAGCTCCTCAAGGCGTTGTCTATGTCACCAGTGTGATTGACAAGACCACTACCTGGTGTCCTGCCGGGGCGACAATCACTCACGCAAGTGGCACCACTGTCCTGACTGCTGCCACCATGATGACTCTGCCCGTCTCATCCACTGCTGAAGCTGCCACTGCCTCGACTCCTCAGGCTGCCTCAGTCTCTACTCCTCAGGCTGCTTCTGTTTCCACCATTCCTACTGGCGGCTCATACGAATCTGCTCCCGCCTCGTCCGCTCCCGTCTCATCAGCCGTTGTTATGCCAACCGGTGGCTCTTATGAGTCTGCCCCCGTCTCATCCGCTGTGGTTGTTCCCACTGGTGGCTCGTACGAGTCTGCTCCCGTCTCGTCGGCCGTGGTCATGTCCGCTTCATCTGTGGCCACTGGCGTCTCGGTCTCCTCCGTTCCCGCCTCAAGCCCCGTTTCTCCTGAGGAGACCTCCAGCGCACCTGTTGCAGCTGAGTCAAGCCCTGCTCCTGTCGCTTCTGTCGGAACCGCTACCCCCATCATTCCCGGCGCTGCCTACGGCTCCTCTGCTCCTTACCCTGTTTCTTCGGCTGCCGGCGCTGTTGGCTATGCTCAGCCCTCGGGTGTCGCTGGTGCTTCTGGCTACGCCCAGCCCTCTGGAGTTGCCGGTGCCACTGGTTCCTCTTCAGCTGCCAGCCCCTCTTCCTCAGCCTACACTGGAGCCGCTTCTCGCAACTTCGCCGGTGCTACTGGCATTCTTGCCGTTGCCGCCGCTTTCCTTGCTCTCGCTTAAATGAAGTGAGCATGTTCACTTCGCAGTCTAGTGCTTTACATCAAGATGCAAGGATTGTGGAGTGTTTTGTTTTTACGCCAATGATACCATTAAGGGCTGCTTGTGAACGCAGGGTCTTCGTTTCTCTTTGTATTGTCCTAACCGGGCATATTCGCTTTTCCGTCGTAATCAGAAACCTTTGTTGCTTCAGTCTTGCACGGTGTTATCCAGATCATATTGAGATTCAATCCGATCAGCACGCCTCTTTCCGCCAAGCCTTCGTTATCCTTGTTACCTTGTTGCTCTTGTACTTCATCCTAAGCAACGCTTTCGTATCCTCGTTGCATCGTTCCACTGACTCATCAGCAAGGTTGCCTCCTCCAAGACCGATAGCGGTAGCGGGAGGTTTATCCGCTACATCTCTAGGATCGATCAAGATAGTGAAGCCGACTTTGTCTACGGGAGACATAATTTGTGTGGTTCGCGCGTTGCATCAGGATGTGATTATTGTTTCTCGGGTTTGTTATCAGCTTGGAGCATGGTATCTAGCCGCTCTGATGAGGTTGCGGACACTACCAATGGAGAGCCGATAGCTCAAGGTACGAATAGTTAGAGAAATGTACCTATAAAGCATCCATACTGGTTCTGGTGCTCAAGGTCTCATTCTTGTTACCAAGCTTGCTGATCTGAAGGAAAGCATCAACGCCATAGCCTTCCAGATTATGGACCTCAAGACTGCCAGCCCAGTACTCGGCGAATATACGACTCATAGGCAGACCAATTCCAAGACGAAGGTCGGGGTGTCTGCTGGAAAGAGATCCGAGTGAGTGATCGAAGCGGGTCTGTCTCGAGTCGCGTTTCTGATCTGATGATTCTAACTCGGGAACCTTGAGGTCTTGGAGAGTTGCTGCCAGCTTGGGTACCTGTTCTAGGTTTCGTAGTCGTCTGCTGCGTTCTGGTCCTTTGCTGAATGACCAAAGGTTTGGGAGACTTTCTCGACTGATACCACCTCCTTGGTCTGACACTCGAATGATGACGTGTTGCGCGGCCTCGCATATCAATACTTCGATCGGGGGAGGCTTGGAGCCATGTCGCTCGACTGTGGCCTGGAAGGAGTTTCGTAGAAGCTCGCCAATGATGTATTCCAGATGGCTAGGGATGTATGGGAAGACGATGTCGTCGGCGCCTTGTATGATGACTTCAGGAAGCACCACATCAGAGCCATATGCCTGTTTTGCAAGCTTGCCTATCGTATCGGCGCATTCTTGAACAATTTCTTTTGCGTTGCAACGGAGAAAAATCTCGCCAACAAAATCATCGCCATGTTCTGGGTGGAGTTTGGCTGCTGGTGGAAGGTGATCCGGGGAATGAAATGCTTTTGTTAGAGCGCAGTGCTGCTCGGCGATAACCCGTCGACTGATTCGTGATCTCAACAATGAGTTGACCAATTTGTCGCACTGTTCGCTTGGTATAGATTCGGAGATCTCCAGCACGCCCATAGCGAGTCTTGGAATAACACTAAGGTGGTCTCTCAGTTGTTCGCGAACAACATCACAGAATCTGTCGTTGTCTTCTAGAGTCCTGATCTCGGGTACCTTCCGTAGCTTTTCGAAGGCTGCATAGTACAGCTCGTAGACATGGCTGATGTGTGGATTCACCAGAGCGGCGTATGGTAATGTCTGCATATCGCGGATCCTGTGTGCAATTCTTGGGTAAAGATTAGTGATATGAAACATGTAACAAAAAGAGATGAACTACCTTGTGGGTAATTCAAGCCGGACATAGTTGGCAGATCCAAGTAATCGAGTATCGGTAAGGAGTCGGCCAAAGAAAGTAAGTTGCCGTAAACTGATAGGCCTCGCTTCTCGTTCAACCCATCTACAAAAGCTTGTCAGCATGAGAAAGGTTTGAGATTACATAATTTCGTACTTGTCCAAGACTGAAGCAGGACGCCAGGGGGGTGGCACTATAGAGATACTTCTTCGCTTTGCCATCCACGTTGTGCGAGTCAAAGGGCGTATTGATGAGACAGCGCGGCATAGCAAAGGCTGAGTGGCCTTCATTCTGAAAGTGTGGTCAAACATCATTGCGGAAATGGATGACTACAAATCTATATATACAAGGGGCACACACTCGTTGAGATGTGACTGGAAACAGATGCTAGTGGTCAGCTACAGGTCACGAAGTAAATACCGCGACATCAGGTGAGTTGTGTGATTCAGAGGCAGGTGCAGGAGCGATCGAGTCGGCCCTGCTCCAACGACGTTTTTGGCTTGGTCGAGGCTTCTTCTTGAGCGCAACCTCCCCAGAAAACTGGACCCTGACTGACGTGTGCTGAGTGGAGCTTGCGATCGAAAGGCCTCCCAAAATTTTGTCTTCTCTTTCTGTCCTTCCAATCACACTTTGTCGCACACATACATTCATATCAACATGGCCGAAGATCAAGCACCTGTCTATTACGAGGATCTCGCTCTTCTCGAGACTCAATTCGACGAAGTCGATCGCGAAATTTGTACCTCTCTCAACTTCCACACTCTACTGGAACCACTACTAACGCGCATCTAGTGGCCAAGCAATACGTCCTCAGCGCTCCTCTCTACGCCAAGCGTCAAGAGGTTGTGTCAAAGATTGAGAACTTCTGGCCTCTCGTCTTTGAACAATCTCCTCCCGATCTCGACCGCTACATTACCCCCAACGATGCCAACATCTTCGCAAAGCTGAAGAGCCTTGATGTCAAGCGCTTTGAGATCCCTATGGGTCCCGAGAAGATCGAAGGCGAGTCTGGCGACCCGCGTAGCATTGCTATTCGCTTCGAGTTCGATGAGAACGACTACTTCAGCAACTCTGTCCTTGAGAAGAAGTTCTGGTACAGAAGATCAAACGATGGCTGGTCTGGTCTTGTCTCCGAGCCCGTCAAGATCGACTGGAAGGGTGAAGATCCTACCGCAGGTCTCACCAGTGCTGCCTATGCTGTCTTTGAAGAGCGCAAGAAGGCTGGCGACATGAAGAAGAAGGGTTTTGCTGCTCACAAGAAGCTTCTCGACCTGATCGAGAACCACAATGTTGACAACACCTCCTTCTTCGCTTGGTTCGGTTACGTCTCTGCCACCCGCTACGTTTCGGCCGAGGAGTCAGCTCAGGCCAACAAGGAGTACAAGGAGCGTCAGGACAAGAGATCCAAGGGTGAGAAGGTCGAAAGCCCCGAGCCCGAGGAAGAGGACATGGCCGACATGTCTGGAGATGACGAAGTCCATCCAGAGGGCGATGAGCTCGCCCAGCTCATCGCTGAGGACGTCTGGCCCAACGCCATCAAATACTTCAGTAAGCGTGAGCTCTCCACCACAGATACGAACCTGCTAACCTTCCTACAGCTCAAGCGCAAGAAATGGAAGACTTGTCCGAGATGGATTTTGAAGACATGTCAGACGAGGACGACGATGAAGACGGACCAATTGACCTCAGAGCGCTGGTTGGTAAGGGCAAGCCCAAGACTAAGCCATCCAGCGACGACGCCGATCAGCCGCCCAAGAAGAAACAGAAGAAATAAACGCGCGATAATCTCGCTCGCGCAAAATGATGTAATTTAGAATGACAGAGGAAGCGATTTTGTTGAATGCTTGGGATGATGCCGATTTTTGGGTAATACCTGGATAGAGACCAATGATATACCCCAAATATTGGTACCACGATCCAAAGATTTACACTACAATCCTGTTTCTTTTCTCCTCAATTGATCTCGATGATTTCCATGTGCCAACTTTTCACCCATCTAGGTAGGCCAGACTCTCCATCGCACTTGCATTGCTAGCATCGCCGCGATGCCCACCAATACTGTTTCTGCGACACAGGTTTTGAACCTTCTTCATTGGTCAACAATCGTCGTATCTTCCTCTTGCTCCTTGACCTCTCTATTCTTCTTCCTGCGCATCATGCTCAAAACAACATCCCCAGGCTCGACAATAGTGGGAAGAGGATTCAGATCTCCGTCCAAGTAGCCATACGAAAGGTATGACAAGAACATTCTTTGTAGACCAGTGCGACGTCTGACTGCCTCCTTCAATACCAACTGATCAGGACGCAGCAATGGCACTTGCCCAAGTCCCCAACACTCGTAGCCCCAGCGGCCGACAAGTTGGGCAGGGACACCCATAATGGGCATGTTGACTTTTGTCTGGTACTGCTCGTGCGTCTCGCGGGTCATTGGTCTGATTGGTTCAGGTCTCTTATAGCGGTGTCTGATCCACAAGCGCAGGATATCCAACTTGGAAGTACCATCAGCACCTCGAAGGTAGTTCCACAGAGTGGTGAGACTACGTTCTGCAAGCAGCAATTCACGCATCGAAGCTTCGCCGCCATAATAGTGCACGGGATCGACGTACAGCATGTCGAGTTTGATGAAGAAGAGCTGCAAGACTGCTAGTGTCTCTTTGGAGAAGAAGCTCCTGTTGTGAATCAAAGATATGCGAGGGCCGTTCACAGGGATGTCGAGGAGAAACCACATTTTCTGATTAGATGTGTCAGAACCATGTACAGCAAAACATTCAGGATATCCGACTCACCTTGAGGGCCACAACACCTTCAGTACGTGGTATGCGATGGCCATGTACTGCCATCCAGCCAACTATCTCTCGACAGACAGACTCACGGTACGCCACCATTTTCAGCCAACGAAATCCTGGCACTGGCGCAGCAGATTGTTGTCGATGCTCGGCAAGTCTGGATATTCTTTCCTTCCTCTCAGCCGGACTCTCCGACTTGACACTCTTTGGACTGTCAGAAGAGTTGGAACCTTGAGATTCAGAGCCATCAGAAATTCCTTCCTCAGCCACTTCAAACTCCAGAGTGGGAACGAGATCATCCCAGCTCACACTTCTACGATCAGGTCTGGGGCGACGCAAAGCAGGATCCTCAATGCAGAGTTGTCGGTAGCACCACCATGGGAAGCATTTATCGGCATTAGGGGCCCATATGAAAGTGGCAGCCTTGATGAAAGCAGTGAAGTGACTGTCCATGACGTAGTGAAAGGGGGCAGAAACACTGTATAGATTGAGCAATGTCTGGGGCGGGAGGTAATTCGTGATCTGAAGCAGGATATCGACGTGAGAGGCAAGTCCAGTCATGAGGTTGAACTTTTTTGGTACAGGGGGCGGTGATGGTGAATTCAAAACAACGCGTTTACGACGTCTCGTAGGGAGATGAGCAACCAGGGAGGCGGCTTGAGCGAGAACATCGAGTGGATTTGGCTCATTGACAATTGGTTGATTGTTGTCTATCAGAGTTGGGTTGAGTTCGTCAGCAAGAACGAAGCGCCTCTTGTAGGAAGCATGATTGCCATCTTGCGCAGAAAAATCAGAAGGATCACTCGGGCGACGCTTTCGAGGAGCGTTACTGGCGTCGGTCATGGTGGCCTCTGTCGAATTGCGGTAATGGAGTTCGTCTTTGGTGCGAATGGTTGAGATCGAGGATGTTTTGGATTTTTCTCAGAGCGCGAGGGCCAGAACGTCTGAAGGGAGATTGACGGCAGCCAGTAGTCAAGAAGAACCGAAGAACAATAGCAAGTAGCAGGCTATTGTCATTATTGTTCAACCAAGCTATTGTTGCAACGATGCTGCCATGAAATAGCCGCGTCTCTCTTGAGTGAGCAACCAGTGCTTCACTTTACAACAACTGGTGAAAGTGAGATGCCACCAAATTTAAGGATAGGAGGATGAAAATGCACATGTGCTGGACAGGCCTCTAGAAATATTTTGTCATGTATAATAGTGTTTTACAATGCTGAAAAGAGGTTGATGCAAAATTCGTTCATTTACTTACGATCGTTGAGTGGTATCATCCGTAACCTGGCTGTTGAGTGGCCATTCATCCTTCATCTGTATCTCGTGTTGCTCCAAAAACGCCTGTTCCCCGTCTATGACCATGATTTTGTGCTGTCTACCTCCTGTTGAGCAGATTCAAGAACTCCTCTCTCGTCTTGGCAGTTGACCTCATTCTACCGAGCATACAGCTGGTAGTGGTTGTGGCGCTGGTCTTTTGAACACCGCGCATGACCATGCAAAGATGGCTAGATTCCATGACGACGGCGACACCCTGAGGTTGGAGGACTTCGGACAAAGCAAGGGCAACTTGTTTGGTCAGACGCTCCTGAACCTGGAGTCTACGAGAGAACATCTCGGCGATACGTGCCAACTTGGAAAGGCCGAGGACGCGGCCGTTGGGGATGTAACCGATGTGCATCTAGACATGTCAGAAAGCTTTCGCAAGAAATGTTAATACGTGTAAGTACCTTTCCAGTAAAAGGGACCAGGTGATGCTCGCAGAGACTGAAGACTTCGATGTCCTTTACGATGACGAGCTCATCATGATCTTCGTGGAAGACAGCGCCATTAACAATGTCCCTCAGATTCTCTTCGTAGCCTTTGGTGAAGTACATCATAGCCTTTGCATAACGCTCAGGCGTGCCATGAAGGCCCTCTCTTTCTGGGTCCTCTCCAATACATTCGAGCAGTGTACGGACTGCTCCGGAAAGCTTCTCTAGGCGGGCTGCGGCCTGTTCGGGGGTAGACTCGAGTCTTTCGCGTGTGCCGGTGCCTATACAAGGGTCAGAAAAGAAAGGCGATCAAGATTGGCTAAAGCATACTGGGCCAGCTCAATCCGTCGAAATCAATAGTAGGGGCGAGAGTGTAGGGACTGCTAGCTCGGCTGGTCTGCTGAGAGGTCCAATCGTCACGCGGGTCTCTTGCCTCGGCCTCATCGAGATTAGCCAACTTCGAGGGGCGCTTGTCGCGCGGCTGAGCACTGGTATGGGGTTGGAAGTAGTTGCCCTCAAGATCAAGAGGCTCTTTCTTGGGACCCATTGAGGATTTGATCGACTTGAAGGCGTTCTCCCGCTCGCGCGCATCCCGATTCTCCTGGGAGGTAACCAGAGGAGAGGACCCGTTGATCATGTGCGATGGGATATGCTTGGGCCTAAGGGGTGTATTCGGTTGGTGGTCCATGGCTACGGCTGAGTCTGTCAGACAGTATAGATGTCAAGCTCGCGATTGCGGCCGTGATGGACTAGCAGAGTAGATGATGTAGGAAGAATGTAGCGGCCGAACAATGAATCACGTCCTAAAGGAAGTAGTTGGAGTGTGAAGCTTGTATGTGGTAGAAGAGAAAGTCCATTACGGTCTGCCTGGGTTTACAGAGCCATGACTTGTGCTTGAAAGGCAGAGGTCATTAGTATTATTCCTCGTTCCTCCTGCCTGTCCCTTGAGCCCCGCCGGTCTCGCCAAACTTTTTCTCTTTGAGTCACGCCTTCCCGAAGCCCTGGAGCTTCTCGCGGAAGAGAGGGGCTCGTGCGCACTTCGGGGGGGCTGCATTCCCAACACGGCCAACACTGGCACGACGAGCATCACCACATTACTTCCACTATTATTCTGTCTGTTCCACTATTCTACACATGCGCCGCCTCCCTTGAGTGCTGGTCGTCTAGCACCATCCATCTCAATGATGCCATCGTCTCTGGTCAGCGCGTGTGCATCGCTTCTGACGACCTACGCGACTTGCACATCTTGCTGCAGTGTGCCTGCGCTCGTCCACCTACCTAGTTAGATCATGTTGCTTTTCGGCCCAACTAACTCATGTTCAAACTCTTGAAGACACTTGCTGTGTTTGCCTGGAACTCATCCTCGTGCCGAGGCTCTCTGTTCTCCTAGCTAACGCGCTTCCTGTCGTGTATCAGCTCGAACGACACCTTCTGATCACTGACTGTCTATTCTGCTCGCCCGCCAAGACAACGAATCAGCCTCAATATTGCTGTCTCTTTTGCATCTACGGACGCGACCGAAACGCTAGAGATCATGCTTCGTCGCTCACTGACATTCTCGGTTTGATGGAGAAGAGCTTTGAGGCAGCTTCTACTTCGAGTGATATAGAATTCGACATCATCGGACGTCTGTGTGGGCAGCACCAGCGCGAGATATGGTCAACAACATGATACACTGGACGTGTTGGTCTATCAAGTTTTTGAAAAGAAGACATTTGGATAGCCAAGACCTGACCTTCCGCACACCACGACCGTCATGACCCGACTTTACAGCAAGCTACTGATACTCTTTCAGTGACATGGGTGAATAGGAAACACCCTGAGTTCCGCAAGGAACACTCATGAAGGGTGTTGAGGTAGTTTGGAATCTGGACATGAGTACATCACGAGTGAATGATAGAAGTCGGGTCAAGCTCACTACATTCGAAAGATGCCAACCACAGAAGCACCGCAAGAGAGTTCTCGTTAGATGTCTCACTTGAGACGAGTCGTTGCCAGAGAAAAATCAGCTCATGGTCTCTTAGAGAAGGGAATACTCGACTGAGCAACGGTTGGTGATGGAGCAGCGCCGCTTAAGCTTCGGGTTAGGCGTAAGCGGCGGGGAAACGCCATGGACCTCGTTCAGCCATGTTGGGCAAAAGAGGGCGCGTCTCAAGCAAGAGTTGTTCGCTGAACGATTGACAGGTGAGGGAACTCGATCACTCCATTCATTTTTAATCCCCCTTCCCTTTTGCGTTGTATTGCTCGCACAAATGCTGTTGTTGCTGTCGTTGGCACGTCGTATTTGAGTCAAGAGGATCATCACCACTGCTGTGTCATTGGCGCGTGGGCTTCAAGGCTGTCTCTCGGTGGCCGTGTTCGTCGTCGGACTTGAATTTATGTCCCTTCTCCATGGCAGGCAACGAAACAGAGCACGGGCGACGTGGACGTGATTTTCCAAGCAGAAGCAGAGAGCGTGATAGTAGACTATCGCCGTCGCCTACTGCAGCCTCTGGTCGAGGGCGCGCCGCATATCCTTCCACATCGCATCACCACCGCCCTCGCTCAACCTCTACACATAGGGCCCAGGATCCCGACCGCGACCGACCTACCCACTATCGCCATCGTCACCACCATCATCACCATCACCAACACGACTCGGCGCGTACTCAGCCATCGCTCCCACTGGCCGACGAAGCTCCTGTATCGTCGCTGAACACACGACGACCTAGTATTTCGCCAGCTCCATCGACCAGCTCGAGGTACGCCAAGCGTCAACCAAGAGACTATTCTCCTCGACCTGCACGTCCGTACGACCAGCGCCCGTATTCGGATCGACCTCCACCAGCTCGAGGACCACAGTCGCCCGATCCTTACCCGCAGAGACGGCGTTCCCGTTCGGTCGAATCTCGCTACAGCTCACGCCAACCCAGATATCCGTCTGATAGAGACCGCTATAACGACCGTCGCCGATATTCTCCGCCACCTACCAGACGTTATCGTTCATCAGGCCACTCGTCTCGCGGTCGTCCTGACAATAATTACGCTTCTCGTCACAGCAAACCTCCAGCACGTTCGCCTCCTCGGGACGTCCGACGCTCTGACTCACCATCAGACGACCTCATATCGCAGCTAGCAAGTACTGCAAGACCCGAAGAAGCAAAGTCTAGCAGACGTCGAGGTGTATCAGCACACTCTCGCCGCTCTTCGAGATCGCCTCGGCCAGACACCCGTCGACCCTATAGGCAGGACCCACCTCGCTACAGGGAAAGAGAGAGGGAGAGAGACAGAGACTACACAAGAGATTACGACAGAGATTACGGACGCAACCGGGAGTACGACCGAGGAGGTCGCCGCGAATACTACGACAGAAGGGAACGTTATCGCGACGAGCGTGAATCAGACGCCATGTATGGTAGGGGCGGTCCTCCTCGGCAGCCTATGCCTCGTCCGTACGTAGACCCACGATATTCGCAGTCACCACAATATCCGCCGCCTGGACACTCTCCCCCGCACGCACAGTCGCCCTATGGTCGTGCATATCCTCCACAACAGCCTTATGCCAGCTATCAAGGGTAAGTATCCACGTCGTGTCTTGACCACTCATTCAACGCTAACTCGATACTAGTTCTCCAACACACGCTGGCTATTCAGCTGCTGCCTCACCCTATTATCAACAGAGCTATCCGCCCCCAGCGGCAAGTCCATATTATCAAGCGCAGCAACCGCCGCCGCATTATGCAGCTCCGCCCCCCGTTTCTGCATATCCACCTCAATCATCATACCGTGGACCTCCCTCTCGAGGATACAACGGCTCACAACGACCGCCTGCTTCTCATCAGGGCCCTGCTCCTCCTGCTAGTAGAGGGGGTCGTGGTGGCCATTTTTCCAATCTGTCTTGGACTCCCTCGAGTGGAAGCAAAGGCGGGAAAATAGCCTCGAAACGGGAGACTTCCATATCCGGCACCGAGACTCCTCTCGCAACAGGTTCGATGACCGAGTCAGTCGACGATGATGACAATCCTTTCAGACCGCCCAAGGACCTTCGAGCCGAGGATGAAAGCGACAAGAGGAAATCGGGCATCAGCTTCTCCATCAAAGGAATGGCTGGAAGAACCGATTCTTCAGCACCTCACAAACCGGCTCCACTGGTTGCGCCTCGCACAAGGAAAGAAATTGTTGTTCGCAAACGGCTGAAGCCTAAGCCAAAGTTGACGGGAGAATTTGCTACCTCGGACTCAGTGTACTACCGTAAGACTGGCAATGAGTCAGTCGTCGGATCTGGCACTTATGGTAAAGTGTACAAGGCTGTCCACGTCTACACTGGAGACAAAGTCGCACTCAAAAAGATAAGAATGGAAGGAGAGCGTGACGGATTCCCAGTGACAGCAATTCGCGAGATCAAACTTTTGCAATCTTTGAACCACACCAACGTGGTAAAACTGCAAGAAGTCATGGTCGAGCGTAATGACTGTTTCATGATTTTTGAGTACCTCTCACACGATTTGACTGGGTTGTTGAATCACCCGTCATTCGTATTGACCGAAGGGCACAAGAAAGATCTTGCAAAACAACTGTTCGAAGGTCTCGATTATCTCCACAAGCGCGGCGTCCTTCATCGCGACATCAAAGCAGCCAACATTCTTGTGTCTCGCAACGGTGAGCTGAAGTTGGCCGATTTTGGTCTTGCACGATTCTACAACAAAAACGCCAAACGAAAGCAAGACTACACCAACAGAGTCATCACCATTTGGTATCGCTCGCCTGAGTTGTTATTGGGAGAGACGCAGTATGGACCAGCAGTCGACATCTGGTCAGCTGCTTGT
This sequence comes from Aureobasidium sp. Y128-05A, assembly GCA_037042735.1. Lineage (NCBI taxonomy): Eukaryota > Fungi > Ascomycota > Dothideomycetes > Dothideales > Saccotheciaceae > Aureobasidium > Aureobasidium sp. Y128-05A. Next base: position 479,271 of record JAXQKC010000098.1, read on the forward strand.
GTCTTGGTTGAGATCTTCACCAAGCACGCCATCTTCCCAGGTGATGGTGGCGAGATCAACCAACTCGACAAGATCTACAACGTTCTTGGTACTCCGTCACGCTCGACTTGGCCAGGAATAGTAGATCTGGCTTGGTACGAGCTTCTACGGCCAGCGCATAAGGTGCCTTCGACCTTTGCCGAAAAATACCAAGAACGTGTATCGCCAGCAGCATTTGATCTTTTGAGCGCCATGTTTGTCTTTGACCCCGACACGAGACCCACAGCGAGTGATGTATTGGAGCATCCATACTTCACAGCAGAGGAACCAAAGGCGAGCAAGGTAGTGGAATTGAAAGATCTAGAAGGTGATTGGCACGAGTTCGAGAGCAAGGCGTTACGCAAGGAGAAGGAGCGTGAAGCAAGAAGGAAGGATAAGGAGAGTGCAGAGAAGCGGAAGCTTGAAGGACCGGCAGGCGACGAGAGAGAGCTGAAGAGAGTGAAGACTGGCGAGGCACAAGCATAGCAGGCGGCATGTAAGAACATTGAATGAGGATGAATTGTAGCAGGCGGTAACATTGCACTATTACTACCTTCCTGTTTTCTTAAAGACAGTTGTAGCCACAGAAATGCACAAAAGAGTCGTGAAGAATGTGATATCGATATAGAGACCCCGGTGAAGGCTATCCCCATGACTAGAGTCGTATCTGAACTTGGAACTGTACATTCCGCTACAGTAGTGTAGACCAACTTTGGTACTCGCGATGGTGAAGGAGTCAATCACAAGATTGTGCCTGTCTTTAGCACACGGGAGATCATAACTTTTTGCATAACTTCCCCAGATTCAGGGACGGCCACCTAAGTGAATGCGATACAATTGCTGGCTTGAAGCTCGAGAAGACCAGACTACAGTACAACAAACACAAGATGCACTCGTCTCTCGTACGGATACAAAATGTCTTCGGTTTCTTCACAACCGTGGCCTTCAGTCTGGGTCTCCTCATAGCGCTGAGCGTCGTCGTTTCACACCAGAATCCGACGGCAGAGCTCGAGCTGCGCAACGTTCAGGTGTAAGCAGCCATACCTTCTACTCGCGTTGTTGTAACATTGTCTGACAAGCATACAGAGTCAAGGGTCGCCCCCACTACTACAGCACCAAGAAGGAGGAATATGCGCACATCAAGTTCGACCTCGAGACTGGTTCGTTGACCTGTACTCCCTGACCCACAACGCGACACCTTCTGACCATTCTCACAGATCTCAGATCCCTCTTCTCCTGGAACACAAAGCAGGTCTTTGTCTACGTGACCGCAACTTTCCCTTCCAAGTCTCCCCTCTCTCCTCCTTCGGAAGCCATTATTTGGGACGCCATCATCCCCGCTCCCTCAGAGCCCTGGCACGAGAACACATACATCCACCCCCAAAAGAACCGCAAGCAGCCCTCCCGCCGCCAAAACACCGCCGCAGCAAATTACAAAGCCTACCCCGAAGGCACCAGCCCCGGAATTTTGAAGTTGTCCAATCAGAAGCCCAAGTACCAGATCACCACCCCATGGTCCAAGATTGGCGGTGCCGAGAACTGTACCTTACAATTCAAGTATAATGTGCAGCCTTGGGTAGGTGCACTGTATTGGAGTTCTCCTAGACCTTTTGGCATGTGGGAAGGTCTCCAGGGGGCTATGAGTGATGTTTTCCAGATGCCGTTTGTCAAGAACTCTGCACAGGCTTCTAAGAGCAAGGAGGACCTCAAGACCGAGACAGGTGGTGAGAGGAACAGAGGAAGCCCTGCATAGGCCATTCAAGAGCAGTGGGATATCTATGGCGCTTTGGTCAATAGCAAGCTAGGATGTTTCTTTGCGGCTTGAGGTTCGTCACAAGATGACTCTGAAATGGGCAGATACGTGTTTTGCTCAAGACCCTTGTGCACAAGCAATACAAATTGAAGTGCATTGTGATTTTCGTACACCCTTTGCTCTCCTTTGCCATTGTTCCTACCAAGCAACAGCGCATCCGTCGTCTTGTAAGGATGACTGACAGCAATGACCAACTGAGTAAGAGTTGAAGTAGAGCAGCCGTACTGTAGTATGGAACAGACGGTGAAAGAATCACATATACTTTACTGATGAATGATGACGGTATGCGTGCACACAAATTCTTCATTAGAGCAAAAGGACGATCCTCAAATGATTGACTAAAATACACAAAACTCCTAGTTATGAACCTCCTAAATGAGCAGTGGGACTCCAAAGTAATGCAAGTTCTTTCCTCTCTTCTTTTTTTTTTTTTTGAAACTCTCATCTTTCTACATGTTGGCCAACTCGTAATCAATTTGTTGGTCCAAGAATGCTCTCTTCTGGGGATCAAGCTGCACTTGCAGTCGTTGCTCCGTAAGCACCTTCAATTGCTTCTTTGTCACATTGTCCAGGTCGACTTCCCTCAAGCAATCTCGGACGGCATCGATGATCTGGCTGTCAGTGACTCCCTGGGTCTGGAAGCCAGGAAGGCCGAATGTGCTTGCAGGACGAGATGCAGTCTGAGAGAGAGGGCTACGGGAGCGTGGAGGGAAGCCAGCCGAGGGAGGTGGCGAGAGCTTGGGTGAGAGGAGGTCTGGCTGTGAAGACAAATATTGACCGCTGTGGTTGCGGGGCAAGCCAGGTGAGACGTCGCTCATGTTACCCATAGACATGAGACGGGAGTTCTCGTTGGCACCAGGCGCGATGTCGGTGAAGCGTGAGTAGCTAGACATGCGATTGTATGCGTTGTATGGGCCAGGAGATTGGGTAGGAGGGCGGTAGGGCATGTTGTTGTTGGGGAGTCCGGTCAGAATAGTAGAGGCAGGGTGGACGGATGAGTAGACAGAGCGAATCTCATCCATCTCGTATGCTCCATTGTCTTGGAATGGCGAGTAACCCATATCCTTCTCCTGAGCGACCATACCACGACGACCGGGAAGATTGTTTTGGTAAGCATAGTCATCCCAGCGTTGCAGAGGAATGCTGCGAGGGTCGAACTCTTCGGCATCCACAGCGATGACCTGCTTAGCACCGGTCTCTCCAATGACAACACGAGTGTTACCCCATGAGAAGTCATCCTGCTTCCAGAAAGAGTAGACCGGCAAGACAAATGAGTAAAGAGGATACGCGGCTAAGTAGCAGATCATCCAACCAATGTGCTGCCACTGTCTCTTGACAATGAAGATGATGGCTTGTAGACCATACACGCCAGCCAACATAATGATCGAAATCAGAGGGAATTGACCACCAGTCGATGCAGTGACGATAAGATAGACGAGGTAGACGACAGTAGCCGGAAGGATGACAGTACCGAACAGATCGATAAACACGACAAAGCGCATGGAGAAACAACAGAAGCCACACATGTCCTTGATGAGCATGAGTTCAGCCAAGTTGTGAATAGTTGAGTTGATCCAGCGACGTCTTTGAGAGAGCAGAATGCTCCATGTCTCAGGGGCGGCGGTCTGAGCATATGCTTCGGGAATGAACTTGAAGGACATATGAGGGAAGTTCTTGGTCATCAGGGTGGTCAACCAACGATCTTCACCAAGCGACAACAAGTTCTTCTTGTGCAGAGTATCAACGTTGCAATCACTGTACTCTGTAATAATGGCATCAGAGATAATGAGGGGCTTTCCCTTATCTGCTGTGCGAAGACGGTACATGGTGAAACTGTAAAAGTGTTAATATTGCAGGGTTGAAGCAATCGTGCACGCATGACTTACCATCCAGGAAGACAGGTGACACTGCCGAACAAACTTTCGAAAGCCTTTGCCAAATGATGAGAAATGTAGTACTCGTAGACCTGGATCATGGTAGTCCAAGACTGTTCTTCGTTTTCCAGACTGGTTTCACCACAGACAGCGGCGATCTTGGAGTCGTTTGTACAAGCAGCGACGAGACGAGTAAGAGAATCTTCCTTAACTAAAGTATCGGCGTCGACCATGAGAAGATACTCATAGAGTTCAGGATCCACACCAATGACATTGTTGATTTGATGGAACATCTCCAGCTCAAGTGGTGACATGGGAGAACGGTGGTGAACTCTGTTGAGGAAGCTCATGAGTAGAATCTGCGAATCACGCTTACCACGGTTACCAGGTTTAGCCTTGACCTGTTCGGACTCTTTACCGCATTTGACGACGACAATGTAGGGAACCACGTTGCCCTCGAATTCGTAGAGACCAGAGTAAACCTTTCCGTAATTCAGTTGTTCCGCGCCAGCGCCGATAGACTTGAATGGCAGGGCAGGAGGATCAATCTTGGGATCAACACCGAGGATATCCAGAACAATCTTAGGTGTTGGGCGGTCGTTACCACCTCCAACAATCATGCCATCACAGATGACACAGATCAGTTTTCTCTTATTGTCATATGCCAGTGATGTGAGCGAGTCGAGACCTTTTCTAAGATGGTCTTCACCTTCAGTGTAGGCAGGGACTTGACAAATGACGAATTTGTCTTGCGGGGCAGGACGGGGTTTGGAACCGAATTGCAGAGCAGCCAGGAACTTGACCACGATAACGGTACAAAGGATGATCGTGAATGCCAGCAAAATGTAGTTGTTCACCTGGCAACGAGGAGTAGCTCTGAAGTCGACCTTACCAGCGTAGAACATATTGTCCAGGCATTGTGTGATGGCGGAATGATTGGTTGGATTAGTGAACTTCTGGTCAAACTCTTGCTTGATGTCTAGACCAGGATTGCTTTGAACCATTGATGAGAACTCATCCGGGAAAAATTTGTAAGTGTCAAGATCGTTCATCAAGTCCAGAGTGTGGAAATAATCGGTCAAATCGTAGAGTTTGTTTCCCAAGGTAAACCAGTAATGATTGTTGTCCTGTCCATCGCTCTTGATCTTGTTCTTTTTGACCACCAGATCACCCTTGTAGAATTCTTTCATCTTGGGTAAGAATGTTTTGCCGTACCAGTCGATGCTATGAAGCGCAGACTTTGTATCTGGAGCAGCTGTAGGACCCGAGCTATGCGTTGCCTGAGGGTATTCCAGGGTTGTGTTTGATGTTAGTGAAATAGTAGAGGTCGAGTCTACGAGACCAGGACAAGCAATGGTGAGAGGAGGAACGATGTATTCACTGACGTCAGTGCCGCCGAACGGCTCCATGTTGGAAGTGGTTGTCTCTATGGAGCTATCACTGTGCTGAGTCTTGTGGAACTTGGTGAGATCGTAAACATGTCCGCGGAAACTGACATAGTAGTCGTTGGATGCTGCGTGGTAGCTGACCTCCTTCGCATTCCAGGCTTTGTCCATGTTGGGGCAGAGTAATTTGCCAAATGCGACGATGTAGAACACTACAGTAGCGTTGATGATGAAGATGATGATCATGAGAGCAAACTTTTCTCTCCATGCTTGACGCACATCAGGTCTTTTCATACGACCGATGTAGCGAAGAGCGGGCGAAGGAATATAGAAAGTCAAGGCCCACGTAGTCCAGATCCAGGCTTTTCGACTGAATGTGATGGGGACTTCGGTGATGACCTTGGCGTCACCATCTTCGATCTCTCCATAATAGGTCACGTCGCCATATTTGTTGTCACCTTTAGTACCGAGACCATAGTCTCCGGGTCGGCCTTGCTGGGTTGGTGCCTTTGAAGGCGCAATAGACTTGGCTCCGAGTTGACTTCTGCTAGCGAAGCTCTGGTTGCGGCTAAGGAAGGGATTGCTAGGGTTATCATGGTAGGGCTGTTGGTAGAAACCATCTTCAACCATTGGAGTGGACACCTGGTATTGGCCACCAAAAGGTCCTGCAGCGTCCATTGACGGATCCATAGGCTTTAGGTCGAGCATACTTTCAGCTTCCCACCAAGGAGCCTCGCGAATCCAGATCCTCTCGTGGCCGATGACGACTTCTCCATTGCTCCAGCCACGCTCCATAATCCAACTCTCGACGCCATCACGACCGAATTGGCAGCCCAAGCGTGAATAGCGCTCTTGGAACTCGTTAAGATCGAAATCAGCAGTGTAGTCGAGCTTCTTGTTGCGATGGTTGGCCCACTCAGGAAGTCTCCAGGATCGGATCTGGCTGGATACAGATCCTGCGGACCACGGGAAACTGTTGGGCGAGTGATTTGCCAAGGATGCCGGTGACTCGTCTGTAGGATGGAGGGCGAGCTGGAACCAGACACGACTGCTTCCCAGAAGGTTCATGAGACTGAAACGACCATGCTTGCCAAGCTGAATGCCCTCGCCGTCGACCGGGTACAGAAGTCGTCTTAGGAAGCTGTCTGCTTCGGTCTCAACACCCACCTTCTCAAGAAGTGCCTCGCGACGGTCGAGTACCTCTTCACGCTCCCTTGTGGCCACAGAGTTGGGAAGCTCGAGCTCTGCGGCATTGTCGTTGACAGCGTCAGTCATCTCTCGAACGATTGAAGAACCGACGTGATAAGAAGGCACTCCGTCTTCTTTCATCTCAAGATTGATGCCCGTCGAATCATCAAAGACAGTACGCAGGGCCATTGCCTTGCCCAAAGCGACACTAGGCAGATCGAGAATCGTCAAATTGACAGTATCTGCACCCTCGTCACCTGGAGGAGGTGTCAAGATGCCTCCAGAGTTCTCCGTGTCGCTTCCGCTGGAAGAGTTCGCAAGGCCACCGTTGCGAAGCTCCATGCGAATGGCTTCGTTGGCGCGAGCGATGACCCAGTCGACCAAGGCCTCATAAATAGCGGCCATCAAAGTCTGACGTTCCATGGTATCGCACTTCTTGGTCAAGACGGCAGTGTCTAGATCAAGCAAATCAGCCACCTCTTCACAGACATTCTCCAGTACATCCTCATCGACCAGGAAACCCATGGTCTCGCCAAGTTTGAGAATGGCAGCTACAACAGAAAGCATGTTTCTGAGAGCAGCTCCTTTGATACCAATCTCCTTCAGCGAGGCGCGGAAGTCATCTGCGGCAGCGGCATCATCGGCTGTGGGAAGGTATAGTGGCGGTGTGTAAGTGTCAGTCTTTTTCAGAAGGGCATAGTTTTTAGGTTCTTGCAGATTCAAGAATTCTCTCTCAGCTGCCGAGGCGCTCGAGAGCAGGTAATAGAAAACATCGAAGGCACGGTAGCCAATCTCGGCGGGTACGTCGGTCAAACCTTTGGCAACATTGATTCCAGAAGAAGAGAGGCTGAGTGAAGCGCCTGTCAGCTCACCCTCGAGGTTGAGGTTCAGCACGGCCGCCAGACCATTGTGCTGTGCCGCCGAAGGATTGCGTGGTGTGACAGAATACAGGAAGGGGCGGATAGCGTTCAGAGCAGTGTACAGAGTTGTGGGTACTGCAATGGGTAGCGAAGATAGGAAGGGGATGAGCAGCGAAGGTGTAGACTCGTGGAGGGAGCTGTGATATAGATTAGCGAGCCGCACTACTCATGCCTGTTATGACATGGACTCACCCCAAGACCACGCATCCGTCCTCGGCTCTTCTTCTGGCGTGCTCCCACGCACGTCGGCCCAGTTCGGCGTCCACAGTACCTCCTTGTCGGCCATCAGGGCCGACAATCGTACTCGTGACCCATGTGTTAACAACAAGACTGGTGCTAGACTCAAGTGCGTATGGCTGACCGTTGGTCCAGACAGAATGTAGCGCATTAAGCAGGGTTGTGGTCGAAAGTTGTGCGGATGGTTGGGCTGGACGGGGGGCATTCGAATGGTTCGAGTAGACCGACATGCGGCTGCCAGGTCCCGCCATGTTGGAATATGGGCTAAGGCGTGGCCTCTGTGTTGAATATGTGGTTGTAGCGAATGTTGAACGGTGGCAATGAAGGGTTTATCTCGAGGGTAAGCAGGAAAACAGCAATCCTCTGACTTTGAGGTTGGTGGAGAGTTGAGTTGCAGCAACGATCGAATTTCTGGTTGTATCGAACAAGCGAATGTCGAGAAGATAGTAAGAGGCACAGAACACGACGACAATGACACCAGCACGATAGAAGAGCAGGAAAGACGTGAGGCAACAAAAGTCGTATGCAACAAAGTACGAGTGAGGCTTCAGACACTTTAGGAGTGAGTGCAGCGGCAAGCGGGACGTGTCTGTGCACAACCAAGCTAGCACGACCATTCGAAACGACCGGGAGAAGAGCATCGCCACTTCCTCGACATTTCAGGACTCGTCGCAATATCTCAGACTCGTGCTTCTAATCCATCTCGGCCTCACTGACTTCCGAGTCTTCTTTCGCTCGATTGATCACCAAATCTGCTGGGCTAATTCTATTTACTGGGTGGTAGATATTTCTATTGTTGATGTTTACGACACTAAAATCGGACACGGGCTATTTTTGGGAGGTTGGGTCAGGGAAAGCAACGGCTGGTGATCGCGAATGACTTGGTGACCTTTCACGCAAAATCGTCTAGCCTCACGCAGCCAACTCGTCTTCTGTTGAGTCCCAGTGCATATGTCACCTGCTTCTGCAAGCATTGCGCACCATTACAGTATGAGGGCAACTGTTGCTCTGGTGGGACACTGGCTGGTCGGGCTACCATTTTACTGCACGAAACAATTGTTTCCATGTTTCACTCTCGGCGAGATGCGATTCAGGAGACGGATTCGCCAAGGATGGCCCCATGGGTGAAGTCTTGATGGAGTCCACCTCGACTGCTGCTTCAACAGTGCATCTCGCGTGGGTCCTCGTCGCTGGTGAATGATGCTATACATCTCCAAGGTGGTAAGGATGTTCGTTGAACACGCGTTCTCGGCAGGAAGCCGATGGGCAGAGAAGGTAACAAAAGCGTCCGCCGCCCGCTGCGTCCCTAGCTCAAGTGGTTGGCTTAAAGTTTCCCCGCGTGCTGACCGTGTTTTTCGTAAATTCGTATTTTTGTATTTTGACCGAATGGACAGAGGTGCGCTATCTGTGATTCTGTGATGAGTTATTCAGAACGAGAGCGAGTATCAACAGTGTCACATAGAGTCGGCCGGAGCAAGGTAGAAACTGTGAATCAAACAAGACGGAGCTCTGACGGTACTTGAGATTATTGTTCTTTTGAGAGTGGTGGCAGGGCTGAAACGCGAGGAAGGCGACGGATTGCGGACGGCGGTTTCCCAAAATACCTGACCCGATTGGCGTTAGCTTTGTAGGCTTCTCCTACCTTGAGGAGACCATATTCTATTCTCCTCGAGCCGCCACAGTCTCGTGTGATTTTTCCTCAGCCGCAATAATATCCTAGTCTTGGGCTTCTGTTGTTTTTACCACAGCCCATCGCCAATCGTTTTACCCATTCACGTCATTCGCCTTTGTGTGCTGCTCTTTCGTTCAAGGGGTCGATTGTCATTTCGACGACCAATCTGTTAGGAACAGGAGAGCGAAGCAGCAATAGGCCAACATGGCTGTTCCTGCTCACGCTCAGGCTTCACTGCCTGCGCTCCCTGCTCATCTTCAGGATGACACCCACTTGACGGCACACCTGGCCAGCAGATTCCACGTCTCGCTGCCCACCGCTCAGTTGTCATCACACGCCATCATCTCTCTGAACACATACACATCTTCGGCCAAGGGTCCAGATGGCTCAAAGGAAGGTAGCGCTATGGGCGCTGCCGAGGATCTTGCTTCAAGAGCGTGGACTCGTCTAGGAGCCAGACAAGAGAACCAGGCAGTCGTCTTTCTGTATGTGTCCTTCCGTGCCTGTGACACCAATGCCCACGTTCTTCTCTAACAAGTGCACAGTGGTGAAACCGGTTCAGGCAAGACGACTCTCCGCTCGCACGTTCTGTCTGCCTTGTTGAATTACACCTCGACGCCACTGTCCAACAAGCTGTCCTACGCTGCCTTTGTCTTCGATACTTTGACAACCACAAAGTCCGTCACCACTCCTACCGCTTCCAAAGCCGGTCTTTTCTTCGAACTTCAGTACGACACGTCCTCGAGCCTTCACCCAACACTCGTTGGTGGAAAGTTGCTCGACCACCGTCTGGAGCGCAGCAGAGTCACCACTATTCCTCCTGGCGAGCGCAACTTCCACGTCCTCTACTACCTTTTGGCTGGTACCAGTCCACAAGAGAAGGAGCATCTTGGTCTCGATCAGGCAGGCCCTGCCACTCATAGGCACTCACTCGGCAATGGCGGTGCAAAGAGATGGAGATATCTGGGACATCCAAGTCAGCTGAAGGTCGGCATCAATGATGCCGAAGGGTTCCAACACTTCAAAACCGCTCTACGCAAACTTGAATTTCCTCGTGATGAGATTGCTCACATGTGTGAGATGCTCGCCTGTATCCTGCACATTGGTCAGCTTGAATTCGTCACAACTCAGTCGACAACACCCTCGGCTGATGATAGCGGTGGTTATTCGCACGAGGGAGGCGAAGATGTTACATCAGTCAAGAACAGAGAGACCCTTCACATCGTAGCAGCTTTCCTCGGAGTTTCGGAGAGACATCTGGAAGAAAGTCTGGGATATCGCACAAAGAAACTGCACCGCGAACGTGTTACCGTCATGTTGGATCCCAAGGGTGCTCGAGAGAATGCTGACGAACTTGCACGCACCTTGTATTCGCTCTTTGTCGCCTACATCATCGAGCGCATCAACCAGAAGATTTGCTCGGCCGAGGATGCCATCGCTAACACTGTCTCAATCGTGGACTTCCCAGGTTTCGCGCAATCCTCTTCAACAGGCTCTGTGCTCGACCAGTTGTTGAACAATGCAGCATCCGAATCGCTGTACCACTTCTGTCTGCAGAGCTTCTTCGAGCGCAAGGCTGACCTCCTTGAGACTGAAGAAGTCAGCGTGCCTGCAACTAGCTACTTCGACAACACTGACGCCGTCAAAGGTCTGCTCAAATCCGGCAATGGCCTTCTCAGTATCTTGGATGATCAGATGCGCCGTGGCAAAACGGATCAGCAGTTCCTCGAGAGCGTCAGAAAGCGTTTTGAGGGAAAGAACCCTGCCATCGAGGCTGGTGCTTCTACTCAAACTCTTCCTGGCAATAACTTCGCTACCCGTAATGCTAACGCTGCATTCACCGTCAGACATTATGCAGGTGAAGTCGACTACCCTGTCGAGAACCTCCTCGAAGCCAACGGCGAGATCATCTCTGGTGATCTCATGAACTTGATCAACACGACCTCGAACCAGTTCATCAGCGACCTCTTCGGTCAGGAAGCCCTAAGCAAGGTCGTCCATCCCAAAGATCGTTCGGCTGTCGTGCAAGCCTCGGTTGCCTCGAAGCCCTCAAGAATGCCCAGCATGGCTAAGCGCACTGGTGAGCGTCCCGCGAGACTTGGTGCCACGAGACAAGACAGCGACAATGGCAAGAGGAGTCTTTCTCGCTCCGGCAAGGGTGAGCCTGAACACCAGCAAGGCGCTGCTGCTCAATTCTTGTCTTCTTTGGACAACATTACCAAATCGCTGTCTGACCCTCGAACCAACCCATACTTTGTGTTCTGTCTGAAGCCCAACGACCGCAGAATTGCAAACCAGTTCGACAGCAAATGCGTCCGTACTCAGATGCAAACTCTCGGTATCGCCGAGATCAGTCAGCGTCTGCGCAATGCTGATTTCAGTGTCTTCATGCCGTTCAGTGAATTCTTGGGTGTCGCTGAAGGGGATGTTTCTGTTGTGGGTACCGACAAGGAGAAGGCAGAGATGATCCTGGATGAGAAGATTTGGCCAGGAAATGAAGCAAGAGTCGGCAGCACTGGCGTCTTCCTTAGCGAACGTTGCTGGCGCCAGATCGCACGAGTCAGTGATCTTGATGTAGCTCCTGCTGGGATGCACGATCACACACCTTACGGAGAACAAGAGGGCATGTTGTCCCCAGATCACGCACGTAACGGTCGCAATGACTCGAATCTCAACCTCCTTGGTGGAGTCACTCCTTCTCCTGGCGCTTTCTACCATGACGACAAGGTGGCGGGTTATTTCGGCAGCCGCGACCTTGATGCCAAGTCGGAAGCTGGTGCATCAGCCTTCCACGGAGGTGATATGTTCCAGAATCTTGAGACTCGCTCACAGCTTGCAGAGAAGGGAAATGAAGCCAAGGTAGCAGCAATCGATGAGGTCCCCGTTACAGGTGCTCGAAAGAGATGGCTGTTCCTTGTCTACCTCTTTACTTGGTGGATTCCTGATGTGTTTGTTCGCATCATCGGTCGCATGCCTCGTCCTGACATTCGTATGGCCTGGAGAGAAAAGGTGGCCATTAACTTCATGATTTGGCTTGCTTGTGGCAGTTTCTTGTTCCTCATGATTGGTTTCCCTGCACTCATTTGTCCAACACAACACGTCTACTCGGCTGCTGAGCTGCAATCGCACAATGGTAAGAACGGCCACTCTTCCTACATTGCGATTCGCGGCGTTGTCTTCGACCTTGGAAACTTCGAGTCAATTCACTACCCCAATATTGTCCCGACATCTGCTTTGGAGAAGTACGCTGGTACTGACGCGACCAATCTTTTCCCCGTTCAAGTATCAGCTCTTTGTCCTGGTACAGATGAAAACGGCATCAATCCCGCTGTCCAGCTTAACTACAAGAGTACCAATTACAGTGGTCAAGCTTCCGCTGTTAGCGGTACTGATGCTAATGCTGTGTACCACGACTTCCGCTGGGCTACCAACGACTCTCGTCCAGACTGGTTCGCGCAGCAAATGAAGTTCTTGAACCAGAACTACAGAAAGGGTGCTCTCGGTTATACCGCCAGCTACGTCAAGAAGCAGGGCAAGAAGCAACAGTCCATCGCGATCCTCAATGGAAAAATCTACGACTTCACCGATTACATCGTTGGTGGTCGTGCTCCCAAGTACCCTCCCGGATACGACGTGCCTGACACGCCACCCAATTCGAACTTCATGGATCAGCGCGTGGTAAACCTCTGGCAGCAACATGCTGGTCAAGATGTTACCGACGATTGGAACAACCTTGGAATGACTCTCGACCTGAAGAATCGCATGCAAATCTGTCTCGACAACCTGTTCTATGTGGCCGATGTTGACACCAGAAACTCGACAAAGTGTCTATTCGCCACTTACCTCCTTCTCGGAATTTCGATGTTCTTGATTGCGGTTATCGGTGTGAAATTTCTTGCTGCCCTTCAATTCGGCGGTAAGAATGTTCCGGAGAATCTGGACAAATTCATCATTTGTACCGTGCCAGCGTACACCGAAGACGAGGATTCGTTGCGTCGTGCCATTGATTCAGCCGCCAGAATGAAGTACGACGATAAGCGCAAACTTCTTCTTATCGTCTGTGACGGTATGATCATTGGTCAAGGTAACGACCGTCCTACTCCTCGCATTGTCCTCGATATTCTTGGTGTTCCCGAAACTGTTGACCCAGAACCATTGAGTTTCGAGAGTTTGGGAGAGGGTCAAAAGCAGCATAACATGGGCAAGATCTACTCTGGTCTCTACGAAGTTCAAGGTCACATCGTCCCCTTCATGGTTGTCGTCAAGATTGGCAGACCTGCTGAAGTCGGAAGACCTGGTAACCGTGGTAAGCGTGATTCTCAGATGGTTTTGATGAGATTCTTGAACAGAATCCACTACAACCTGCCAATGGCTCCCATGGAACTGGAGATGTACCACCACATTCGAAACATCATTGGTGTTAACCCGACGTTCTACGAGTTCTTGCTGCAAATTGATGCAGATACTGTTGTTGCTGCTGATTCGGCCACACGATTCGTCGCCTCATTCCTTCACGATACACGCCTCATCGGTGTTTGTGGTGAGACGGCCCTCACTAATGCTAAATCGTCCATCGTTACTATGATGCAAGTTTACGAATACTATATTTCGCACAACTTGATCAAGGCATTCGAATCGCTCTTCGGCTCAGTCACTTGTTTGCCTGGTTGTTTCTCAATGTATCGAATCCGCGATGCATCGTCCGGCAAGCCGCTTTTTGTGTCGAAAGAAGTTGTCGAGATGTACGCCGAGATTCGTGTTGACACTCTTCACACCAAGAACTTGCTGCATCTGGGAGAAGACAGATATCTGACGACTCTGCTGATGAAGTGGCATCCTGCTTACAAGACCAAGTTTATCATGCGTGCTAAAGCCTGGACTATCGCTCCCGACAGCTGGACCGTCTTCATGTCGCAACGTCGTCGCTGGATCAATTCCACTGTACACAACCTTGTCGAACTTACCTCATTGTCTCAGCTTTGCGGTTTCTGCTGTTTCAGTATGCGTTTCATCGTCTTCCTCGATTTGCTCTCGACCATCATCCAACCTGTTCTGGTCGGATACCTGGTGTACATCTTCGTTCGCATTGGACAAGATCCCAGCGGTGTTTCGACCATTGCCATCATCATGTTGGTGGCTGTTTATGGTATGCAAGCGTTGGTCTTCATCATTCGTCGCAAGTGGGAGATGGTTGGTTGGATGATCATCTACCTCATCGCTACCCCAGTCTTCTCCATGGCGCTTCCTCTATACTCTTTCTGGCACATGGACGATTTCTCATGGGGTAACACTCGTGTCGTCACCGGTGAAAAGGGCAAGCAAGTTGTTGTTTCAGACGAGGGCAAGTTCGACCCAGCCAGCATCCCGAAGAAGAGATGGGAAGAGTATCAGGCTGAGCTCTGGGAAGCCCAGACTTCGCGTGATGATGACGCCCGTTCTGCAATTTCCGGCGTCACCGGCGTGTCGTACGCTACTAAGTCAGCCTACCCTGGCATGGGCGGCTCTGTTTACGACTACCCACCTTCGCGACCTATGTCAACTTTGGGTGTGCCACAGGGTCCCTTCGGTAACCAGTCACGTATCAGCCTTGCTCCAAGCGAGATGGGTCTCATGGCTGGTGGTTACAGTCCTAACTCCGTAGAGATGGCAGACATGCCGATGCCCAGCGACGACGCTATCCTCGCCGAAATCCGCGATATTCTGGCCAAGACTGACCTTATGACTATCACGAAGAAGAGTGTGAAGTCCGAATTGGAGAGGCGTTTCGGTGTGCCGCTCGACGCTAAGAGAGCGTACATTGGCTCCGCCACAGAGGCCATCCTTAGTGGACAGTTGTGAAAAGGAGACGAGCGGCGGTAGCATTTGCATTCGGCGGCGTTTTGCATCTCATTGCATATTTGAGTCTGTTTTAGTTAGGTAGCTTGGGTATACGCGGGCGCTCTGCATATAAAATGCTCAATTGTCATTTTCTCTCAGCAAGCTCATTTTAACGAAACGCCTCCAGGCAATATGCATACTGCTTACTCTTGATTATGTCCGCGTGGCCATCCGCTAATCGCTAATCGAGAAGATATGCAGGGTATTCGGCACTCCCAATCAGTAGATAGAATCGAATACCAAGAGCCATCACCAGGGTTATGAAATCCAGAAACGCCTTTATCTAGCACTGCCTTCGTGATGATGACACTTCACATGACAACCGGAGGGTAAAAGTCGTGCGACGCATCACCTTTCTCTCTTCACTTGGCTGTCGTTGTCCGGGAGTGCTTTCAACGGTCAACGTCGACGAACAGCCAGCCAACGCAACGCAACGCTTCCTCGGACCCTTCCTTAAATTTATATCGACCATCACGCTCACTCTTATCACTCTTCTTTTCCTCACTGTGCTCTGCGCAACTCTTTATCAGAACAATCCTCATCACGACCCTTCCTTAAATTCACTTTCACTTACAAATGATGAAGAGCACAACCGCCGCACTCCTTGCGTTGACCGCTGGAAGTGCTTCTGCACAGTTCTTCGTCCTCTACGGCAGAGACACTGTTGTCTCGCGCATCGATCCCATCGTTTCTCCCGGAAGCATCGGCATGCATGCGCATGAGTTCATGGGCGCTGGCAACGTCAACCAGAATTCAGACTACGATTCACTCCAGAAGTCGACCTGCTCGAGCGTGGGACGTGCCAATGGCAATCCAATCATCGAGGACAAGAGCGCCTACTGGCACCCTACTCTTTACGTCAAAGCCACCAATGGCACCTACATCAGAGTTCCTGTAAGATCTGCAAAAGCTCAATAGATGTCACATTGCTCACAATTTCTGCAGACCAATGGACACCAGATCTACTACATCAATGCCGGCACTGGCCAGATGCGTGAGCCCTTCGAGTTCCCCAAGGGCTTCCGCATGACTGCTGGAAACGCTTATATCCGTGCCGCGCAAGAACATACCCCTACCAACATGGATGGAATCACTCAATGGATCTGTCATGAAACTCCGTCGTGGAACGAGGGTACCCAAGGTGGCTTTCCTACAGGTGTCACGTCTTGCTCTCAATACCCATACTTCAATGGTGCTATCGAGTTTCCTCACTGCTGGAACGGCAAAGACTTCGACCTGAGCTCTCCTTACTCCCACATGGCTTACCCTGTCGGCGACATCAGAAATGGAGCGTGCCCTGATTCTCATCCTATCAGGCTTCCTCATCTCTTCATGGAGAATAACTACGACCTGTCAAGCATAGTGGGAGAGTTTGAGGTTGACTCGTTTGTGCTTTCCAACGGAGATCCTACCGGCTTTGGTTTCCATGCCGATTTCGTAAGTCCATCAGCCGATGCAACCTACGCGACTACGGCACTTGCTAACATGGTTGCAGTTCAATGGCTGGCAAGAAGGCATTCTGCATAATTTGCTCAATGGAACCAGTGCCTGTTCATCTCATGATGTCGGCGACTGCTCCGGCGTGACCTTTAATTCTAGTATGAACTGGGCTCAGTGCACCACTACTAACCAATATCCTGAAGATCTCGACGGCCCACTCTCTGCTCTGCCTGGTTGCAACCCTATTACCACTGTCAATCCTGCTCCGCAATGCAAGCCTTGCGCTGCTGGTGTGGTTGGTGGGCAGTGTAACGCAGCTGCCAGCTCGATGTCTACTAGCACAAACAACGCTCCTTCAACCTTGAAGACAACTACGAAGGCCACCTCTTCAGCAAAGCAGTCCTGGACGATAACCACTACGACCACTAAGACCGTGACAACCACTGAGCGGTCGACCACTACCGTGACCGGCAACGCTCCCACAAGCACCGAGTGCGACGCATGGTAGTCCGATGATTCGTTGAAGCAGCTGCGTTGTTAAACAACATGACCCTGACCGCTGGACGGGCAAGGTGAGTAAACACCCTTTGGTTCGCTAATCTTCACTTCTAGGCCTTTGAAACTGCGTTTCAAGTAAGAGCCCAGCCACCTTACCGAATACGATGCAAGACGTCCAATCCCGAATCGATCCTCGAAAACGACTTGTACCCACGATACCGTACCTATGTTGATGCTCGAGGCACAACCGAATCCAGAAAACACGACACCGCTATCCGTTATACCCAAGCCCACGAAAAACGATCACGACTTCGATAGAGAGGAAGAATCTGGAAGAGGGGGAGATATGCTTATTTAATGTCCGAATGAAGTTGCTGAGCAACATTTGCTTTTCTCTTCAATCCGTTTCACGATATTGCTTCTAAATGAATATTCGTTCTTAAAACCCACTGCTGTGAATCACTGGCTTTTTCTCTCTTAAAACCAACATATGTTCTCAGTGTGACCTTGGTAGTGTGATTTGGTTTCCTTTCCCTTCTATTCGTTCTTCCCTTTTCTGAATGCGGGCTTTCCTCTTCCATTTTTCTCTGCCTTCTTCCTTTTTTGTCTTGATTTCTTTGCTTTCTTTTTCTTTTCTTTTTTCTCTTTTTCCTTTTTTTCTTTCTTTCTTTTTTTCTTTTTTTCTTCTTTTCTTTTTTTCTTTTTTTCTTTTTTTCTTGCGTGTGAGAGCAGCTGGTGCCAAATATTATTACACAAGGTCGACTACAACCTACATCACGTAAAGAGATTTGACTTTTACTCTCTACATATGATGCCACTTCTGCAATCGTACTTGCTATATCTGGCATCCTTTCTATATCGCATGTGTATGGGGCCAGGTGGGAGTGCCAATCAATTGGTTCATGTGCACTCTTGTTGTGATCGACTTTGGAAATCACAAAAGCACGATTTTCTCTCTCAGTATTCATCTGCATGATCTAAGGCCCTACATACCGATACAAGACACATAAGAGGGTCCAGAAATATGGAACTATGTCGATATCTGCCAGGATTGAAGGCAAGAGGGCTGGATTGATGCTGTCGAGCCTTGTATGGGAGGTGACCCTGTTCGGCGGACATGGCCGATAGAGCAGTTGAAGACCGACCCGACGATAGAGGATCACATGCACATGATTCATCACGTTATCCGATACCCCTAACCTATCGTCCACTTGTGTATGGACTTTCTTTACCATAAAACATACTATCCAACGCAAAGTACCAGATATGGAAACCATTCAGCAGCAAGCAACTCCTCCGCCAGAGAAGTGCGAGAAGGCATCGCATCATGAGCATGACCCCGCAATTACCCAGCCACCCCAGGCAGCTAAAGGCAACTACTACCAACCACTTATGTTATCAACGATATCTCAATTTGACCAACTGCCCTTGGAACTTCTGACGATCATCGCTCGTGAGGTCAATGAACATGGCAGGAATGCTACGAAATC
Source organism: Aureobasidium sp. Y128-05A (assembly GCA_037042735.1). NCBI lineage: Eukaryota > Fungi > Ascomycota > Dothideomycetes > Dothideales > Saccotheciaceae > Aureobasidium > Aureobasidium sp. Y128-05A. Next base: position 497,683 of record JAXQKC010000098.1, read on the forward strand.
ATTACGATGTGTTTCGAAGAGATGTGCCGCGGTCTGTACTGGATTAGTCTTTCGCGAATCGACGCTATTGCTGAGGCAGAAGAGCATCATCAACCTGAGAAGCCTGCTTGAGAAACCGGATCTGTGCTCTGCGATGACGCAACTCACGATCGATACGGCAGAGTACACAGACACTTGCATGGATACGTACGACTGGGAGTATCGTGATGAAGAGCTGTTGCAGTCCTTTCTGGCTGTGTTGAAGAAACTAGGACGATTACGAAGTTTGCGATCTGTGACACTAAGATGCAGCAGTGAGTGTGTCGGCCCACAGCAGCGACGCCACTGGTGGGCGAGAAACGTGCCCGAAAGTATCAATTTCAGGACGGATGTGCTGCAAAGTCTCTTTGTTGGTTTGAATGCCAATCATGCGACACCGAAGCTGGAGCACCTCTGTGTTGAGAACTTGCAAGGGTGCGGGAATGAGACGGTGGCTCGATCTAGAGACTTCAAAGCAGTCATGTCGCGGCTCAGTAGACTGGAGCTTCAAATCACCACCGAAGATGTCGATGGAGATGGCTCTCTGCCAGCTAATCTAGGCAAGAAAGAACTCCACTCGTTTTTTGGGCAACGGCTCGTACAAGAGTGGCTCGAGCCAGTCCGTAAAGGCTTGACACATTTGAAGCTATACTCGCGGGACATGTACTTTGGATACCTCCCGAAGTGTCATCTGCCCACCTTTTCTGCTTTGCGATCTTTAACGCTCGGAGGGATGAGTTTTAGCCATGACGAACAATTAACCTGGATATTGTCGCACGGTGATACTCTTGAAGAGCTTATTCTTGACAATTGTCCTATTGTCATTGGCGTACGAATACCATCGACGCTGGACTCGAATAATTACCCAATTGAACCATTGTTCAACTCAAGCACCACAGGATCGATCCTAGCGCCATCAAGTTTCTTATATCCGGCACGATGGCATAACTACTTCTCTCGCTTTGCAACTGATTTGGTCAAGCTGCGATCCATACGCTGCGGTTTTGGCGATTGGTATGACAACGCTTCGTTTTCAAAATCAAAGGACCTTGGTACAGGACTTTGGGCGCAAAGGTATCGAATTTTGGATGACGGTGAATGGAGAAGACCACGTTTCGGTGAAGATGGTTCTTATGATGGAAAATGGAGTGATCCTCCGATGTACCCAGATTGTACGGATGAAGACTGGATCGCATTGTGTGAGGTGAAGGCCGCAATGGCATCAAGGCTTAGCGGCTGATACGATTTGTTCGTGCCTTGGCTTTGTCTTGAAGAACTCGAGACATCCACCAACGCCAACCAATTACAGAAGCTCGCCTCGAGTCTGCATGGACCTGGAGGTTCGGTCTATGGTCGTAGAGATCAGTCGCAGCTGTGATCGTGAAGCTCACTTGTCGAGCTTCGCAATTGTCAGAGCGACTCCAACAGACGTTGATTTTCGATACTATCAACATTTTCACACTCATTCAGAACGATACTGTCGACGTACGGCCAAGTGCACTTCTCCGGGACTTGATAATTGTTTACTCGAAAACGCCTTGTAGGCCCTAAGCAAAAAGTACAGTCTCCTCAATCCTTCTCTATCCGGCGTGGTTGGACCGATTGAACAACGAAACAAGCAAACATCAGACCGGACTGACGCGCTAGCTTTCCTTTCACTCAAGTTTCAATAACCCTCTTCACATCCATCGAGTCGGTGCCTGGGCGCTACGTCGAGCTTTCACAAGGTCGCAATTTTCCGTCGACCCATCGCGTTCCGCACACTCGACCCTGTCTTTAAAAATCTCAATCTTTACGACAAGTTCTTCTACCTTGACCGAAAACTCGAGCGCCTTGACGATCAAGCATACGATTAACGTTGTTACGCAATATGAACCCCTCAAAGCCCACTGCTCCCCTGGTCAACGATTCTTCCGTTATGGCCAGTGACGCCCCTACTGGCTGGTCTACCCAACACTCAGAAGCCATGCCCGGCCATGTTCAGCAGTTTGGTGCCATGCCTATGGAATTCGAGTTCGGTCCAACCGCTCAGGAATTTGGAGCGTTGCCTGACTACTCCACGCCCGAAGGTGGATCAATTGGATATGAATACAGCAGCAGCAATATCATCAATGATAACATGAACGGTAGAGGCATGGCCCATGGCAGCCACTTTAATGGCGACTTTGAGGAGACCGTCCATGCAAAGACACCTGGATACCACATCCAAGACGCCGATGCTACAGACTACCATTCATCTGCCGTCCACAACTCATCTCCAACTTACAGCAACCACACTTACGAACCTTATGGTGCTCAAACTCCTTTCCAACCTTCTACCCACACTTTCGATGCAAAGACTCCTTACATGGCTCCCACTCCTTACGCTTCTCCCCACCACACATCTCCTGGGTACGCGGACAGCGAGATTCCCGATCTTGACCTGGATGAACCCGGTGCCCAGGCATCTGATGAATTTGACCCCGGCCCTAGCCCTATGGAAGAGACTTTCCCTACTTCGAGACCTCCGACTCCTACACCAAAGTCAGGTCCCGCCAAGAAGACGCCCACACCCCGTAAGGCTAAGACCAAGGCAAAAGCAGCTATCGCCAGCAAGGAAGATGAAGACACTGATGAAGGACGCTCGCTACTCTCCTCTCGTGGTAAGGTTAGAGGCAAGGCGAAGGCAGTTATACCCAATGACGAAGATAAGCTGGAGCATGACGATGGAGGAACTCCTGCTGCAGGCTCCCCAAACAAGGGCAAGGGCCGCAAGAGAATAGTCGCTCCAAAGACACCCAAAACCCCCACCCCTACACCTTCTAAGAAGTCCAAAACAGGCACTGCTGCCAACAAGTCGACGAAGAAGACTACAGCTGTCGATTTGAGCACTATGGGTCACCAACGCGTTCGCAAAGTAAGTCTACATCTACAATCTGGTTGCAGAACATGTACTAAACTACAATCAAGGCACCCAAGGACGGTATTGCCCAAGTCAAGCCCATTCCCCATTCATTCGACGAATGCGACGATGCCGATCAGACCTTGATCACCATGCGCGATGTAAGTGTCTGTGATCTAGTTCGATCGACTCTTATCTCTAATGACATCTCCAGGCTGGTCACACGTGGGCCGAATGCAAGGCTCGCTATGCCGAACTTGAGGGCGTTACTCATGGCAACAGCACCATCCCAAACCGCTACGAACGCCTCAAGACCGCCTTCATAAACATGCGTGAGGAAGACAATCTTCGCCTCTTCAACATCAAGAAGAAGCTCGAAGACGACTTCAACGGCAAGAAATGGGCCTTGATCGCCGCCGAGATCATCAAGGATGGTGGTGCTGAGTACGACCCTGACGATTTGAGACGCCGCTTCAAGCAGCTCATGGAGAAAAGTGGTTTCCCAGTCGAAGAAGGCTTGGCCAAAGAGGATGTCGATTTCAAGATCAATGTTGACGATGAGGGCGAGGAAGGCGAGCACGAATCTCAAGAATCTCCAGAATCCAATCGCAGACAGCCAGAAATCACGTGGACTGGCGACGAAGATGAGGAAGACGATGTTTTGGCAGGAGGAGAACAGGAAGACTACGAGGATACTTCATATGCTCAGCACAACCGTCGTGATTCGCGCGACTCCGCTCGCATGGACGTCGATGATGATGAAGATGAGGGTGGAGATGATCTTGCCTACTAAGCGAAGGTCCACGCCATGACCTCGATTGAACAGGTCCATGAATTGATTTTCTAGTTCTACACATCTTCCTCAGGAAAAGGCGAGCGAATCTAATGGCGCCCCGAGCGGCGCGTCTCTTTCTATTGTAGTCATAAGCAAACATTAATCGAAGAGGTCTGCGACGTGGTCAATTTATATCGCGTCTGCGAACTGAAATGGTACCTTGTTTTAGCTTTTGCGCTGAGCGACGCGTGCGATAATGGCATTATCAACTTTAGAGATAGCACTTTGACTCTTTCTCCTGTCATGTGTGCTGCTACATGTCAACCTCTCATTAATCATGACAGGAAACTATAAAGCTATAGAACTGCACAATATTTTCGGAGTAGTGTGTTGGTGAAAGAGAGTGTTTATTCAGTGCTTCTCTGGGCGTCGTCGTCTATTCATTCTCTTATGTGCATTTTGTAGGCGTGGGTTCGCAAGCGAGTTGCATGGAATCACGTATACTCTTTCTCTTGCCATCGTGTATTATAAATATCCATCAAAATGCAGATTTGATCTCCAGAGTAGGGCGAAGTTTCAGAGAGAGTTTGAAACCAAGTTCACTTCTGTGGACATGAATGGTTTCTGAAAGTCCACTGTGCATTTTACCAGTGACATGTCAAGGTAAGTGGCGAGAGGAGATAAGAAACAGTATACACTCCTGACGCCAGTGATGTTCGAGGAAATATATGGTACACCCGATTTCGGCGGTCAAGCCTGAATTAATGCAAACCATTGTGCATATTCTTATTGCCGTGGCTCCTTGGAGCTGGTAACCAGGGAGAAAAAGGTAAATAGATGAAGAGCCTCGAAGATCCCGTACCCACCTGCCGCTTTCAATTGCGACCGCCCAAACAATTCTTGTCCATAGTGTTTTAATCTATTGTATTTGATGGACAGAGCTGACATCTCCGCTTCACGAGTCACGACTGCTTGTTTTGAAAATTTCGGCACTTGCCTTTGCTTGTCACCGCCCAACGCCCCCGCGGCGCGAATGGGAAGGCTTGCCTGTCAGAAAACGTAGATGCTGCGGGACATGGGAAGGAACGAAAAGGGAGGAACAGAAAGCCAAGAAATAGAGAAAATATGCAGGGTAAGGAATGGAAGTCAGGGCGGGAATGGCCGCGCAAAAAGGCCGACGACATGTCTTTATTTCATCGAGTGTTCAGCACACCGACACAATCAACTTGCCTTTTGTGAGATCGATTTTCTTAGATTGCCGAAAGATTCGCTCGCTTGCCGTATAGCACATGGCCCAAGTCGACCAATACGAATCTGCTCATCTCACGTGTTGAGAGATTTGCTCTTCTGATACTTGACAGCACGCCAGCGCGGGTGAGTGTGGACGAGCGTTAACTGCACATGAATCGCAGCCGCCCGACCACTATCAGTGTTTCCGTGAGTGCGACTCATGTTGGCGACAATCAAATCGCAAAGTGCCGTGACGGGTGTAAATCTCAATAGAATTTGGCTGTGGATGGCCAAACATTAGTGCGTGGGTTTGTGAATGGGACCCTTGTGTTTCGTGTGTTGGGTAGTGGAGAAAGGAATGGCCGACAGGGCTAGAGTAGGCAGAGCGACGAAGTCCGACGGTGGCATGATGGGTTTCTGTACTCAAGATTCCAAGACGTGGATTGTTGAAATCTATGAAAGTGTTGATGTGCTTCCGGAGTGGAGTCCGGGCTTGAGGAAGTCCTCAATGGCCGAGAGAGGAAGCTGCTTGCTATGTTCGAGTCGTCAGCTATAGGTGGAAGTTCAGGCAAATGTACTGCGGAGTTTCAGTCATCATTGCCCACCGTGAATTAAATCTGGCGATGACTGTACAAACTTAAGAGGCACAGTTCGACAGTTGGCAATAAGGATAATGATTATCTATCAGAATCTGCCCACAGCCGTGTCCAAGTGAGCGTACGTGTACAGTCTCAAACGAGGAAAAGAAGCAAAGTAGACATGAGTCAATAGTGGGTTGCCAATTGTAAATGGCCAGGAGCGACAGTAAGGAAAAACGCGCGGGAAGAATGTCGGCAGAGTACTCATCACCCCTGATCACCCCGATCACCCCCCGTCTGCTTGCCTAGACCTAATTCACGCGCAACAGTGATGATGTTATGGAGTGGGTATCACATCATGATGGAGTGAGACACTCGAAGTTGCCAGATTGCAAATCCGAGGGCTGAGCGAAGGATCAATGTACATGGAGGAGAGGCTGGTTTGTTTTTATTTGAAGGCCGGTTGGTCACCTGGCCAAGGTGTACAGGCGACGGCTAGTCCAACGGTAGACTGACTTGATATCCTGAGGCAGGAAGCTGGGCGACGTGAACAATAAATCTGACCGGCCTACCGAGACACAAGGTAGGTTAACCTTCTCCAGCATGTCTAGAACATGTTACTCAGATGCGACAACGTGAAAGTTGATGGGTATCGTTGTGGGAGATGGACTGTTTCTGAGCGGGTAAGGATAGACAGATCTGAGCAGGGAGAAACATGCCAGACAGAGTTCAAACTCGTGTGCAAGAGAAGACAAGACACTCAGAGGGTTCCTCCCGAGTCTCAGAAATCGCGTGCGGACGAGCTGACCGTGAGACCAAGACATACCTTAGCATCTAAGACAGATTGTCAACTCTCTGTAACTGCTTGAGATTGTAGCCCTTGGTGATTTAAGCTGAAAACGGACAGCGAGAGTGAAGACCAACCTCCTCAGATCTGCTTCGTGCGTACAAGTGGACTTTGTCGCGCTGTGTCCCCGCCCGACTGAGACAAAGCGTTGGATGATACGCTGACTCTGGCTCCTCGTAGCGAATCGCGACCGTTAGCGATCACTTTGAGAATTCCTCGCGATGGTCACGAGAGAGTATTGGCTGAAACGGTCGCTCAAGAAAAGTATGGTAGATGTCCGGGTCGCCGTCGGGATCAAACGACGCGTAAACGGAGTGGGAAGAGGGGTTGGAAGAAAGATAGAGTTCTGGAAACAAAGAGAAGAAGCATGAGGCTCGCGATGGTACCAACTTTGAGTTGATCCGGGAGATCCATCGCTTTCGCACAACTTACCCGAGTACGATTGTATGTACTGGCTTGCCATTCGGCAACAAGTCTCTTGTTAGCCTCTATTGAGCATCTATGCCCTCCCTACCAAGCAACAGGACTTCTGCAATTGCTGATAGCATTACTTTTGTCAATATGCCGTTGAATCAGATAGCTAGCAACTAGATTGCTGAGACAAAGGCTCCACAGGCAGGATCAAGGCCAGTCGATAGACTACATTGGTTACGGCTTCTCCGAAAGAATAGGTACATGGCCAAATGTCCTGGTGCAACTAGAGTTACCATCCTGATCCGGAAAGGTGTGTCCAGAATGAAAATCGTTGTATGTATAGTGGAGCAATGACAGACTCCGTTGGCCAGAAGTCATTAGCCTAGATGGGTATACGCGTGACTGGCCAAAATTTTCATCACGTTCTCTAGCAAAGTATGAGCAAACTGGCCATACACGTGCTGAGGAAGAGACCCCTTTCTCAATAGAACTGCTCAGAATCCATAGTAGCAGTCGAATATTTGCGATATAGGTATTGGAGCAAACGTGTGCAGTGGAAGATGTCGTGCAGGACGCCATTGATCCCGACGGTAGGGCATCGGCACCGTTTTTATGTCAGACGTTGTGATAATGCAACAACGGTGGTATCGATATTGGCTCTCGTGTAGAAGAAACTGAAGAAGCCGCAGAAGGGCGGACGAACCTATCACCAATCAATATCGATAGAAGGATTGCAACGGCCATTCTTGGTGCTATCGAAGGCCGTTTGGCGCATACAATGACCGTTGTAATTGCGAAACAAGGCGCGACTCATGGAAGGGTGGCTTCAATTCGGCGTTTGCAAAGCGCTCTTCATGACTTGTAGAAGTCGAGGCCAGTTTGCGGGTTTCTGCGTGCTTGGGAAATGAGAAAGGAAATAAAAAGGAGAAGGTCGTGTAAAGTTGCGATCGGCCAAGATGACAGAGAAGCCCAGTGCGTGCATCTTGCTTACGTCGCAGGCAGATTTGGACGCAGTCGACGGTTGGAATTTGGATTTGTGGAGATACAAGCTAGAAAGAACCGGTAGAACGAAGCGGTCGATCTCGTCCCGTTTGGGACACTATAGAGTAGATCGGCGCCGAAGCGGCAAAGCTACCGCAGCACAGCCTCTGGCACCAAACCTCTTCCATCATCAATTCTCCTTGCTGGTGCTTGGCCAGTGTCAGAGGCAAGGGTCAAAGAAAAAGCACTCAGGGTTCTTTGCGGCGGACGAACCGTGCAGATCGTTGTATGCAGGAACCAGCAGCACATCTACAGCATCAGGTTCCCGCGTTCTGTCGTCGCCGCTGTTCGAGGTGTGCAGAAGATGCTCCAGCGACCGCTTCAAGCAAGGCCCACTCGAGTCAATCGCGGACGCGCTTCTTCTCAAGGGCAAGATGCTTCTTTGGCCAAGCGAAAAGTCGCTTTCTTTTGGACCGACCAATGCCGTTTGTCCGCCGACGAACCACAACTGATATAGCTGATTACCAGAGCGCGGCCGTTGGCGCTCGCGCCCGAGAATGGCCGAGGGTTGTGTCAACAGCCAACGCCGTGGTCCTTTTCTGTATATTGCGAAAGCACTACTTGCAGCTTTTTGAGGTGGCCGTTGACAGGTCGAAACCGTCGTGATAAAGTTGCTTAAGGTTTCTGTTGGAATGCAAGGGCAGACCAGCGCACCGGCGCGCGCAAGCCCAGGACCCGGAATAGGCGGCGCCCACAGGAACCTGTGCTGCTTCTCCTCTCCTGGCTCTAGCGCTCCATCTGTCACCGGTTAGAACGATTTGCGGGAGCTGCTCCAAGCTCCCCGTCATCCACTCAGCGGTCGATGATGCGCTCCAATGGCTTCCACAAAAATGCACTGATACCGTTCGGGGCCCTTCTTTTTAACATATCATTATCCCTCCTCTCCGCCTAAACCCTCCTCTCTCTACCCGTCTCGCTGCCCTCACCCCTCTTGTGTGCAGCATCCCAGGACCTGGCAAAGGGAGGCGCACTTCTACTAACACGGCAGCAACCTCTCTCTCCACAAATCTCAAGAGAGTCACGCCCCACGCTGTCAACCAACCTTTTCAAATCCCACCTGCCTTTTGCGAGACCTGTTGAAACACCTTGACTCAGATCCGGATCACGGCTGCGTGCATAGCGACCCAATTATCCATATTTTCAGCTACTTCCTATTCGACCTTGCATATACTTGGATGGCCAACTTCAGCCAATAATCTATCAACCCCAAGACATCAAACTAATACACGCCCCCACATATCACTGTCTTCATCTTGCGCATACACTGTCGCACATAATACCAAAGGACCGGATCCATACAGCCTCTACTTGAAATAATGTGAGTGCTATCCTGGATGTCGGGACATGCTTCTTCAACCTCCTTGCATACTTGCAACGGCGCCGACAGTCTTGTTCAATCGTGAAAAAAAGCTAATCGCATGCGAGCCTAGACTTTAATATTCGTCGCGCCATCCGGTTCACTTCAGCTCGACGATTGCTTTGTCCACGCGAAACGATAGTGAGTATTTCCTTTTTACCTAGCTGGCTCACTTCTTGCTCCATCACATATGTTGTCTTGAAAACATTGCCCAACATCGTCAAAGTAGGAACGGGAACTTACCTTAGCCTTGTATCCAGAACCTTGGGACCATCTCCGGAAGACACCTGCAATCTCCTGCGAACGCCCTCGCCGAGTATTATCATCGACAATCCTTCCAACTTCAGCTGGACTGTCCCTTTTAATAAATCTATAGCAAGACCTGGCTGGATCTACGGACTGCATCTTGTTTTGGCCTCGTATATCCATTAATCATCGAGCATCGAATTCCGCGCGCGCAAGCCATCGACGGGTTCTTGCTTTATTACTCCAGCAAAAGCGTTCGTCAGGTTTCTGATTCCCAGCCCACCTGACGCAAGTCGACCTTCGTCGCGGTGTGCATTCTTGAGGTCGCTCCGTGCCTCGTTTTGACTCTCTTCTCCGCTGCTTTTCAAACCTGGCGGTCAGCACTCTTATGCGTCTGCAGGTTCGTCGACCATCTCTTCCTCAATTATTCTTGCCTTAGCATTTTATCCTGACTTTCATTCCTCCCTTCGCAGACTCCTCCACAATTGAGAGCTGCGCCTGTCATTGTCGACGAAGAATCAGCCATTCCAGAATCGGTCATTGTTGCCTGTCAGGAGGCCCAAAAAGGCGGCCTCCTGGCCTCTTCGAACTACGGAAGTTTACTCTCATCAATGTCGGGTTACGAGAAACCTCCGGCCTATGGCTACGGTACGTTATTGATGTTATTGGTGCTTCCAAAAAGACTCTCGGCCGCTTAACGGATCTACCCGAGGTCGCGAGGCTTTATCATGGCTCAGATGACTGACCAGTACCGAACTAGGCTACGGCATTGCCACACGACCTGATCAGGCACCTGGCTATCCTGCATACAACCAATCACAGTTCAATCTCTCCTACTCAAGTTCCCACGCGCAGGTCCCATCTGGCCTCCCAGATGCTGCTCAAATCCCCCTGCTCACCGAAGACTCATACCAATCCCATGACTCGTCTTATGCTCAACAAAATGCACCATCTTATCCTTCTTACATGGGTGCTGGATCCCGTACCTTGCCTGATATTGTCTCGGCTACGCCACAACGAGGCCCTGCAGGCGGTAGATTCATCATCTACATGAACGCCACTGAGGACCTGGCAAGCAACGGAGTCTCGTTCATTGTGTCTTTCGGTACCAAACGCTGCGAAGGTCGTCTTACCACCTTGCCCGGCTCAGGTCAACAACCAAATTTTGCTGTTCTTGTCGATGTGCCCCCATTTGAGGCTACTGCATCATCAAACACTGCAGTGACCATCTATCTTGAGATGGTAGACAGTAACAAGCAAGCCTTGAACGTGCCCGTCGAGGTCGGTCAGTACACGTACACGGATGCGACGCCTTACGCCATCTCGAGTCCGTCAGCGCGCAAGAGGAAGATGTCAGAAGAGGCTCAGTCGCCGAACAAGCGCCCTTCATCGCAGAACCTCCGCGATTCTCCTCTTCACAACCCTGCCGAAGTCAAGTTCTCGCCGCCTTCGTCCACTATGGTTGACCCCTACTCTTCTCGACCTCCGACATCTTCCAGCGCAATCTCGTATGCTCGTACTTTCAACGCTCCTGCACCTACTCAGTATTCGCAGAATTTGCAACAGACACCGACGTACAGACTAGCTCCTACACCCATTGGCATGCCTCAACCGCAGCCCTTCAACTCGTACCCTTCGACATATATGACTAGTGACCGAGCAGCACCAACCGCTCAGGTCACAAACGTCTCGTCGAGCGGTGCAAATCCGCCTCTCATTCGAACCACTGCTTTGCAGCCGTCTCCTACCGGCTTGTCGCCGAGTCAACCTTTCAACCCATATGCCATGTACCCATCCAACATCAAAGCTGTCCTCAAACTCGAGGGTGACCTGAATGGCATGGCAAACGATTGGAATGCAGACGAAGTCGCTGCAAGACGTCGCATTGTGCGCTTCCGCCGCAGTCAGAATGGTAGTGTCATTTCTGCTTCGTTCCAGCCCGTCACCCCCGAGGAACATGCGCAAGCGCCTGGCTGCATCTACGTCAATTGCATCTGGTGGGAAGAGGAGAATGGCTGCTATATCACCAGTGTTGATACCATTCAACTTTTGGAGTCCTTGGTCGCCGTTCGCTTTACTGTCGAAGAGAAGAACCGTATTCGTCGCAACCTTGAGGGGTTCAGACCTCAGACAGTGTCTAAGACTAAGGCTAAGTGCGAGGAGTTCTTCAAGATCATCATGGGATTCCCAAGCCCCAAGCCACGCAACATCGAGAAGGACGTCAAGGTCTTCCCTTGGAGAATTCTTGCAGGCGCCCTCAAGAAGATCATTGGCAAATACGTGAGTTCTACAATACTGTTATCTGCATCTGCTTGCTTTGTGCTAATGTGATCCCAGTCTGCAAGCTACTCCTCAACTGCTGGCGCTCTGCCCTCGCCAAGTGCAGTTGCACCATCCAGACATCAGCTGCACAGCTCATCCCCTCCTTCAGTCACAAGCAACACTTCCATGTCATTCCCTACCAGCATGACTGCAACGAGCATGCCCATGCATCAGTCAAACGTATCAGCAGGTATGGGGGCCATGTCAGCTGGACTTGGCGACTCACGCCTCATGATGCAGCAACAGCAGCCGCATGCGCAGCAGCAGCAACAGCAATACCAGCCGCAGCATCACTATCAAAGCCAACAACCACCGCTGCAGCAATCCCATACTCAAGGTCCTCAGTCCGGAGTAGGATGGCATCAACCATCAAATCACTACACCACCGAACCTGTTGTTGCAAACCGTACAGGGAGCATAGATTTCGCTACACTGTGGGAAACTACCAACCCACAGGTACCTCAAGGCCACCAGCAGCAGCGCATTCCATCCATCAGCCAGTCATTGCCTCATTTGTGGCCGCAACAGGATTGGAAAGATTATCGCACGACGCAAGCCTAGGCGCAATTGACTTTTGATTTGAGCAGCTTGTTGCCCATGCATGTCACGAAGTTTCGAGTCTTGCATGCATGCAGGAGGTAGAGTCATGTGGCTCAACGGCGCTAAACAATCCCGGATTCTTCCACAATCCATTTGCTATTTCCTGATTTTTCCTTGGCGTTCGGCGCTCTAGTGCTTGGTCACACTTGCAGGTGATCATTGGGGCTTGTGACTGCCCTTTTTGCGGACCACATGCCCTGACGACACCATCCACCAAACAACACTCCTTCGTCGCCTTATTCATTGCGACTGGAAGCAAGCATCATCGACGCCGCATTTTAGGACCCTGGCGTTACTCGTCACAGCACATCACATCATTCGGAGTCTTTTTTTCCCCTTTGGCTTTCAGCTACTGGCAATACACCTTTGCGACTAGATTTCGAAGGCATGTCTCCCGCGAGACTGGCGGGCGTTTGATACCACTCTGTCCATTTCTATGTGCCGGCGTACCCCATCACCACCACAGCACCAATACAAGCATTCTTAATTCACCATCACCACTACACTTACACCTAATCGGAAAATCAATACGCAAGACAAACAGGCTTGGCTGGGAGGGTGCATCTGGGCGTTCTCTTTTTTACTTTTCTTCTATACTACAAGGGTGTCATGTTTCGGTTTTCGGCTTCTGCGCTTCATATGGAGAAGCATGCTTGAGATACCCCCTTCTTATTCTACTCTTTTTTACAAGCTATACCATAACCCTCGCTTCGAATCGTTCTTCTCTTCTTTCGTCTTTCTGCTTAGTTAGTCGCACAACCAATACCAGGAGCCGCTCGGCTCGACTCTTTGATAATTCTTTCTTTGCCACTATCATATCCTCATGTGAGACCATATGCAACCAGTGCCTTGAGGAAAATCTCCGTTGAGGAACCACTTCTTGTCTTCAGCCTCAGGGAGAAAGGGACATGTAGTCAACTTTGAGGCATGTGGGCACGGCACGGCATGGCTTAAAGACATGCATGTAAGACAGGAATAAGGCCCGAACCCAATTGCCTGCCTTGTGCGGGTTTGCGTGGTTCGATGGATGCGTCGAGGCTTGAAGAGCATGGCGGGATGGCGTGGGCGAAGCGGGCCGCTACCCGCAACCCTCTTTTTTTCTCTGACCACTATTTGGATCGTCCCCTACAGAGGCATGTGATAAGATCATCGATAGCCGCATAAGCCCTGAGGACGACTCGAACTCCCCAGAGTACGAAAGATGAAAAAGTGGATAAGCAGAAACGAGTCTCTTCGAGCAAAACCAAAAGAAGATTAACAAAAAAAAAGATTCGAGATACACACAGGAATAAATGCTTCCGAAATTAAGAAAGATGAAGAGAAAGCAAGGCTAGGACGAGATATACACAGACATGCCAGAGCAGAACAAGGCAGCAGAGATATGAACAACGAAATGTAAACAACCAAAATAGCTACGGTGTTTCGCCTCAAGGATGTTTATACATATATGTGGAAGATGAAGTTGTCGTTACAGAAAATACAGGAAACAGAGAAAGGGACTATGCATGTTCTTCAGATGGTAACATGCTCGTAGGCAGTAAGCAAAGCGCCATGTCTGTGCTTGTTCATCTCTTGAGATCCTCCTTGTCGTTGTAGGAGATCGATCATGCGACGCACGGCTTCTTTGCATTTAGTGTAGAGCTGGTCTTTCGAGTTTGCTTCGTTAGCTTGTAGAGTGGCCAGAAGATCCGTCATGGTGAGCTATGATAGAATGTTAGTTCAGGTTTGGGGTTAGGGTAACCGAGACAAAACTTACAGCTTCCTCGAAAGCTCGATGTTGGAAGACCCACCAGACTCCAGCATCACCTTCGAAGAAGTCGTTGAGCTTGAAGTAGGCCCAAATGGCTTCGTGAGCTGCTTCAAGTGCACCACGGAAGTTGAGCTCTACGCCCACCTCTGCGTCTTCAAACGCCTGGATGATCATCAAACAGTGGTAGTAATTGCTGGTGAAGAACAAGTTCTGGCGCACTGCTCTACCGCTGTTCTGAGCCATCTGGCGCAAGGTCTCATAGTCTGAAGTCGTAAGGAAAGAAGGAGCAGATTTCCAAACCTCGCGGAAAGTATTGACTAGTGTTGTTTTTGCGCGGGCATTTTTGGCTATCGGAATGGACAGGGAGACTGGAGAGCATAAATGTTCCTGGACCTTGAGTGCCAAACGCCACAATGACTTCACATACAGGACGTCTGCTTTGTCGACGTCTTCGGTGATTCTTTGATGTGGCAGGATGGGTGGTTCGGGCTGTTTAGGCTGGTCTTGTGGAGGCGCGATAACGTTGATGCTCATCAGATTCTCGATACGAGCACTGCTGCCAGTATATCTGGTTGAGTCTTGGGCTTCAACCTCTGTCTCGTTAGTCAAAGAGTCGATTGATACATCGCTGTGGGTGGCTGTTGGCGGCAGCTTGAGAAGTACAGTAAGGAAAGTGTCTTGATGCAGGATGGCCTGCCAAAACCGCCTTCGCGTGTGCTTTTCCACAGGTGAGATGTTGGGTAGGATGATATCAGGGTCGCGATGAAGTCGCAGTGCATAGGCCTGTCGTACAATGATCCCAGACCAAGCGTATGCATCTGATGCATGGTTGTCATTCATCAAGAAATAACACAGCAGGATCTGAGCACCAAGAGCTCTGAGCGATGATCTGTTGAGATAAGAGTAGATGCGAAGTGCCTGGTTGGCAGCAGAAGCTGATTCTGAGTTAGCAGTTTATTCTAGGTCAAAATCAGAAGTTAGATTTACCCAAGAATTCGGCACTTGAACTTTTCGCATCATAGCTTGCAAGGTCTATGAATTGCGTACCCAAAGCATACAAAGCGAAGTGCAGAGCGATCAGGTCAGCGTCAGCAGTTTCGCGTTCCTTCTCTGGCAAGGCCCAAAATCGCTCATACGCCACATAAAAGGTTCGTCGATGTAAGAAAGGATACACAGGAGCCACACACTCGAAATATTTGGCGATCAAGATGTCGGCCTGCTGCTTACTTGGTAGCACTGCCAGGACCTCAGGCAAACCGCCCTGGCATGTCCAGTAGTTCGTGAACGGATGAGATGATCCGATACCAAAAATGTTAGATGGTGTTTGTTTTGAGAAGGGAACCTGTGATTGCAGGAAAGGCGATCCAAATCCAACAGAAGTCTCGCGTGGAGAGCGATGATGGAACTTGGAAAACAGATCACTCCTTACTTGCTTTATGCCAGTAACACTGGCTGAAGAAGATGAGGAGCCATCAAATGAGCCATTTAATTTTCTGATCTTGGCTGGTGGTGGCTTGACCATATGCCTTTGCTTCTCAACTCCATTGTCTTTCTGGCTGTAGCAGATGTTAGCATGTACAACCTTCTCTTCTTTGGGATGAATCCGAATACCTTGCGTCAGCGATAAGATTGGCAACGTGTGTGTATCTACAAGTCGATTGCCGTTTGATGCAAGCCAAGCATCCCGGACGTCCTCGGTCACACTGCGAGTGGTTGATCAGTATATGCTGGTCATAGCCAAGTCTTGCAAGCCATGCAAGTTATTCCTTTTTGATTTTGACGAGACGCAGTTGCCGTAATAAAAAGCAAGAAAGATTGAGAGACAACCAACCTTAGTCTTGCGCTCAACGCATTCCTCGCAGCTCAGAGTAGGTTTGTTACGCTTCTGCTTGGGTTTCGTACGTTCGCCATCAGGTGTGGACGTCTTTGCATCCTGAGCTGGTGATTCGCTGGCACTAGTCGTGAGTGGTGGACGTGATGGTGCAAAGGCGTTGACAGGCGTCACAGGTACAGATCCGTAAGCCGAAGCATGGTATGGCGACTGTTGAGCAAACTGTTGCACTGGCGGGAGGTGAGGTGGTTGATGCGAAGGAAATACTGATGAATCAGAGGGCAACCCCGACATTCTTGCCGACTCGGGTTCCTGCAGTGTTCTTCCTCGACCCCACGCTAATTATTGCGCGTGCTTGTGGGATATAATGAGGAGGTGGAGCGATCTGCGTTTTTCGAGACTTGTTTCTTGGTGGAAATAATCTGGTAACAAGCTATGTGAACGAGCCTCCGGGAATAGAGGAAAAACGCGACTTGTCAAAGATATCCGGGGCGACCGAGGATGTCATGACTTGAGAGCGAAAAAAGCCAAGCCCTTTTTCCCAACATCCTCGGAGCCGTTTGCCATGTTGTTGAATCAAGCAAAACACTAATGAACTTTATGATGGCTAGGCTTCATCCGAAGATGCCGACCAGATGCAATTGGAAATGAACACATTGAAAGCATATTCAGGATACCACTGAAATGGTACCCAGGGCTGAAGTGGCAGTGCAGTTTTCGGCAGTCGCGACAAGCGCGGCACGTCAAGAACCTGGGGAAATATAGTACATGGAAGCAGCAAAACCCGAGATCCCAAGACGCATTGTAGATGACCTGCGGGTTTGGCTAGAACATTTAATGAGACGCCACGGTGAATGGGCTGAGGCTGAATGGGGTATATATTTCTGATGGACTACCTCGATTTTAAGCTAGATCATTCATGTCTAGTGTTGACCTTCTATTTGTTGAAGTTGGCCTCTCTCTCCTTCTTCGTCTCTTGTGTAGCAGGGCGGTTCGAGATTCTCTGCCACCAAGCCCAGTAGTGAGGGAGCTCCTTCTCAATCTCGGCGTGGAAAGCATCGCTCTGCTCACCGAAGATAAAGGGCAAGATCATTTGCCAAGGGATAAAGGACAAATCGGCATAGGTGTACTTGTTGCCAACAAGGTATTCGGTACCCTGCTGTTTGAGGTGCTTGTCCAAGACAGTAAGCACACGCTTGATCTCTTTGCTGTATCTCTCAATTGCTGAATCGATCTTGGTGTCGTGGTAGTTGTTGAACCAGACGCGCTGGCCGAAGTAGGGGCCTTGTCCGGAGACTTGGAAGTGAAGCCTGAATGAAGTGTTAGTAGATATCTACAATTGGACACAATCAAGCCAATTTACCATTGCTTTAACAAGTACTTCTCAGGGCTGGAAGTGTATGTGAACTTGTTTTCCTTGTCGTACTGCTCGATAAGGTACTCGACAATGGCGCCAGACTCCCACAGGGTAATGCCAGTGTTGGGATCCTCGATGGTAGGTGTTCTTCCGTTGACACAGAGCTTCTCATACTCGGGCTTCTTGAGGTCAGGGAAGTCCCAGAGCTTGTGCTCGTAAGGAAGTCCAAGCTCCTTCATGGCCAGAACGACCTTCCAGGGGTTGGGGCCACCAGCGTGGCCGTGGATAAGGATGGGCTTGAGAGACATGGTTTTGAGTGTGGTTGTGGAGGAAATGTGAAAGGGACAAAGTCAATTGGGACGATTAGACACGGCTACTCCAAAGGACTTTATATATGCCTCCTAGACCTCTTCAGTTAGGGGTTACATCGCCTCTTGCCCCACTCACCGTTCATCGAAGTTTCCATGATGTCGTGCGGGATGATAGTTTCGGGGTTCGGTGTTAAGCATGCATTTGGCATGCTGCTTAGAAACGCATATTTACCCCTGCGTACAGTTCTAGCAATGTGTTGGCAGACCTCTTAAGGAGTCTGTATAGAGGCGGTGTGCGAAATGTGACAGAAATGATAGCTTGAAGGCTCAATATGCACAATGATGGTCGCATCTAATCTTTCCAGGTACAACATCTGAGTGGGGCTGGTGACAAAACATCTTTGCGGGGTAGCTCAAGGTTTAGTAAGCTGAGAAATGGCAGTAAATTAAGCATCATTAAATAGTAATTATTAGATGTTTCTCGAACTGGGTATCTCGCAGCAACAAAGAACGACAGTAAACACCATCAAGACCGTAAATCGTAAATCGTCATTTGACGCTGGCCGCCATGTTGTTCCAATAGTCCCAGAGGCCGCGTGAATCAAGCTGCCCTCTGTCTTTGCGGCGACGAAGAGCCTCCACGTATGACAAGCTTCTTTGGCTTCTTTCGTGAGGGGCTTTCTGAGTCTCCATTGACGTTGTTTGGCTCGAATCTTTCTCCCGTGGTCGGACTCTTGGCAATGGTTCTGCTGGTTCCGTTGAACCGTCGGACTCCGTATCCATTCTCTCGTCGAGTGGAGTCTGGTGGTGTGGGTAGCTCAGACTCTCGTTCTGAGGATTGTCCAGAACCGCGTCTTCTCTCTCCATTGGGGAGTCGCTCCGCACCTGCGTCTGCAGAGGATGATCTTCGTCGTCTGGAAGGCTTCGGCGTCAACTTGGATGCTGGACCTTGAACTCGTTATCATCCGAGTTCTGCGAATTGCGTAACGACAGAAGCAGGATTTGCGAGCGGGCAAGAAAAGAATCGGGGCTAAGTACCTTTATCTTTCCCGTTCTGACGCGGAGTGGGATCCTCATGATATGCAGCCTGGTCGCCGTCTGTTGGGTCGTCAAACAGTATCCCTCCGGTGCCTTCTTTGATAGCGTTGACCATGTCGACTGCGAAATCAGGATTGTCTTTGAAGCAGTTTCGGTAGCTCTCAGCATTCTTTTCACTGTCTGGATCCATGATCTGTCGCGCGGCAATTTGAGCCATGAGTTTTCGGAAGGGCGAACCTGCTGGAGAGCTGCGATAGATCTCGTTGATCTCTTCGGCATCGGGTACGAGCTGAGCTTCAAGCAAGCCTTGTCTGTATCGGTCGATGGACTCGTTCCTCAAGATTGGAAGATCGAACTTGTTGCAGAGCAGATACAGCTTGTGACAGGCCACCGAGTAGTCATATTTCTTCTCGTCGGTCATGTCGGACGTGTCGTCCAATGTTCCTTGATACAGCCATTTTACAAGCAACTCGAAACCAGCAGGGTCTTGATCGGGTAATTCAAGCTCAGGCCTCGAAGAGGATTTGGACGTCTTGCTAGTGAGGAATTCGGATTCGAAGTAGGGCGAATGGTGACATAACAGGTTGCGATGCAGCGACCAATGCCGACGCTCTTCACCGACGTAGAAGTCGATCGTCGGGCCAGAAAGGAGCCTTTTCCACAAGGTCTTAGCTTCGTCAGGCATTTGCGCCAACAGGAAACAAGCAGACAGAGCTTAAGCGCAAGCAGTGCAGTATGGTGAAACGTACTCGGCAAAGGTCTTTGCAGTGATCTCGCTGACGTTAGCTCTGGCCATGCGAAGTACTACGGGCGCGTTGTTGGCATACGCAAAGTCGCGCGAGTAGATTGGCGGTAGGTATCGATAAACTTGCTGAAGCGCTTGTTTAGACCATGAACCCATGCAGTGAAGCAAGTTTTAAGTAGACTTGGTTGGAGGTAAGGAAGCGAATCATGGCATTCCACGGACGATACAAAGGATTGGACAGGGGGGACACGAAAGAGATGGGACTTGCGAAAGGGAGGGCTCCGCCATCATTGAGGGGTGACAAGCTTTCGGTACATCCTGCTCTGACCTCCCGATTCCCGCTGTCAAGTTGCGCCATTGCGATTCCCCTCTCGGCAGTGCCATTTCGACAACCATCACTGACCATGAAAACGCATCGCTCGACACGCACACACAGTCCTGTCCAATGGAATTATCCTGGCTTGCTCAAACACACCGTTTCAGATGCAGGTTGTAGTTGTTGGTGTTGGTCGCACGCCATCCAATCATCAAGTATTTTGACGCGTGATCTTGGCACTTACGCGCCGACTCTCAAAGCCTGCTGCCTCGCGACGGCGAAACCTATAACTTCTCATCGACGACCATGAGTCGGTGGGTTGTTCATCTGTCTTGCATCCATCTATTTCAACCGACTTACACGCATATCATCTAGGTGACGTCCCCTTTTCTTCCATCCTTCGAGTCAGGGCTACTCTTTACAAGCCCGGTCGGGTGGTTGGGGTAGGTTGAGGTCTGCTTCAGAGCCGCTCGAGCGTTGACTAGCAAAATGGTAGTTTTCGAAGGCAGGCCATCATTTCGAAGTCCAGTCGCACTCTCTCGGGGTGCTTCTGGGGTCTGTAGGGTCCAGTCGCCGGTCGTCGAGCGTGGCCACAAGCTGAGTTTCGACGAGCAGATCAGCCGGTGGTCTGTAGGGGCTGGAAGCCGGCTTCGAAGCGATCATTCTTGCTAGTCCGCCTTGCATCTGTATCTCTGGCGAGTCAGGGCTGCTCTCGAAGCCCGGGTGGGAGGGTTCTGCGCTTCGTGCGTGGGGTTCTCATTCTTAACTTACTTTCACAGTCTTTTCTTAATTTTGTCTTGTACTTGTCCTTGGCTGACACTGGTTTATGTAGTTACGATAGTTCTAATGGAACCAACCGTCCTTGCCTCCAAAGCGCTTGCTCAAGTTTGTATACCGTCTCAACATGGCTCAGCGTCACACCAATATCCCATGGATATGGTTCTCGAAGAAGGGAATGTATTCCATTGTAAGCTCAGCACCCGTGCGCACTCGATCGATATTGGCGATAAGATCAAGAAGACATCTGTGTATCTTTTCCTTGACGCGAGCCATGTCCAAAGCTTAACGATCTGTGACAACGAGGAAGAAGCCATTCCGTCGTGTGTCAAGAATGCCTTCGTCAAGCAAGCATCCAGTACATCGTCAGATGACATTGTGAGCATTCGCTTTGTTCTCAAAGGTCATGCACCACTCGTCACTCCCGATTCGAGGTTACAGAAGAGACCATCTTCGTTCAAGGATCTTGAAGCTCTCCTGCACGTAGGTCAGTCTAAGACATTCACCGTCTATGTTCCGTCAAATGCCATTAGCAGAGAACACCTTTCAGGTCTTTGCAATGCGCTAGCTAGAGGTGCCTTGAAGCCGGCTTCTGAGGGCGTGATCAAGAGCCTCTATATCAAGCCGACAGAAAGCAAGATAGTCACGAGACTCGACGAGTTATGGAATCCGAGTGAGCCAAATGGTCCCCCTCCTTATTCGCCAACAGCTCCAGGGGCTAGTAATGACGAACCATCAAGCCAATCGGACTTTAGAGACTCAAGCAACTCTAGAAGGCGTGGGAAAAGACGGACAACATCACCTGTAGCGCGTCAAACGTCACCCAAGCGCCAGTTGTTGACTGAAAAGTCTGCCCCAGAGCCCTGGGAACTGGCGTTTGCAGCTCTTAGTGCAGAGTTTGCGACCTTACGTGAGCAGATGAAGCAACTGCAGCGGACACCCGGAGTCGACGCTGGGACTCAGACAGACTTTCGTGTTGAGCGTGAGCCTGGGTCTTGCCCAATGCCCGATCCATATCGTTCGTCGCCCAGTCAGGCCAGCACGGTTGAGAACACTACCGAGGACCGTCTTCTGATGCTGGAAGACAGCATTCTCGACGAACAAAATCAAAGGGCACTGTTGGTCGAAAAGCTCGACTACAACAATCAGCAGGTACGTATGCAGAGTTCCCATGGACAAGCAGATGACAAGAAAATGGCGTTGAACTTTCCATGGAGACTCGTCAGGCCTTGCATATTCCTTTTCAACGCGTCTAGGCACGCTCTCCCGTCGAAGCCCTGTCACAGTATAATTCTCATATGTAGAACAAGTGCTGAACGTGATCACAGATCAAACAGGAGCTCGAGGACGGGTGTTTTGTGCTGGAATGTTCGAACGAAGTTCTCAATTCTCGGGTTGACGACTTGGAACACAGTCTTCGACAAGAGGTCACAGACGGTCTGAACGCAAAAGCGTTGATCATTCACACGAATCTAGAGGGACTCATTGACCACCGTCTCGAGGAGATTGGAAAGGGGTTGAAAGAAAAGTTCGACCACCACGATCAACAGGTAGGTGTGCGAGTCTCGGCCTTCAGCGCAAGTGTTAATTCTATCCCTCAGATTAGACAGGAGGTTGAATCTGAGTGCTTCGGACTGCAGTATGTGGTCGAACATCTTGAGACGCGAGTCAATGACATGGAAGCTGGTGTTCAAGACGATCTCCGGCAAGAGTTCAAAGAGAATGTTGACGCGAAAGCGTTGGACCTACAAGTCAAGCTAGAGGAGTTCATTGAGCATCGACTAGAAGACGTTGAAGAGGTCGTCAAGAACGATGTCAGGATGGCGTTCGAGAACGCGTCTTGCAAACTCAAGATAGATCTCGGTTGGTCGGAATAGTCCAGTCATTGTATTGCAATAGTGAGCCCTCCATACCGAGGCACAAAGGCATCGTGTACAAGTCATTGAAGCACGCAGTCATGCTCTGGACATGAGCCTGGCGACTGAGACAACCAGTATAGGATTCTCTGGGGAAATTGCAAATCTGGCAAAAGTTTTGTGCATTTTTTCAGCTATACTGTGACTGTCTTTAGCACACGGGGAAGAGGAGTCACAAGCCTTGCAAAGAGCTTCAGCTTCAATACTTTGTTTATTTGCTTCGATCTTCGTCGCTGTCCAAGAGCATGGCTTGAGATTCTTGTGATATCAATCCCGCTTTGACTGTATCAGCTTGTCTATGCCTTCGTTGACCCCCTGGACGCCTTCCAGTGCGATCTGGTCGCTTAGCCAAGCTCCAGGCATGTCAGAAAGCCGAAGATATTCAAGTCTAGGAAGGTTCTGTTGGATGGAAAGCAAGACGTGCTTCACGCTCTTGTCTGTCTGGCAACCAGTCAGCCCCAGATGACGCAAAGAATCCATTCGGTTTTTGAAAGGGTTGTACAGATCAAGATCAACGTAGGTCAGCGTGATCTTCTCAAGTCTCATCTTCGATATGGTTGTAAAGACTTTGCCAAGATACTTATGCCGTGTCCCTTCATAATCACATCTGATGTGTAAGGTTTTCAGGTGAACCGCACTCTCTAGCAGCTTGGTCATTATGCTGTCAACCCCTGCTAACCAAACGCCGTCCACACCTTCAGGCAAAATATCCAGCTCGAGCTCGGAGAGTTGGGCCAATGAGCTCAATGAAGTAGACAAACTATTGATCAAGTTGTCCCAGACGTCGCCGTAAATTCGAAGCGCTTGCACAACACATGCACCTCGGGTGGCGGCATGATGAAGGACGTTGACCGTACCAAGCATGTCACACTCCCAGTTCGGATTTTCGCCTAAGTCAATCGGGCTATGAATTCGACCTATGCCCAAAGCACGAGACTCATCCGTTGAAACAACGAGTTCCAAAGGATGGTGCCATTGAGAAAGTGCAGTAAAAGCTGCGGCAAGCAGGTCTTCGGCATCGCCTGATCTTTTCAGACTCTCTTCTTCGTCGTAACGGTTGACGAGTCGTTGTATGTTTTCCAGATACTCATGGCGTCCTCGTGAAGATCGCTCATCGAACATAACATTATAGAATTGGCGCTTGTTTTCTTCCACAAAACGATCTGGCGCAAATCGAGCATAAGAGAGTTGAACTTTTCGGACTGCCGAGCTGTAGACAGGGTGCTTGCAAATTTCCACAAAAGCTTGCAGACTATAGCGCGTGTAGACGAGACGAACGTTTTTGAAGTAAAGTCTGGCAAACTACTTAGAAGCAGAAAGATGGATGCCTTGAGACTTGCTAGTGAGACGTAGAGCGATGAGATCTTCCTTCCGAAGAGCAGAGTCACGACAGATCTCGGCGACTAGTTCGGGTGGAAGAGAAGAGAAGGAGGTTGGAGGATTCATGTTTGCGAACTTCTGGCGGTGATCAGCGACAATGCGTGAGATCTGGAGGAAGTGCGCATCAAACCTAGGAGATCTTTAACGCTCAATGGTGCGATCTCAAGAAAGAGAGGGAGAGAGAAAGAGAGAGAGAGAGATGTGTTGTGTAACACGGCGAAGAAGATGTAGAGATGAGGAGGATATAATGGTGAAGAGTATGTAAAGGTGAAGAAGGTGTGAAGGCGGATTGACAATAGTGAAGTGGTGTTCTGATTGCATCAACGCGGAGAGGTGGGCCGAAGGAAGGAAGGAGAAATGAGTGCGTCAAAGAGTGAGTGGTGAAAAGTGATGAGGCACGCGTCTGGCGTGAGCTCCAATGATTATTATCCTTGTTGAGGTAAATGTAGAGACGTCGGTGTACTCGAGGCTCATAATGCTAGATGATTATGATGTTTCATGGTCACAAGGTGGATTAAGTCTATAGTAGCTGCTGATCGCTGCTTCCACCCTTACCTTGTGCTAAAGACAGTCACGGTGTGTCTGCAGAGATACACAATACTTTTGTGAAGGGTAATGCTTTCACATTGAGAGCCCCGTTAGAGTCTGTCTCAAAGACCAGAGTCTTGTCCGGATTGAGATTATGCGTAGCAACAGTTTATGGTAGCCCCAGACTTTAGCATGAAGAAGGGATGAGTTGCAAGATTGTGCACATAGGAAGGGTGTAGACGTTCAAAAATGGCAAGGAGTGCATGAAATTTGTGCGATATTGTGAAGATTTTATGAAAGCCCAATCAAACGCGTGCCGTTCACGTCGCGTCTTTCTCCAAGAAGCGCTTGACAACCGGATGTTTGTCGAGAAGAATTCACCAAGATATGAGCATATGAATCAATGAACGTTGATGTTGAAGAGCCGACCTTTTCAGACGATATAGCAGCACTTTACGAACAAGAAGCAGAAGTTCGAGCCGACAATAAGCGACGAGGAATAGTCATTCAGCACCGAAGCTGGCCTTTGGCAGACGTCTTTCGTAGCGAAGACGATCGCTCTACTTGTACGATCTAGCCAGTCATTTCTGGAGACTCTAGTCATAACCACATACAGACATACCATCGAGCCAGGCCCTGTACAGACGAAACCAAGATCCTCCGTCGAGTCCACCCGCTATGCCCTTCATGTCTTCGGCTGTCGCAGCTCCACCAGTCACAATGTCGCAAGGCCTAGGGAAAGAGGTGACAAACGACGTTTTTATGGAAGACTCGGACAGCGAAGATGAGATGCCGCTACCTCGGCCACAAACTTCAGAACAAGCCTTGACTCAAGGGCAACCGCTCGCAAATGCCCAACAACCTCCTATTCAGCAACCGCCTACACAATCACAAACCAGCCAGCACCAGTCAAGTCAAAGTCAGTCGCTGGACTTGGGGCTGTCACTGTTCGCCAAACGTGCCATTCACAACCCGTTAATCTCATCCTCCAAGACTTCTACAACCACAAAAGTCGCCATACACACTTCCTCGGGCAAGACCTTCTCAGTGCGAAAGAAGCAGAATGCCGAGGCTCTCTCCACAGAACGGCTAGCAGCCTCACGATCCGAGGTTAGCGAAGGAAGAGCTCAGAGGAGTTACTATGGCATCGACATCCACAATCTGGTCAAGGAAGCCAAAGCACAGCAAGTCATCGACCAAGCAGAGGCAGAAAGAAAAGCCGCCATGCCCTCTATAGAAACCGCTCTTCCTGTGAACGGTGCACAAAAGAGTCAACGGACTTTGATGTGGACGGAGAAATATAGAGCACGCAAGTTCACAGAGCTTGTTGGAGATGATCGTACGCATCGTTCTGTCATGCACTGGCTGAAACGCTGGGATGAGATTGTCTTTCCTGGCTCGAGTAGAAAGCCAAAGCATCGCAAGAATGCAGAAAATGCTGAGCAGGAAAGACCACATCGCAAAGTCTTGCTTCTTACCGGTCCGCCTGGTCTTGGAAAAACAACTTTGGCTCACGTTTGCGCCAAACAAGCTGGTTACGAGGTTCAGGAGATCAACGCTAGCGATGAGAGAAGCAGAGATGTTGTGAAAGGTCGCATCAGAGATATGGTCGGCACTGAAAACGTCAGAGGTGTCGATCAAAAGACTACCGAAGGCAAGATTCGTAAAGCTGGACGGCCTGTATGTGTCATTGTTGACGAGGTTGATGGTGTCGTTGGCGGCAGTGGAGGTGCTGGTGAAGGAGGTTTCATCAAGGCTCTGCTCGACTTGGTTGCTCTCGATACGAGAAACTCAAACAAGACGCGATCACAACAGTCTTCTGGAAAGAAGAAGAACGACAACTTCCGATTACTGCGACCGCTCATCCTGATCTGTAATGATGTTTACCACCCCTCGCTCCGACCACTTCGACAAAGCACAGCTGCCGAGATCATTCATGTTCGCAAGCCTGCCATTAACTCTGTCGTGTCCAGGATGCAATCCATCTTTGAGAAGGAGAACATTCCATATGATGGCGATGGTGTGCGAAAGCTGTGCGAGGCATCTTGGGGCATGTCAAGTCGCAAAGAAGGTGGTTCAGGCAGCAGCACAGGCGAAGGTGACATTCGTGGTATCTTGGTAGTTGGCGAATGGATCGCAGGCAGACTTCGAGCAACCCACGATCCTGTCGCGAATTCAATGCAAAGGCTGACTCGCCGATGGATTGAAGCCAACGTCCTAGCAGACCTTTCCCACGGAGGAGGTTCAGCAAGAGGTGTAGGCCGTGGTGGGCCAAAGGAAGTGGTCGAGCGCGTCTTCAAAGAAGGTGCTGGTTTCTCTAAACCCAGCATGCTAGCAGCTCCGACTACTACCGCCTCGATTGCTGGCATGAAGGGCGTAGCCGAATCAGGGAAGCGACAAGCAATGGATCGCCTCCGCGAAATGGTTAATACATCCGGCGACATTGATCGTATCATGACCGACTGCTTTTCAGCATACCCAGATCAACCGTACCAGGACGACAACTACCTCAGCAAACCAGATGAAGCATACGAATGGCTCAACTTCCACGATCAGCTTTCTTCTGCCGTCTTCAGCCACAGCGAATGGGAACTGGCCACCTATCTCGCACAACCGATCCTCGCTTTCCACCATCTATTTGCCACACCGAACCGCACCCATGCCAATACTGCAAACAAATGGAACGAGCAAGAAACCACAGAAGACAACGAAACACCTACACCCTTCTCTGGGCGTCAAGCCTCATACCAAGCCCACGAAACGCAAAAATCCAACTTTGAGATTTTGCAAACGTTGCAAGCGTCTTTGTCACTACCGCTTTTACGCATGTTTCCCTCGCCTACAGCCATGTCGACTGAATTCGTGCCTTATCTCATGCGCATGCTAAACCCAAATGTTACGCCAGTGGTAGTGCAAAACTCTGGCATTTCGACTGCTTCGGTGCGTAAAGCGAGTGAGAAATTGCTTGTGCAGAGGGCAGTCAATGCCATGACGGCTTCTGGTATCCGCTTCGATCGTATCCGTCTTGAGAGTGAAGGAGCCTCGCATTCAGGCCCGCAGACATGGGTGTACCGCATGGAACCCGCCATCGACTCCATCTCTGTGTTTGAAACACTGGATTTGAAAGCAGCGGGTATGCCATTAGTTGATCGAACACGATTTGCCGTGCGTCAAGTCCTGGATCAAGAATTCGCTATTGCATCCAAGAAAACTGCAGAAGCTGCGAGAATCAATAGAGGAGGAGCTACAATTACATCTCTGGGCGAAGTTGTCGCTGGTGCTGCTGTACCTAACCTCCTCCGCGAAGATAGCAAAAAGCTAAAAAGAGATTTCTTTGGCAGGATAGTTGCCGAGGAACCGCGTCAAGAAGGAGATTCAGAGGCAGATGGTGAAACTGCAGCGAAGAAGAAAAAACAGAAGATGGAAGATGGAGGTGATAAAGAAAGGGTGTGGGTTACTTTCCACGAAGGATATTCGAATGCGGTTAGGAAGCCTGTGTCGCTTAAGGAGTTGTTGGGAGCTATGTAGATATGTAAAGTGATGAGAGAATGAGATTGTTCAAAGACATTACCAATGGCTCTTCGCCGCTTCTTTGTCCAACCGGTATGGCAATGTGCACTGTGTAGCGCTTAACTAGTAAGTGGTAGCAGGCGATTGCTGTAGCGGATGCCACAATTCAGGTTTGTAACATTTGCATTGTCCTCTCACATCGACACATTCGACCATGGAAAGGTTGCAGACACGCACAATGTTATATGATTTGAGCAAGTTGAGGGCGGCAAGGGAGGGCTACGGAGCTTTCACGTCATCGGGCAACAGTGAACTATAGGGCGGAAGAGAACGGTAGTAGTCAGCAATACAAGCGACGAGACATGATTTCGAAGTTGACGTTATTTTTATTTCTGCAGCTGTAGAAGAAAAGAGAAGAACAAAAAAGCCATGCAAGCCAGATTTTTGCATGTTGGAAGAATCCCCCTGAACGCCTTGCTGTGAAACACCCTAGCCGGGGTTTTAAATGCAGAGCAATGCCGTGACGGTAGTGTAGCCCTCAGAGAAGTGTGTGTGTTTGGATCGAGTTGTAGCGAAAACTGAGACGGAAAGAATCTTCTATACATTGTGGGCATAGCTCGTGAAATGGTGAAGCATGGTAGAGCATGGTCAAAAGCTTCATCGGTTGTGGAGGCTCGTTTCAGACGGTTCCTGGGACGTGCTCGTCTTCGTCCTCGGCTTGCAGACGGACAATCACGCTTTTGAGTGTCTCGAAAGTGAGCATGGTGGTCATGGCGGCAGGCACGGCTCGAATGAGGTTGGTTCCCATGCCGCTGTAGAATGCAGTCCAGCCCTCTTCGTATAGAATAGTTCTGCAGGTCTTGACAACTCCTTGATAGCGAGGCTTGTTAATCATGCCATCAGAGCTGGGTACGCCTCTTTGTTGTGTTTGCAGGCGGGTACGCAAGACTTCATGAGGATATGTGGCTGTGGTAGCGCAGATCTTGCTGATACAGGTTGCGGCGAGAACACCGACCGAGTTTGTGCCCTGGCTAGGAGGAGCTGCGCCCATCTCAACACCAGTAAATTTGAGTTTCAGATACTCGTAAAGGGGAAATTGAATGGCGACATGTGTAAGACCCAATAACGCGGGAGCCAGACCAGAGTAGAATGCCTTGATGCCCTCGCCCTTGTACATCTGACGAGCGGCATCCCAAGTGTTGTTGTAGTGCCAAGGAGTACGGTGTCCTTCGACGGCTTTTGAAGATATTTGAGACATGAGACGAGTCTTGATGACCCAGATGGGATTTGTTGCGAGCGTCGAGCAAGCGCCGGCTGTGACGGAGGAGCAGACATGAGCAAACCACTGGGGCTCTTATGCAGGTCAGTATGCGACGTTGGGAGATGGTTCAGTCGACTCACCGATACGTTCCGAATAATTGCTCTTTGCTATGTCATAGACGCTCATGTAGACAGCCCAAGTGGGCAAATAACCAAGTATCATGGGTCCAAGGCCCCTATACATGCCCTTGAGACCATCCTGGCGCACGATTGTTTTTGCGGTTCCAACAAGGCCTCGGTAGACTTGAGAGGTTGAAGGAGAGTTTTGTGAATGCTGCTGGTGCCGAAAAGAGCCCTGAGCCTGCAGCTTGGTCTTGATAACATCGAGTGGACAAGTAACAATACCGGAAGCAACGCCAGCAGCGGCACCGCAAATACTGTTTATGTATGGCTTGGGCAGCTTTTGAGCCAGAAGGGTTGCGGTAGATGGTGGAGGTAGATCGTGGGATCTGGATGCCGGGGCTGACATTGTAACGGAGGAAAGAGCCTCAATAGCTGCGCATGTTCAGGCCAGAGGCAGATGAGACGAGTTAGGCGAAGGAGAGTATAATAGGGTGAGGATAGGTGGTTGGCGAGGCTTCGAGTGAGCAATGGTAGAATAGTTTGGTGATAGATACGGGAGTAGTAGAATGCGCACGCGGCCCGGCACCGCTTTCAAGCAGCTTTGGTTAGCGATTGTGCGTCTCCATGAATTTGCACACAATAGACGAGGATGCGAGCTGGTGCAGATGCCGAGCGGTGATGGGGTGAAGTGTCTTGTATTGTGAGTCGTGTGTCAACAATGAAGATGGTATGGCGGTTGCGCAACCCTCCAACCTTGGGCCGTCGGCCGTCCATGGTCCATTAACCATCAAAGGGAACAGCCGGCGGTCGGAGGTCGGCTCAAGTGCGGGGACTCTTATGCCGACGCTGATTGGGCTATGAAGTTGGAGGTAAGCAGCCAATCAGCGGGCGTTGGCTGAGGCTGGGCTCTCGAGACTTGAACGACAAGAGTTCAAGCAGCAGCAGCAGAGTTGAAGACCACTTGACGGACAAGCCGCAACCACACAACACTCCGCCATCATGTCGCAGCCTTCAATGACCAACTTTATCGTCAAGCGCCCCTGGTTGAAGCGCTGGATGACTCCTCTCGCCAACTGGTACACCGACGCCGCCGGCTACAGAAAGTTGGGCCTGAGGTCCGTCGCCCCTGCCATTGCAATGCCCTCACCACTCGACAACTACTGACGTCGCTTCCACTCTGCAGAGCCGACGACCTTATCCCTGAGGAGTCCGAGACCGTCCTTCTCGCCCTCAAGCGTCTTCCTCCCAAGGAGGCCTACGACCGTGTCTTCCGCATGCGCCGCGCTTTCCAGGTCCGCTACATCAAACACCACATCCAATGCCCACCATCGACCGCTAACACGCCCTTGCAGTGCTCTCTTTCACACCAGCTCCTCCCCAAGAACGAGCAGACCAAGCCCGAGGATGTGCGTCTCCTTAAAAACTCCCGACCTCCTACCCTTCAATTGCTTACACATACACCAGGACGTCCCATACCTCAGCCCCATCATCAAGGAGATTGAGGCCGAGAGAAGAGAGAGAATGGACCTCGACGCCATGGTCATCAAGAAATAATCGCCCCACACGTCTTCTACTCGCTGATCCCCCCGAGTCGCCATCCGCTTTCATGTACTCTATACCTTTAGAATGTCCAAAACCGCCTTTTCATTGACTCGACAACCATACATATCCAGAGCTACCTTCCAATTCCTCCACGAATCTTTCTCTTTTGACACGCTTCTGCCCTGCAATTCTCGCTGATTGTAGTATACACGGGCAAATCATCATCATCGTTGGGTATGGCATGGCTCTTATGACTGAAGCTGGGCCGTGAGATACTGGAAGATCAAGCCATAACCATGCTGTTACAATTCGACTCCGTGAACCAGTTTGCCTCACGCGTTTCTATTCATGGTCTGTGCTTCTTGCATTGCTTGACGTGACCTTCACTTGTCTTCGAACGTGACCTATCTGCGACAATTCAGTTTTCTGCCTGTAGATTGCAGTCGCATCTTGTCAGTGAGTTTCGAAATCCGTGTTGAGCTCTATATTCGTAGTTGTTGGTGAACTCGCAAGACTCACATGCGTCATTGCGTCAGCCTTGAATTCCTCCATTACCTCTTTTGACAAGCCTCATCGTCGACCATCAACCACTCTAGTCACCAACTTCCCGTCATTTCTGACAGCCCCTGTAAACACTGGCTCCATTCTCTTTGCTTGCAATAAATACTTTGAACATGTCGCTCAGACGTTCTGCTCGTGTTCAGGCGCTGCCTAGCACCACAGCCACGCTTACCTCTCAACTCAAAGTCACCAAGCGCAAGACACCCGCTACAAATTCAAAAACATCAGAATCTATCAAGAAACCACTCCCGACTCCGGAAAGCGAGCAAGAGGTTACAGCGAATGGTTCTTCTAAGCAAGGAGCCTCTCGGAAACGTCAGAAGATCAATGACACATCGCCACCAGCACAAACACTTCCTGCTGATAGTCTGGACACCACGGCCACAACATCCACCAATTCTGCAACGACAAATGGCTACACACCGGTACCAGAACTGTCTCCAAGGCCCGCAGAACCTCACATCACAAACGCGCCTCTAAAATCACCAGACACAGATAAAGTGGTAACAGCATACTCAACCTGGGACAACGATACCTCCGGCCCAGCTCCCACAACCACCACAAACTCACTCTTGGATGATGCTCTAGCCCACCTCCGACACAACGATGAAAACGGACGTCTAGCCCCATTCCTCGCAAAATTCCACTGTAAAGTTTTTGATGCAGAAGGGTTAGCTCAACCCATCGATCCTTTTCGCTCATTGGCCTCTGGAATTATTGCTCAACAAGTCTCTGGCGCTGCTGCTAGTAGCATCAAGAAGAAATTTGTGAATCTCTTTGCAGCATCTACGGAGCATAACTATGCTGGCCCACCAGAATTTCCACCACCGGCTATGGTGGCTGCTATGTCTATCCCCACTCTGAGAACTGCGGGGTTGAGTCAAAGAAAAGCAGAGTATATTCAAGGACTAGCCGAGCAATTTGCTTCTGGAAAATTGAGCGCTGAGATGCTGGCAACGGCTTCTGACGAAGAGGTCATGGAGAAACTTATTGCGGTCAGAGGGTTAGGCAAGTGGAGTGTAGAGATGTTTGCTTGTTTCGATCTCAAAAGAATGGATGTCTTCTCCACGGGAGACCTTGGTGTCCAGTAAGTTCCTTTTCTACGAAAACCAGCACACTTTTCGGAGGTTTGATCTTTGGACTAACTTGTGTCGCGAACGCAGACGTGGTTTAGCTGTGTACATGGGCAAAGACGTCAACAAACTCAAGGCTAAAGGCGGAGGTAAGTGGAAGTACATGGGGTCTGAAAAAGCCATGTTGGAAGCGGCCGAGAAGTTCTCGCCATATAGAAGTCTGTTCATGTGGTACATGTGGCGATTAAGCGATGTGGATCTTTCAGCTCTTCAAGACGACAAGGTCATTTCAGAAACTTGATGCGATCAGGCAGAAGCACACATGTTAAGACTAGTCAGGAGAATATCAAAAAAGTAAAAAGGACACATTCATGATCCATAGATATCAACTACAACGAATCTAGTTCATGGCATGTAGCACTACGGATCCGTGATCTAAAGCACTCAGCTCAAGACTGTGTTCGGTCACGATTGACAGCTGGCACTGGATTTTCATCATCGAATTTTTCAAATGTGCATCTTTGATTCATTTCATCTTTTGCTTGCGCAAGTCAAACTATAGAGATCATCGAGAAAATAGTATACATGGCACCCACTAGCGGAAAAAATAGAAATTAAAAAGGAAAACTTCATAAAAAGGCATCTTGACGTTTTAGAGCTTGCTCTTGAACTTGCTGCTATCGTTCGTCTTGAACAAAACCTCACTGTTCGGGTACGGGTCCACTGTGATAGCGTTCAAGGGGTTCAGCTCGCTGGCACGGTAGAACATATCCTCATACACCTTGCCATCATAGCGACCCAATGATGAATCCAACTGCCAGTCAGGGAAGTCCCAAGCATCAACCAGACGCACAGCATGAGGTCTAATCTCAGCAAGCAACTTCATAACCGCATTCGTGCGGGCGAGTTGGATTTGACGCACTGTCACAGCAGCAGAAGTGTAGAACTCTGAAGCCTCAGACTCGAGAGTGTGCAAAGCGTACAAGCGGAACAACTTGTGCATGAGCTCGATGGTAGGAGGATCCAATTCCGAGTTGATGGATGATGAGTTCAGTGCTTCGTAGAAGTTCTTGACGACCATGTATTGAGAGTGTGCGCGCGACAAACGGTAAAAGTCGACGAGCAAGTCGTTCCAAGCCTTCTTGTTCTCGTCTCTGTGCTTGAGGGCTTCGAAGGTGAGGAAGGCGGATCTCCAGGCAAAGGCTGCTACAAGATCTTCATCCTTGTCCATGATGTTGAAGGCGGCACCTGATTCGGACTTGGCGAGGAAGTTGGCCAAGATGGCGGTCGTGTCGTTGGTGGGCTCGTTGCCCTTGAGAACGCTGCGAGATGACTTGAGCAGGTAGCGGGCTACTTGTTGGGTCAACATGTAGTTGTCACCCTCCCAGGTGGCAGTGGGCAGGTAGTCGGCATACCAAGGGCCGATGCCTGAGAAGTTGCTGTAGCCGTGGCCACCGCAAGCACGACGACACACCTCGAGACCATCAACGGCGGTGGACGAAGCCAACGATTTGAGACCGCAAGAGGTGGCATGGAGGTCAGCAAGCAGATCACTGCCTGCATTGACTTCCTCAGGACCAGCACCACGCTTTGCGCCGTTGGCCTTGCCTGGATCCTGGCTCATCTTCTTCTGGTTGGCCTCGTAGAGCTGCATCATACCACGGCCGGTAAAGTGCAGAGCGTAGCAAGTAGCCAACAGAGTCAAGAGTCTGATCTGCACAGTTGTGTAGTTGAGAACCTGGTTCTCGTCCGACTTGGGATCTTGAGCGTCACGGTCCTGGAATTGTCGGCGTACGGCAGCGTAGCGGGTAGCAATGGTTACACCACGAGCCAAGACGCTACCAGACTGCAAGACGATAGTGCTACGGACCCAGGTGAGGGTTCCGTAGATGAGCGAAGGTGAAGCAGGACGCAAGTACTTGCTGGTGTTGGGGTCAACGCTAGAGAAGCGGCCAAGCATGCTAATGTGTGGGACCTTGACCTTGTTGAACAGCAAGAAACCGTTGTCCATGGTGTTGTAACCAAACTTGGGACCAATGTCACCAATGTGGATGTTCGGGAGCGGCTGGTGTGTCTTCAGATCACGGATCTGAACGACGAAGGGGTGGGGCCCGTAGGGCTTGTTGTTGATGTAAAGCTGAGCCATGACGACGGCGTGGTTGGCGGTGCGGCCGAGCGAGCCGATCCACCACTTGCTAGCAGTGAGGGTGGGCGAGTTGATGATGAACGTCTTGTCCTCGGCGTTCCATGTCGCTGTTGTCTCGAGTCCTCGTACGTTTGAGCCGTGACCGAGCTCTGTCTGGGCGTAACAACCAATGTATTCGTAGTTTCGTGCTGGCTTGAGGAACTTCTCGTGCTGTTCGGGCGTGCCTTGATCACGGAGGGTGATCTGTATATCGGTTAGCAGCTGGCTGAAGCCTCAGTTGTCAAGCTGCAACATACCAAGAACATGCTCTCGTGTAGACCGTAAGGGCCAGGCTCGCTGATGAGCTCATTGGCAACCTGCTTGTCTTGATCTGTCCAGTTGTGCTTGACCTGCAACTGTCGAAGTCTCTTGGCTCTTGCCAACGCCGTCTCGAACCTATCAATGCGACCAGCAAAGTAGTTCTGTGACTTGTCAAAGACCTTCTCCTGCTGGAGGATCTTGAGGATTTTGTGCTTTCGTGCCAGACCCTCCTGTGTGAATAGGAAGGTTGACAATGCCTGAACATTGACGTTGGACTTTGATCGCTCTTGCGACAAGAGCTCAGTGCCCTGGATGCCCGCAGGCTTGAGGTCCTTGACCCATTGAGGAGTGGGCGACATGATGTGATAGTATGAAAGTTCTGGGAGTGTGAGGAAACAATCAAGGTGATGATCGCTGGATTGTACTTATCACTGCGCCATCGGTTGTTACAGCAGACACGGACCCTGTTCCCCTGCCTCGGTGCCGAGGTTACCATGATTTTCTGGGGCAACATCCGACTAGAGAACGCTGACGTCTTTGACAGCCACACTTTCAGGCCGGACCTCGCCTTTCGTGCCGGACTGTGACTCTTTGATGAAGATATTCGACTTTGTTTCGGATTGCTGAAGCACACTTGCACGCTGGAAACGGAACAGCTGGTCCATTGGTCTTTGTCTGCCTCGCAGTCTTGAGCCCGAGCTTTGTCCACGTTCTGAAGACTCGACTTCATCGTTCGCTATCTAGTCTTGGCGGCCCCATATCTCATTTTGTGGAGATGCGAACATCCGGGGCAAATAGTCCTCTCCGGCCTCGCACCGCTCGCACCTTTTGCTTGTGAAAACGGCTTTCTTGTCTAAGCAGCACATGAAGACGGTGACAAGACATGCGATCGATGGTCCGTGTGGGCCACATAATGATTCCGCTCTTGTCGTCACGCTCTCTCTGGTCCAGTTCGGAATGAGCTGCAATTCATGCTTCTCGTCCGTGAGCACGATACCTCTCGACAACCTGCGCGACCATAGCACCAATAGTTTTTGCTGCGGGAAACTTGTCTCCTAAGATCTCGAAGAGCTCCATCGCAAGCTGCAAATCTTCAACCGCATGTAATCGTTCAAGTGACTCTGCAAGCCTTTCTGGCTGCACGGTCACAGAGTACACCAAAGCAATGACTGCATTGTAGAGCATGAGAAGGTTTAACCAGTTGAATGCCAACCGCTTTTGCAGACGCATACTGTTTGCTTGGCGTAGTGCGCATGCAGCAGCCTCGGCGAGAGTGTTGACATGAGAAATAGGAAGAGTTGGGAACAAGGGCGAAGGTCGATACAGTGTCGTCAAATGAGTGTAGAAGTTCAGATCGAACCAAGTGGTGCAGCCATGCGGGACGTTGGCGTGCAGATGCGGTAGTGGAAACGGAACACTCTGTCGCCAGTTCACCAGGTCTTGGTGCAGGTCAGACAAGACTTGTTCGCGTTGTGCAGCGGAGTAGCCAGCGACCACACGTTTGCAGTATACTTTTGTAGCAATGTCGTTGGCAATCTTCCTCAGACGGAGAATGTGCTCGGTGACTGTCATCGGAGACTTGCAAAGGTTGCTTTGTGGAGCAGCGATGCTGTTGTCTAATTCCTCGCATGTCTCAATGGTGAAAGATGAGATGTCGATGTCATCTTCGTGGATAGCAAATGGTCTGCCCAGCGTGATAGAAACCAGTCGATCCATCATGTAAATCGAGAGAAACAGTCGTTTGCGTCTGATGGCTTGAGTGGTCGACAACGATGCATACGTCGAGTCGCAATGGAGGCCCATACCCAGCGCCAGTCGTGCGGCAGTACCCACGAGAAACCAGGTATCTAGAAAGGTAGCCTGTTAGCAAATGAGATGATGCACTGGAGCTAGCTACCTAGCATGAGAATCGTACTTGGGCCTAATTGGTTGAAGAAGGAGAACGACACCTGTAGCATGATAGCCTCGAGCGCAACCTTACACGTATTAGTATTTACATGGCAGTCGAATTTAGTCACAAGCAGGACTCACAACATCACCGTAGTCCATCGAAGCATCAAAGTATGTCATGGCTTTTTCGTAATACAATCTGGACACAAACTCCCCGGCTAGCGTGATTGAGGAATATGTAGTCGAGCCAATGGCCAATACCATCCATATCCGGAACATACAGGGTGGAGACAGTGTTAGAAGCTGCTCAGGATCTAGTAAGACTGAATGTATATCGGCCATGACCTCTTGCTGATGTACTATGGGATACAGAGTGTGAGAATGATCGAAATAAAATCTTGCCAGGTGCAGCACTTCAGCTCGATCCGGAAGTTGAGTTGTTTCATTTTGTATTGGAGCATCAATCAGGGGTAATGATGTTTCTCCTGCAAGCAAAGAAAAATCGATCGCTTGGTCAAAATCGAAGTACACGCTGTTCATGAGTTCCAGATGTAGATTCGTGGCACCTTCCAGTGGGACCATGTTGCCATCCAAGCGAGGACTGAAGACGAAGTCTCGCCCGTCCGGTGAGAGTCTTCGAAGTACTGCTTGCGTTAGCTTTGCGAAAGTCAATCCAGACATGGTGCTCAAGTAAGGTTCTGCTACTGCTGCGAGAGAAACGTCTCTCAAATTTTGTTCCAGAGTCTCTTGAGGACGAGGAGCGGAGCCATGGTTTGTGATGATCGTGGGCGACTGCCCAGTATAATTTACAGCATGATTATTATGGTCCAATGTGTGCTGCTCAGAGAAGTTCAGACCTGAATCTTCCACTGATCCTTCGTGTGCATTCCCACTGAGATTCAAAGTCGTGCTCAATCCAAGCTGTGTTGCTACTTCTGTCCCAGGTTGAAGCGAGCCTTGTGATGTCAAGACTTGCTGCTGCTCCAGTTCGCGCACGCGCTCTTCAAGGCTTCGAACGAACCTACGTTACCGTCAATGTTGACCGTCATACTTCATGACATGCCATCTGTTAGAACTTACGCGACCGGGTAAGTCGCACTATCGTGGTTTTGCTCAGCAAAGCTGCACGAATGGTGCACGGACGCACAATTTCCACACTGTGGAAGGACACGATCACATTTCTTCTTCCGTCGATGACACCGTGAGCAAGAGATTTTGGCACGCGCCGACACCGAGATGCGAGGTGCACAAGGCATGTCGATGATAAGTCAGTTCAATCACACCCGGACGTGTTGGTAAGCTACGAGAATATATCATAGTCTAGCCCCGCCTCAACAACAAGGTTCGCCCAGAGCCTACCTTATCTATATCGCCCCGCACCCGATAGGCGGGCAAATAGAGATAACAGCTGACTGACTACACAGACTTGATGTCTTCCTTGTAATGCTCCTTCGTTCGCTCGAAAGCCGACTGCATGCAATCTTCCATGGTTGCCTTGTCGCGTGGAATGAGTCTAACCTTGAAGTCGCGCGGGATTGCAACCAATGCAGTCTTGAACTGGTTGTAATCCACATAATCTGTGTTCGGAGGTTCGGTCTCAGAAGCAACGATCTTGTACGAAGACAGGATGCGAATGAGAGCTGAGTACAGCAAACGTGTGGCAATCAACTGCCCACTGCAAGCTCGAGTGCCAGCGCCAAAGGACAGGTGAGCTTGCGATGTCAAAACACGTTCTTCGAAAGGACCCATGTCATTCTCTTTTGTGATGGGCTCAAGCCAGCGCTCAGGGTTGAAGACTGCGGCATCAGAGCCAAAGTGATCGATGTCGTGATTGCCAGCTTGTGCATTCACGAGAATCATGGTCTTTGGAGGAATGATGGCGCCATTCCAGTTGACCTCTGTTACTGTACGGCGAGGTAGACTCATGGAGCTGACAGTATAATAACGGCCAGCTTCTTGAATGATCGCCTTCAAATATGGTACCTTTTCTTCTTGGAAACTGTTCTGCCATGCATCGCGGATATCTGGATAGTAGCGCTTTATGTCGGCATAGGCGCGCTCTTGGAATATTTGGCCTTCTGGCGTACACAGAGATCCAAGACATGAGGTCAAGGTTCCAGGAATGGTTTCGAATCCACCACTGACCAATGACAGACAGATTGACGAAACCTCGACTCCGGTAAGTTTGGTCTCCTCGTCTTTCAGAATCGCTGCACTGATGCATGGCTTGTCGGTGCCATTTTTAATCATCTCGCGTACTTTGTCTAGCAAGAGATTGAGGTAGGCGTCGCGGCGAGATCGTAAATCTTGTGAGCGGGCATTCTTTTCGTTGTTGGGCAAGTAACGAAGTGCTGGAACATAATCTTGCATGTTCTCGGACGCACTGCGTAGAAGAGATATAGCAGATCCAACATGCAAAATCTCCCGAAGAAGCTCGTCGTATGTGTCATCCATGCGGATTCCATAGCACAGAGTCAGAGTCGTGTTGAGAGCATATCGCTGTATGTAAGGCCTGATACTGATCTCCTTGTTAGGATCGGAGAAGTTGCTGTCCTTGTGCATGTCGCGTATGATACAGAAGCTCTCCAAATCGAACATCGGATGGTAGTTGCGCATTGCTGGTCTTGAGAGTGCGGTTCCAGCTGCCTTGCGCTTGTTCTTACAGCTCGAATCCCAGGGACTACTGCCGATCGTAAAACCTTGAGTACTGCTAATGACTCCATGGAATGTATAAAGCTTGGGGCGATCTATCACAGCGTTGTGGTGCTTGACCAAAATGTCGCGGCATGCGTCAAACGAGTTGAAAACCACAGCTCGAGTGTTTCCCAGCTTGATTTGGAAAACGGGCTGGTTGTATTGGCGCCACCACTTTTCACAGGAAGAAGCGTGATCTTCGCCGAGCTTCAAGAGGTGTCCAAAGACAGGAAGTGCGCCTGGAATTTCAGGTATGCCCTTGATGTGCTTGATGTCAGTACCATATGCCCACTGTGATGATGTTAGTCGCAATCCGATTGCAGCATGTGCTTTGGCCACTTAATGATACCAACAGTATCACCAGAACGAAACAAGCTGCTCCAGCGACGTAGATAGAATTCGTCTGGAGGACGTTCGAGAGATATTCAAAAGACGCCATGTTGATGGATCGCAAACGTCTCTGTACAAGCCGTGGAGAGGAATATGTCTTTCAATATATGGTCGAGATTTGAACAAGGACGCATGTCGCTTTGGCTCGGCCATCTTGCGGCCAACAAATGCTGACGGTGTGTCCGACGTGACAGACCACAAGCTACAATGTTGCGGAATCGCATCCTACTGGTCAAGACTAGTGAGTTGTGCATGTGCCTATTGTCTGTCAATGCGATAACATCTACCAGTGAGCTTATCTGTGTTGTGTCGGACATGCCGACGCTGTACTTTGAGATGACCATAAACGCTGTGTAGCGTATATCAGCGTCCTTCGTACTGCGCATATGGCATCGTCCAATCCAAATCATCTATCGTGTCAATTTTCAGTGTCTTCATCCCTTGCTTGCTCATATTCAAATCGCGCAAAAATATGACAGGGTCACCCAACGGACAGGCGTTTCTGCTGAATCCAAACGGTCCAGAAGGTCCTACTCGCTTTCCACAAGCACGATCAGTACCAAGCAACAGTCGCACTATTTACATCTCGGGTATAGCAAGCATACTTCCTGACGGCACAGTTGCCGGCTTCGACGAATATAAAACTCCCAATGCTCGAAAGCAGACCGAAACTATCCTCGGCACAATCGACAACATCATCCGAGGAGCATCTGACGGGAAAGGCGGCATACACAACCTGATCGATGCCGTGGTGTATCTGACCGAGATGGAAAGAGATTATGCAGGCATGAATGAGGAGTGGAACAAAGTCTTTGAGAGTCGGACGGTAGCGCCTGCTAGAGCGACTGTCGGCGTCAAGGACTTGCCAGACCCACGATTTGTGGTCGAAGTCAAGGGTGTGGCAATAGTGCCAGAATGAAACACCATCAAATCACAAAGATGGCCATCTTTTGAGCCTATAGTTGGATTGCTGCAGTGTTGGCCACAAATGAAGGCGGCAGGAAAGAGATGATTGCCGAGGGCAAGCCTGGCTTAGCAAAACTTATATTGATGTTGTTCTTGTACTGTATATGCCTCTTCTTGCTCGTCGTACGATTTACCTTGTTGAAGCCTCAAGGCACGATAGTCTTGGTAGATGGTTATAGCCAATTATGCAAACCACAAACGCCGATCATTAAAAGCATCAGATCTACGGATCGAGAACGAGCTATACTACAAGTTCAATTACTCAAAGATCTTGTTGAGCACCCGTCCGACGCTACCGGACTCGCGTGGAACAAATGTAGCCTCGTAGGCGTCAATCTCCTCCCTCAAACCACCAAGGCTCAAATCAGCAGTGCCAGGCCGGACATAGGTACTCTTGAACACCAGTTTCCAGAAGACGAAGGCTGCGATGAAAAAGCCGATCATCGCATAGTCCAAGAAGAACCACATCACACTCCAACGACCCTTGAGGAAGATGTCATAGCCTCCTGCGAGAAGCATGAAAAGAGTGCCCCCCATGGCAAGGTAGGATGTGTATGGTTGGAACTTGCCCTTGTATGGAAGTGTATCTCTTGAAATGCCTTGTTTCTTGAGCGATGCGAAGAAGTGTCGGTATGTCAGTGCTGTGAATCCATAATTAAGCATCTGACAACAAGTGATGAGGTCGACGAGATAAGTCAAGACGACTGCCGAAGAGCTCTTGACTTGCAGAAAAGCAAGGAGACAGAAGCACAACGAGAAACATAGAGCCCACAGTGGAACGCCTTTCCTGGTGCAGCGCGAGAAGATCTTCGGAGCATGACCTTCCAGCGCCATTCCATGTAGCGTACGAGCAGCCGAGTATAGAAGGCCGTTACCTGCGCTGAGAATGGATGTCATGATCAGAGCGTTGACCAGGCTAGGTAGACCAGAAATCTTGAGCCTCTGCATTGCGATAACATAGGGGCTGAAGCTGTGGTTAGATTCCTGCTATAGTCTGAGGAGAGGCTCTGACTTACGATGCAGCACCGGTGCCGCTTCCCCCAATATCACCACCAAGTATAGCCAAAAGTGTTGGATCATTGTAAGGGATGACGATCCCCATGCATAAAGCAGAACCGACAAAGAACACGAGTAATCGCCAGACGAACGACCTGAAAGCAGGAGGCAAGATCTTACGCGGATTTTCAGTCTCTGCTGCGACTATCGATATATACTCGGGTCCAGTGATTCTTCTAATGTCAGCAAAAGAACTCGGTACACAGGAACTGCGGTCAACACTCACGAGAAACTTGCTTGGTATAAGCAAGAAAGCACACCCAAGAACTTTCCGGTTCCACCGGGCTCAAGGTGCGCAACGAAACTTCCAGGATCTTTCCAGTATCGAAAGCCGTAAGCATCATGAAGAGGGTTACCTCCGACCATGGTGACGAAGGTGAAGAAGAAGAGTCCGATCATCAGCAGTACTTTGAAGATAGACATATAAAACTCCGAGATGCCAAAGTACCTTACGGTCATCGTGTTCAAGAAGGCGTAGAGAACGATCATCGCGACTATGACAGCCTCGACGGGCACTTTGTCGGTCCAAAATGTGATCATTATATTCATGGCTACGATCTCGAAAGGCACCAAGATCGCCATATTGAGGAAAAAGTTCCATGCGAGGGCGAATCCAAGGGCATCATCTACCCATGCGCTGCCGAAGCGGACGAAGGGCGACGGTACTGGGAGGTAAGATACCATCTCAGCAAAGCATTCGTTGACAGCCCACATCACGCCTGCCCAAATGACGAACGCGATAAAGAAGCCTGCGGGACCACCTTTAGGCAGTGCGGAGCCCATCTGTACGTAGAGAGCTTCAAAATGAAGTCAGCTAGCTTATCAATTTGTTGAGCTCGTTCATCTGAATTCCAACATACAGGTACCAATTGCTCCACCAATTGCAAAGAGCTGAACTTCTTTGCCTCGAAGGCTACGATGCAACGATTGAGCATTGGGAGCAATATCTGTGATTGAACCCTGAACGACGTCTTCATCCTTCTTTGTAACTGGGTAGGTCTCCAGAGATGGCTCCTGCTTGAGCTCGTCCATTGTAGTACGTGTATATCTCACAAGGTCTTGTGTAAACCTGCTGGACTAGATGGCTGGGAGGACACAACAACCAAGTGGAATATACACGATAGATATCTACGAGCATCATGAGTGAGGTCTGATAACAGACTTGGCTGTTCTGATAACAGTCGGATGCATTGTATACAGAAGTTATGGTGGTAACAAGCTTGATGGTTATCAAGATAGAGGTACGTATGCTGATAAAGGTCGAGGTGATCCTGTGTAGCTGGGCGTCGGAGTGTCCG
Source organism: Aureobasidium sp. Y128-05A (assembly GCA_037042735.1). Taxonomy (NCBI): domain Eukaryota; kingdom Fungi; phylum Ascomycota; class Dothideomycetes; order Dothideales; family Saccotheciaceae; genus Aureobasidium; species Aureobasidium sp. Y128-05A. The sequence goes on from JAXQKC010000098.1 coordinate 540,750, forward strand.
ATGCTTCGTCCGACCATTTTGAGGAAGATAAACCTGGTCTTGCTCCAGAGCCAGCGCTTATCTTGCATCAAATCTGAGAGTCTACTGTCAGAAAATCGTGCCACTAAGCTCCAGGTTGCGCGAAGTCATTGCTTCTCCTTTCTTCTGTTCGACACAGCTAGTAAGTGTTCTGCTTGGCAAGGTGTTTATGTTTACCGATTGACAATCCAACCACAGGTCCACTTCACGATGTCGACACTCAGCATCGAAAATTTGTTTGGCGTGAAAGGCTATGTAGCCCTCGTCACTGGAGGAAGTAGTGGCTTAGGCTTCATGATCTGTAAGGTATGACTAGGTTCTAGTCAGAAGACGTCGTGTGTGAATTATAACCATTAGGCAGAACACTAATAGCTAGACGCAGGGACTAGTCGCCAATGGCGCCAAGGTCTATGTTGTCGCTTTACCAACAGAACCAATTGATGAAAAGGTAGCGGAGCTGAATCAAATTGGACTTACCACAGGTGGCTCGGCATGCGGGTAGGTACAGATTGAGCTATTTGCTGTGTGGTACAAATCTGACACAACGATCAGGTTAGCCTGCGATGTTAGTGACAAAGATTCCATCGCAAAGCTAGCAGAAGTTATTAGTGGTCGAGAGACGCATCTTGACGTGCTGATATCCAATGCTGGCATAAGGCGAGACCCTCCGGTTCCTTGTGATGTCCTCACGGCATCACTATCTGAGTTACAGGCATCAATGTGGTCGTCGCGGCATTCGGATTGGTCAGATACATTCTGTGTGAACACTACCGCTCACTACTTCTTGTCTGTGGCACTACTTCCGCTCTTGGCTGCAGCTTCACAGATCAGCTTGGGCGACGGACTTATGGGCAGAGATGTCGGCCGTGGTGCTATCGTAATGACAAGTTCATGCGCCAGTATGCATAATGCGACGAATGTGGATTTGACCAGCTATGCCACAAGCAAAGCTGCGACAGATCATCTCGTCAAGCTTCTGGCGGCCAAGTTCAGTCGATTCTACGTCCGAGTAGTCGGCATCAACCCTGGATGTGAGCAATATTCAGTTACCATATTGCATCAGGCTAACTCATTCGACAGTCGTTCCAAGCAACATGAATCCAGTCGGCGAGGCTGGAAATATGTTCAGCTCTCTTTTCGATCGCGTTCCAGCGAAGCGCGCTGGTAATGAGAATGACATCGCAGGGGCCGTCATCTATCTCATCAGTCGAGCCGGTGTACGTATTGTGCTCAAGCTGCGACTAGCTTGTTATCTTTCCGTGCCAGCGAATCCCACTGACTACCTCACAGGCATATGTCGATGGTGTCTCTGTGTGTATCGATGGTGGCCGTGTGCTCGTTGCCAATGGACAAGAGTGACGTGTCTCTGCCTTTACGTTCTTGTAGAACAAGAGATTCAATCCGCGCTTTGAATGTCATCGAACGTCGTGCAGTCATCTGGCAAGAAGCGACCTCGAATTGTTTCTTCTCTTGGCTTGTCGCGCTTACGCGTGCGTGTCTGCCCAGCCGATCACAACATCTCTAGTCTCGTTTCTCTAAATGGGGTCACAACAATACAACTAGTTCCTATCTTCTATGTGCAATACACTGTAGACTCCAGCGTTCTACACTATGGATTTTGCCAGGCCCTTGTTCATGAGACTATCCAATCGATTCGTGTGTCAAAACCTACGGCCACGAGAACGGACTGCTGTGCTTCCGTCGTCGGACTCTCCGACGTTCATATCGGTCGGAATCATGCCTCTGTGGGGTAAAAGCATCCCCTTCAAGCGAAGCTATCCGAAGTATGATAATAATGCAATCGGTAGAGTAAAGAAACAGATAATGACACCTGGTTGCTCATAGTGCCACACGCCCGCTTATTGGGACCAGCATATCGACGCGCGTGTTGACCAACAGCTTTGATTGAACGATAACCATATTGTGCAATGCTGGCACTCCTCCTGTTCTTCGCTGCTCTTCTGGCAGCTGTATACTACAACTTCATCGAGCCTCTAATTCTGGACCCAAAGAGCAAGATACCTGGACCCAAGCTATTTGCTCTAACCAAATGGCGTCTGGCACTGGAAGACTACAAAGGCAGCAGGACGAGGACTATCCATGCGCTACATGAAGAATATGGTTCTATCGTGCGTATCGGTCCCAACGAGGTTCATTGCAACAGTCTGAATGCTCTTCGCACTATTTACGGAGCCGGAAGCGGATTCGAGAGAACGTGGTTCTATCGCATGTTCGATGCGTATGGAAAACAGAATCTGTTCACCTTTGAGTCTGTCAAAGACCACAGTGAACGCAAGAAACTGGTTGCCAATGCGTACTCGAAATCCTTGATGCTTAAAGGACCGGCCGCTCGTATGGTGCAGGAGAAGGTCACACAATATCTGGCACTCCTAAAAGCGCAAGGAGATCAGCCACAAGAGATCTTCAGCACTCTTCATTATTTCTCTCTCGATACCATAACCCATTTTCTCTATGGTCCGTCTCATGGTGGCACTTCCGCGCTTACAGGAAATGCCCAGCATCGTGCTCTGCTCAATGATATCGTTGATCCGACTCGCCGCTACTTGAGCTGGTTTGCTGTACATCTGCCAGCATTGACCAAATGGATGTACACGCGTGGAGGTCTGCTAGAACGTATGATCAGGCCGATACTGCCCATGCAGAAACCAACCACATATACCGGAATTCGTAAGCACGCGCTTGAGGCTTTTTACAGTTTCAAAGATGCAGCTGAGACAAAGCCGGACATCTTGGCCTCGCAATCGAGCATTGTATCTCGGTTGTGGACATCACATGAGAGTGTCAAGAGTTCTGGTCCTCGCTCTTTGGATTCTCTCGACATTGCGTCGGAGTGTGCAGATCACTTGCTCGCTGGCATTGACACAACAGCAGATACGCTGATGTTTATGATCTGGGCGCTATCGCAACCGCAAAATTCGCACATTCAGAAACGACTAGTCCAAGAAGTGCGCACGTTGCCAGTGGAAGCTTTCGAAGATAATATGCCCAGACTCGACGCCATCGACAAATTGCCATATCTGGATGCGGTGATCAAAGAGACTCTGCGCCTCTACGCTCCGTTGCCAGCCTCAGAGCCTCGCTCGCTGCCCACTGACTGCGTAATAAATGGCTATAAGGTTCCCGCACGTACGATAGTCAATATGTCACCTTACTCTCTGCACCGGAATGCTGATGTCTTTGAATCACCGCTGACATTCAATCCTGAGCGATGGCTTGGACCAGCGGATAAGGTAAGCCTCATGAACCGATGGTTTTGGGCTTTCTCGAGCGGCGGCAGGATGTGTATCGGGCTCCAGTAAGTCGACTCTTTGTCTCCTCATTGAGCAAACAACCTTACAAGTTGCATTCCACAATGCAAAAATGGTAATATACACATATATACTGACACAAAACAGCTTGGCCATGGCAGAGATGACAGCGCTCACCGTCGGCATCTATCGCGAGTACACTACATCCATTGCCCCAGGCTTCGAAAACAAGACTCCGGGGATCACTTCTCGATTCGAGGTCTTTTACGACGAGACATTCCCAGAGATGGCAGTAAGTAGAGCCAATTTCTTGTTGCGCAGACAAGGAAACGCTAACCGTCAATCAATTGAAGGAACATACGTGCATGATTCAATTCACAAAGGCAGCAGCCTAGATGATCAGAATGTAGCGATTGTAATCAGAAGCTGTTCAATGTTCGAGTCTTGTTCGTTTGTGTCATTGGGCTGGCCACTTTTTCTCTGAGGCGCAGGAGTGAGCTCTCGAGACGAAATGAACGAGCCCAGACCGGGGAATCACTGCAACAAAGTGGTATCATACACCACCATACCTATTGCAGTAGATCTAAGAAATGCAATATCAGTGTTAATACATCGTAAGAAGCCGAACAAAAAGTCTAACATTAT